>JASKMD010000007.1:9805664-9871065 GCA_030144725.1 Haematococcus lacustris
GGCAGCAGGGTGGGCAGTCAGGGGTCAGGGGGTGGGGGGGGGGGGTCCGGCGTCAAGGGAGGAGGGAGGGCAATGGAGTCTGGCTGCATTGGGTGGACACCGGAATGACTTGCATGGCTTGCATGGCCAGAGTGAGGGCCGCATGCATGGCCAGGGTGAGGTGTGGTGACAGATGATACCAAATGCTGGTACCCAGATGACAGGAGCTCCCTAAGGGGCAGGCGGGCAGGGCAAGGTGGGGGAAGAGGCGGAGCAAGGGGGCAGGGGGTCACAGTGACAGGGACGCTCTCCCTCCCAGGGCTAGGTGACAGCCCTGCTGAGCCAACAAGGGGCTGTGCTGCTGCGCTCAGACACTCCTGCTGGGTCATGAACCTGCTGGGTGGCAGCCCTGCTGAGGCAGGCACCTGGTCACCCCACACTGGCTGGGCTCCCAGGCCTATGCTGGCCACCAGGCACGGGGCAGCTCTTGTGGGGCAGGTGGGCAGCCACCCACATTGACACACAGATGGGCAGCTGGCATACGACTGAGCGGCAGCAGCAGGGGGGCAGGGGGGCAGGCAGCAGCAGGGGGGCAGGGGGGCAGGCAGCAGCAGGGGGGGAGGAGGGCAGGCAGCAGCAGGGGGGGAGGAGGGCAGGCAGCAGCAGGGGGGGAGGAGGGCAGGCAGCAGCAGGGGGCAGGGGGCAGGCAGCAGCAGGGGGGGAGGAGGGCAGGCAGCAGCAGGGGGCAGGTGGGCAGGCAGCACTGACCTGTTGTCTGGTCCACGTCCCTCATGCTCATGGACACTCGCTGCGCTGCCGGCCCGCCCCCGCCCGCCTGCAGTGCCAGCACCTTAATCCACACCTCCTGCCCGCGCTTCACAAACTCCTTGGCGCTGTTCACCGGCCTCTTGCTCATGTTGGCCACATGCACCAGCCCCTCCACCTGCATGACCCACACACACACCCACACATCACACCTTTAAAAAACATCACACAATGCGACTATGCTGCATGGTTCATGGGGAGAAAGTGGAAGAGGAAGTGGAAGTAGAAGTGGATGGGCAGCACCAGGGTCAGTGGGTCGGGGAGGAAGAGTGGGTCAGTGGGGAAGAGTGAGGTCATGGAGGGTGGGGCCATGCGGGGCCATGCACCACGGGTTCATGATGTGCTGGGGTTGAAACAGGAGGGGGCTGGAGGGGTGGGCAGGGCCAGGGCTGAGTGATGGGGGTGGAGGGGGGTGGGAGGGGGGCAGAGTGAGGCGATGATGGCGGTGGTTGAGGTGGTGGAGAAGGTGGAGGGGGGCCTGTGTGTGCGTAGTAGTGATGCAGCTAGTGGCAGTTGGTGGCACGCACCCGCTTGCGGAAGCCCATCAGCTCCACAAAGCATCCGAACTCCATCACGCTGCTGACCTTGCCGCGGTACACCCCGCCCAGCGCTGGTTCATCAAGGGCAGGGGGCCCAGGGGGAGGGGGGGGCATGCCTGGGTTGATCCCAGGGGGAGGGCCGCTGGCCTGAGGGGGAGGCGGGGGCAGGGGGCCCTGCTCTCCCCGCCCCCTCCCCCTCTCTCTGTCCCTGTCCCTGTCCCTATCTTCTTCGCGATCACGTCGCTGGTCTCGTTCCCTGTCCCTGTCCCTGTCACGATCCCTGTCCCGCCGCCGCTCCTGGCTGCGACTCCTGCCCCTGTCCCTGTCCCTACCCCTGTCCTCGTCCCTGCCCCTGCCTCTATCCTTATCCCGATCCCTATCCCGGTCTCGATCCCTATCCCTGCCCCGGTCCTTGTCCCTGTCTCGACTGCGGCTACGCCGTCGAGGGGGGCTGCGTGAAGGGCTGCGCCGGCCTGCCTGCCCTGCTGCCACTGCATGCCCGTTGCGTCCACCGCTGCCAGAAAGGTCAGCTGCTGCAGCGGCCGAGGCTGGGGCGGGAGGGGCAGGGGCCAGGCCCTGGCCCTCAGGCCTGCCTCCAGCCTCCGCCAGCAGCTCGTCATTCAGCTGCTTGGCATACTCCTACACACCACCACCACCACCACCACCACCACCACCACCCAGCAGCAGCAGCAGCAGCAGCAGCAGCTACAGCTACAGCTACAGCAAGACCAGCATGATGAGGGAGTCAACGAGCCCACGCCCCACCCCCTGACCCTGCCACAGCCTCGGCCCCTGTCGCAATCCAGCCCCCTCTCCCTTGCTCCGCCCCTCCCAGCCCCCTGCCTGCCCGGCCCCTGCCTGCCCGCCCCCTGTGCTCCCCAGACCTTGGTGTTGCTCAGGGCCAGGCCAGGGATCTTGGCATCAGGCCGCGCCACTGACACCAGCGGCCGGCCCGGCCCCGTGGCAGTGGAGGCAGCACTGGAGGAGGACGTGGCGCCACCGGGTGTCAGTGCCATGATAATGGCCCAGAAGCGCTCCACCAGCGCGTCGTTCAGGGCGCCGCCCAGACCCAGGCTGTGCATCACCTGGGGGCACAGGGGGCCAGTGGGGAGGGGTGTGAGGGGGGTCCGGTGTATGGGGCCAGTGGCAGGGTGAAGGGGGCGGTAGAGTGAGCTGAGACTTGAGAGTATAGTTGTGAGAGTGGCTGTAGACAGCTGGGCAGGGCAGGGTGTGCTGGGCTGTGCTGGGTGAAGCATAGCTGTGGCTGCGGTGCCCTGGCACCTGGCGTCCTTCCATTGCCTTGACCTTGCCCAATGGGTGTGCTGCTGTGTGTGGCAATGAAGCCTTGTGCTCGTGCAACACAAACATGTACACGCACAAACACACACTCTCGCTTCCTGGAACATGCAAGGCACCCTGCCTGGCGTGCCCTCAACTCCTCACTGCAGCCCAGCAGCCCAAGGCCCCGGCCAACTCGTGCTGGGCAAGGCCACTCTGCTGTACATGGGCTGCAAGCATCCTGCCACCTGTATGGACCCCCACACCTTCTTGAACTGGTCTACGTCTTTCTGCTCACGAGCCTTGTCAATGATGAACTCGGCCACTGTCTTGTCAGCTATATGCAGGTGGGCCTCCAGCTCTACAAAACAGTGTGAAGCAGTAGCAGCTTGAGCGGCGGATCGCCTTGCGGACAAAGGTGTCTCCGAAGACTCGCCTGTCGTGACTCTGTTCACAAGCTGCAGATACTGCAGCTGCTTCATTTTGTCGCTCATTGTGGCAAACTGCTCCGGTCACAAACAACGGGATGTCGGCCCCCGGCGGGGGGCCGAGCTAAACTTGCTCGGAACTCAGCTTATTGTTGTGGGTTATGCCACAACAAACACGCAAGGCTAAGGTTAGCTCAGAGCCCGGGAAGTGTAGTTATCCCTACAGCCCTCATGCAACTCATGAGTTGTAATCAAACACAGATCGCTGTTGTAAAGGCTACTGACAGTGTGCCCAGTGCCCACTTCAGCTCAGCCTTCTGGTGTGTGTGCCTCCAGGTCTACTACTAGCAAGAGCCCTACCCTACTCTATAGCTCTTACTCACACACATCCCCTTTGTGAGGGGTTTGGTATCTTGTTTTCTTGGGTTGTCTTGCTCCTGCTGGCTACCGCTGCCACTTGCGCCGCCACTTGCGCAACAGGGCCTTGTCACGCAAGTACACCCACTCCTGGCTGGCATGAAGTCAAGTCATGTGCCATGTCATGTGTCATTTCATGTGGGATATGTTGCAGCCATGCACATGTGCAGTGTCTGGTCAGTGCTTACCTGATGTTGTGGCTTGTTGAGCTCATCAAGCCCCGGACTTGGGAGCGCTTTGCCTTGCTGTACACAGGCAGCAACCACCTGCATGGACACATGGGGCAATGCACATTTGTAAGATTCATTCCTTACCTTCCCAATCTTGACCCTACCCAGCCACCTTGTCTCCACCACCTCCCAGCACTACCCTGACCCTCTCCCACAGACCATCACCCACTGACCCT
Organism: Haematococcus lacustris; assembly: GCA_030144725.1. NCBI lineage: Eukaryota > Viridiplantae > Chlorophyta > Chlorophyceae > Chlamydomonadales > Haematococcaceae > Haematococcus > Haematococcus lacustris. The sequence goes on from JASKMD010000007.1 coordinate 9,809,537, forward strand.
CTCACCTGAAGGACTCTGGCGGCTGTCCAGGGAGGGCCTCACTGGGGCTGCTGTAGGCTGAGCTGACCCGGCTGGTGCGGAACTCATCCACCAGCACCACACGCCCTGCCCCGAACTGCTTCACTGCCTCCTTCCGCATCTGGCTGACTGGGACACCCCTGCAGCCAACGCTGCCGCTGCCGCTGAAGCTAGCTGCCCCATAGGCCAGGGCCAGGATGCGGTCCGGCCACCGCTTCTGTGCCTGCTTCTTGACCTGCATCCACACATGGTACAGCACACAGTGGCACACATGTGTAAGGTCAGGTAGCAACAGCAACAGAGGCAGCAACAGCACCATGCGGCGCACATAGGTGCACTCCCGCTTTGACCAGGCTGGCAGGTACCCACCACCCACCCCCCAGAATCCAAATCTGCGCCGGTGTTCCTCAGTGCCCACCAGGACCTTAGCCCCAGCCAGGGACGCTGACTTCTTGAGCCTGCCAGCGAAGAGCAGCGTGAGCATGTTGCTGAAAGCTGTTTCCAGCTGCTTCCCGACGTGGTCCACCATGTTGGCGTCAGACAGGTGGCGGGGATTGCTGCGAGGCGGGCGCGGAGGTCGGGGTGCGCGGCCAGCACGGTAGCCACTGCCGCGTTTGGCTGAGTGTTCGCGCCGTTTCCGGGCGGGCCGCGGCACAGCTGCAGGTACAGGTTCCTGCAGCTCAGGTCCGGGATGTCTGCCTGTAAGACAGGGATGTCTGTGTACACGGGCTGGTCGTGCAGGCCCAGCGGGTCGGCTACGCGAATGGTAAACAAGCCGCGCACGAGTAAGCCCAGCCCAAGGCTGGCGAGCACCCCCCGCTTGCTGATGGCCTCCACGCGTGGCCGCACAGCACGTTCCAGGAAGGCATCCCAAAGCTCTTGCGGGAGGTGGTCGGTGAGGTGGGCTAGCTTACACTTCCTGCCGTGGTGTGTGTTGTCCCTATCGCGGGCAGCGCGGGCCTCTCCGGAGGTCTTTCTATTGCGCTCCGCTTCGGTGAGGTCTGGCTGTAGTGCCTCGTCGCGGTCCTCAATGTCACTGCCTAGGTCCTCCGGCACTGGCCTAGGCACGGTCCGTTTTTTTTCAGCCATAGAAATCAAGAGCGTGAAGCCATCACAAATCTACATATAAAAAATATAAGGGGGCAAGATGAAAAATGTGCTCGGAATGGCCAGCAAACGCGCGCACAGCCTGCTCTAATCAGAGCCACCAAGCATACAAGAAGACAGCCCCAGCGCTGCACTAGGCAGTGAGAATCACTTTCGATTGGCGACTTTTTGAGATGAATAATTACATTTGAGCTGCGATCATGGCTCGGCACGTGGTGGCGCCACTGCGCGGAATGAAACATAACATCACGCAGGTTGGCCCATCAATTTGAATGAAATGAACATAGCGCAGGTTGGTTCATCAATTTGAACTGACAGCCGCAGTCCAGGGCCAGGACTGGGCTGCAGCTCACGGATGCGGCGCTTGGCCCTGGCGTGGGTGGCGTGCACTTTGCGCACTGCCTATGCGCACTGCCCATGCGTGCACTTTGCGCACTGCCTATGCGTGCACTTTGCGCACTGCCTATGCGTGCACTTTGCGCACTGCCTATGCGTGCACTTTGCGCACTGCCTATGCGTGCACTTTGCGCACTGCCTATGCGGTAAAACATGCTCAGCCTCTGCTTCAGCGCGAGGGAGCCTTACGTTCCCAATGCACTTGATGGCAGGTGTCTAGCCCCGAAAAGCAGTCAGGCGAGCAGCAGGGGCAGCAGCAGCAGGGGCAGCACTTGCAGGGGCAGGGGCAGCAGGGGCAGGGCACTCAGGCAAATTAGTAACAGCATTTTTGAGATTCAGAGCCTCGGACTTGGTACATAGTCTAATGAAGGCATTGTAAGATTGGGGGTTGAAACTAAAATTCGTGATTTTGCGCGGTTGGTGAGATACGGCCATGCTACAGTACTGTAGATGTCTACAGTACTGTCGGGGTACCTCGCGAGTACACGAACAGTACTGTAGATGTCTACAGTACTGTAGGCACCTACAGTACTGTAGATGTCTACAGTACTGTCGGGGTACCTCGAGAGACCACTTACAGTACTGTAGACATCTACAGTACTGTAGACATCTACAGTACTGTAGACATCTACAGTACTGTAGGTACCTCGAGGTACCTCGAGAGCCCACGTACAGTACTGTAGACATCCACAGTACTGTAGGCATCTACAGTACTGTAGACATCTACAGTACTGTAGACATCTACAGTACTGTAGACATCTACAGTACTGTAGACATCTACAGTACTGTAGATACCTCGAGGTACCTCGAGAGTCCACGTACAGTACTGTAGACATCCACAGTACTGTAGATGTCTACAGTACTGTAGACACCTACAGTACTGTAGACATCTACAGTACTGTAGACATCTACAGTACTGTAGACATCTACAGTACTGTAGGTACCTCGAGGTACCTCGAGAGACCATTTACAGTACTGTAGGTACCTACAGTACTGTAGACATCTACAGTACCTCGAGGTACCTCGAGGTACCTCGAGAGACCACTTACAGTACTGTAGCCTTCAAGCACTTAGAAAAATTCTGAACATCTCACTTGCATTCACTGGCATCCGTCCAACACTTAGTCGCAGCATCGTGTAGCCGGTATTGCAGCGATGGCATCGCACGAGGTTACCCATACTCGCAGCCGCATCTAGCCCATACTCGCAGCCACATACTCGGCAATCAACCTCGCGGCCACACAGCTGGTCCACAGATGGCATCGCACGAGGTTACCCATACTCGCAGCCACATCTAGCCCATACTCGCAGCCACATACTCGCAGCCACATACTCGGCAGCCACATCTAGCCCATACCTCGCGGCCACACAGCTGGTCCAGCAGCGCAGAAGCATACCTGTGAGGCAGCTCGGTGCGAGGATCTCACCTCGCAGCCAGCCTCGCAGCCATTTTCCTCGCAGCCAGCCTCGCAGCCAGTTTCGCAGCCAGCCTCGTAGCCAGCCTCGCAGCCAGCATCGCAGCTAGCCTCGCGGCCAGTTTCCTCGCAACGATTCTCCGCAATGAATCGCAAGCATTGACGCACCAACGCAAGGCAGGTGCAACGTGTTGTGAGCAGCCAAGAGGCCAGAAGGACCATGGTAAGAGCTTAGGCAGCAAGGTAAGAGCTTAGAAGGAGCTAGCATTACGCAACATAGCCCTTAGTATCCAGCCTAACCGCTACCACACCTGGTTGCTGCAGGTCTTACAATCACGCCTAGTACCCCCCTGATTACCACCCCCTCCCAGTCCCCCTCACCACCACCACCACCACCACCACCACCACCACCACCACCACCACCACCACCACCACCACCATTTCATCACCTCTCACAACGTTCCCACTGTTGCCTCCCTTGTGTTGCCTCCCTTGTGTTGCAGCCCAGCCCAGCCCAGCCCAGCCCAGCCCAGCCCAGCCCAGCCCAGCCCAGCCCAGCCCAGCCCAGCCCAGCCCAGCCCAGCCCAGCCCAGCCCAGCCCAGCCCAGCCCAGCCCAGCCCAGCCCAGCCCAGCCCAGCCCAGCCCAGCCCAGCCCAGCCCAGCCCAGCCCAGCCCAGCCCAGCCCAGCCCAGCCCAGCCCAGCCCAGCCCAGCCCAGCCCAGCCCAGCCCAGCCCAGCCCAGCCCAGCCCAGCCCAGCCCAGCCCAGCCCAGCCCAGCCCAGCCCAGCCCAGCCCAGCCCAGCCCAGCCCAGCCCAGCCCAGCCCAGCCCAGCCCAGCCCAGCCCAGCCCAGCCCAGCCCAGCCCAGCCCAGCCCAGCCCAACCCTACTCTCCCACACTGCACTTCCTACTGAGGTGAGGACAAAGGAAGGTGGGTTGTAATGGAGGGCTGCTACACCTGCCCCTCCATCTGCCAGCTCTACATCTCCCTACTCTATTGGTGAGTGCATCCGGTACCCATGTCCAATGTTTGCTTCCGTTGACAAATCGTCACACCGTTGCCGCAGGTCTTGTGCGCCTACACCTGAGACTATTAATGCCCTCCCGCCATTCTTCCCCACTTCTCTCGCCCTCCCCATGGACCTCCCCTTCCCTTCCCTCCCCTTCCTCCCCTTCCTCCCACACACATATACACCACACCCCAGCAAAAGGTGAGTGCAGGTATGTGGCAACCTGTACCCACCTTAACCGCTAGCATGCCCCTTGTCCCGCTGCAGGATTGATCGTCACACCCTTCCCCATCCCCTTTTCCTCCCCTTTCCCACGCCCACCACCAACGCCCAGCTTGTCGTCCCTCCACTTCCACCTCTACCCACCCCCCACTTCCCCCCTCCCCGTCACCTCTCCCCTGACGTCCCAGCAGCCAGGAGAAAGCCCACCCCACCCACCCTCTTCCCACCCCTCCCTTCCCCCTCTCCCTCCCTCTCCCCTCCCATACTTGTCAAGCCTCCTCTTCCCCTCTCCCACCCTTCGATTGACGTGGCATCGCAACCCCCACCTCACCCCACCTTCCCTTCCCTACACCCTACACTCCCCACCGCAGTCCCACCCCACTGGCGCATGGGATATGTTGCCTGGTGTGAGCAGGTAGGAGGCCAGGAGGACCACAAAGGTAAGGCCACGGTGATAGCTAACACAGTGCCCAGCCTGGTCACCCTACCGCACGTGCACGCCCCTTGGTTGCAGGTCTAGTGGGCACCTCCCTTCCACTTCCCTTTCCCCTACACAACCACCCCCTCCCAATTCATCCTCCCCCGCCCCCGCCCCCCACCCATGCCTCCACCCACCCCAACCCATGCCCCCAACCCAACCCACCCCCGCCCAGCCCAACCCGGTTGAGCCTCCCGCCTCCCCACCTCCCGCCTCCCTGCCACCCGCCTCCCCATCTCCCGCCTCCCTGCCTCCTACCTCCCGCCTTCCACATCTACCCCCCCTCCCCGCCTTCACTCTTCCACTCCGCCCCCCTTCCTAGCAGCAGTCATCAAGCAGCCAAAAGGTAGGTAGGTGCTACAGTGCCCCTCCTATATCTGCTGCTGCTGCCACTGCTGCTGCTGCTGCTGCGCCCCCTGCTGCTGCTGCTGCCCCCCTACTGCTGCTACTGCCCCCCTGCTGCTGCAGCTGCTGCCCCCCTGCTGCTGATGCTGCTGCTGCTGCTGCCCCCCTGCTGCTGCTGCTGCCCCCTTGTTGCTGCTGCTGCCCCCCTGCTGTTGCTGCTGCTGCGCCCCTGCTGCTTCTGCTGCCCCCCTGCTGCTGCTGCTGCCCCCCTGCTGCTGCTGCTGCCCCCCTCCTGCTGCTGCTGCTGATGCTGCCCCCCTGCTGCTGCTGCTGCCCCCCTGCTGCTGCTGCTGCCCCCCTACTGCTACTGCTGCTGCCCCCCCTACTGCTGTTGCTGCCACCCATGCTGCTGCTGCCTACAGTACTGTAGAGGTCTACGGTACTGTAGGTGTCTACAGTACTGTAGAGGTCTACAGTACTGTAGAGGTCTACAGTACTGTAGAGGTCTACAGTACCGTAGAGGTCTACAGTACTGTAGGTGTCTACAGTACTGTAGAGGTCTACAGTACTGAAGGGGTCTACAGTACTGTAGGGGTCTACAGTACTGTAGGGGTCTACAGTACTGTAGGTGTCTACAGTACTGTAGGTGTCTACAGTACTGTAGAGGTCTACAGTACTGTAGGGGTCTACAGTACTGTAGGGGTCTACAGTACTGTAGAGGTCTACAGTACTGTAGAGGTCTACAGTACTGTAGAGGTCTACAGTACTGTAGGGGTCTACAGTACTGTAGGGGTCTACAGTACTGTAGCTGCCTTCCCCCCATGCATCCTTAACCCCCATGCCCCCTTCACCCCCATGCAGGAACAACTCAATGTAGCCCAAGCTCGTTTGCTATCCCGACAGTGCTATGCAAATGCGCTGACAGCAAAGCGTGCCTATGTTGCCGAGCCCAGCCCAGCCCTGCCCAGCCCTACTCAGCCTCTAGGATTCGTTACCGACCCTGAGCCCAGCCCTTGTGTTAGGACCACAAGTGGTGATGTAATGATGTAGGCTAAGAGTCATGATGTAATGATGTGAGGTTAGATGTAATGATGGATGGTTGAGGGCCAACCGCAAACAACTTTCGGGGCAATCTCGGCCCGGTTCGCACTCGATTCATTTTCGATATTCGATGTCGTTGGCGGTTATCTGGTTAACTGTCGCGCTTTAGCTGGCTGGCTTCGCTGACGGGCGGCTACAGGTGTAAGGCTGGATAAGGCTGGATAGGGACGCAGAAGCTGATGCGCTAGAGGAAGGGCACGTATTTCAGGCTGCGTCCGAGCCTGCTGGGTCTGCACCATCTGAAGCAACGGGGCCGGCTGTGGCTGCGTCTGCACAGCCCGCTGCGCCAGGGGATGCGAGACATGCAGAGCTGGCAGAGGCCTGCTGCGTCCGAGCCTGCTGAGCCTGCAACATCTGAATAAACTGGGCCGAGTGAAGCAGCGTCGGCACAGCCTGCTGCGCTTGGGGCTGTTGTGTTTGTAGTGCTAGCATCGGCGAAGCCATTGGCTGGGCTTGAGCTTGCGCCTGTGCTTGAGCCTGTGCTCGAGCCCGTAATAAGATTTGTAGCTGACCCAGAAGCATCGGGTTGAGCTGCTGCATTTGTCGCCGCTGCTCGGCTACCCTGCTCGAAAGATTCCATCACCTGAAACCTGATTCAACTGACCCGTCATTCTTCATCATTCTAGCCCCGATTCAAACGCGGCGAAAAGGAGGCTAGAATGATGAAGCGTGACGGGCGGGTACTGTCGTTAAAGTGCACGAACCGACGAAACCGACCGCCCCTCGCTGTCTCCTTTTGGGCTGCTGAGCAGCTCCCCTGACTGCTGTGAATGCGGGGTCTGATCGTGCTGGGTCACAACGAACAGCTACGCAGCCAGTGGCTCGGAACGGGAAAAAGTGCGTCGGTTGGCCGCGAATAATTCAAAATACAAAATTTGCGAGTGCGAATCGGGCCCTTAGCCGCACTCGATATCACACGGGAGGGTGCGGTGCAGGAGGTTGATGTGATTGCGGGGCATCATCAACATCCACAGCTTTGCGGGAGCTTGCAAGCCGAGCTACCCAGTACAACCGACAGAACGGACCTAGCTTGCTATAGAGACGGGCCCCGGCCTTAGACCTTACACGTATGTATGTAGCTCCCTATGGCGACCTTATTGCGTGGACACAACTTTCGGCACATATACCCATATCGAGCTTGCGGGCCTACGCTTCGACGCCTCACACTTTTGATAGCACGCAGAAGCTGACGGTGCAATCGCGGTAGCAAATGGTGGTTTGAATGTGGAGAACAGCATGGTACCCTATTTACAAGAGACATTGTCAAATCTGACCTACAGTACTGTAGATGTCTACAGTACTGTAGACATCTACAGTACTGTAGGTACCTACACTCCAACTGCTCACATACTCAGAATTTCAACAAGAGTCAAGTGGCGTTGGAGTCGCAAGGACAATCCGAGGCGAACCGCATCAAAAAACTACCCCCCTAGGATGACGAATATCCGCACTAATTTGCCTGAGTGGGGCAGCAGCAGCAGCAGTAGGCAGCAGGCAACAGCAGGGGCACGAGCAGCAAGGGCAGCAACAGCAGGGGCAGCAGCAGCAGGGGCAGCAGCAGCAGGGGCAGCAGCAGCAGGGGCAGCAGCAGCAGGGGCAGCAGGGGCAGCAGGGGCAGGGGCAGCAGCAGTAGGGGCAGCAGGTGCAGCAGCGGCAGCGGCAGCAGCGGCAGCAGCGGCAGCAGCGGCAGCAGCGGCAGCAGGGGCAGGGGCAGCGGCAGCGGCAGCAACACTCGTGGAGAATAAGGCCGAGTCGGCGATTTTAGTAAAGGGGTACTGCAGATAGCCCTTTCAAAGGCCGTCCCATCGCCATATGTTTCATGATTTTAATCGACGTGGTTGGGCTGTAATCGGCCTTTAGCTGAAGCGGTCAAACCTTGTGCAGGGTTTCGCCAAACCGTGCACAGGGTTTCAACTGGCTCAGCCCCTAGGTGGCCGTCAAGCCAGTTCCTGACCCTGTGCAGCGTTTCAAAAACCGTGTGCAGGGTTTCGCTGACCGTGCACAGGGTTCCAAAGACCGTGCACAGGGTTTCATAGACCGTGCACAAGGTTTGGTGTGGCTCAGTTCCTAGGCGCTTTTGACCATGTGCACGGTTTCGCTGACCGTGTGCAGGGTTTCATAGACCGTGCACAGCGTTTCATAGACCTAGTGCAGGGTTTCATAGACCGTGCACAGGGTTTGGTGTGGCTCAGTTCCTTACGCACGAACTCCTAGCTACAACTTGCAACAACATCGCAACACACATGTCTTGACGCACCAACACCCCGCAACACCTCGCAACAACATCGCAACACACATGTCTCGATGCATTAACACCCCGCTACACCTCGCTACACCGCTACACCTCGCTATCACCTCGCTACACCACTGCAAACAACATGTCTTGACGCACAAACAACTCGCAAACACCTCACTACACCACTGCAAACAACATGTCACGACGCACAAACACTTCGAAACAACTCGGTACACCTCGCTAAACCACATGGCACGGCGCTCGACAACCCCGCAAAGACATGTACAAGACACCACTCATGGCATTCGCATTCCTGGCTGCCACTCATGGCATGCGCACCCCTGGCTGCCATTGCACTTGGCTGCTGTTGACAGCTAGGAGGTGGTGGTGGTGATGGGGGGAAGGGTGCACCAGCCGCGCTGCAGCTGCCTCTTGGCTGATCATGCCCTGCACCACCTGCCCCATAGCAGCTGGCTCCTTGTTGCTCTCTTAAGGCTCCTTGTTGCTCATGCCTTGCCACACCTGCCACATGGCAGCTGGCTCATGGCTACACACGTCATGTACCACCTCATGGCTGCCACTCCTAGCTGCCGCTCCAGGCTGCTGCTCCGGGCTGCTGCCCTGGGCTGCTATTGATGGCCTGGGAGGTGGTGGTGGAAGTGGGGTAAGGTGAGGGTAAGGTAGGGGAGGGGCTGCAGTGTAGCGCAGGAGGGGGGAAGCGGAGCGACACGGGTGAGTTTGTGGGTAAGGGGAAGGACAAGGGAAGGGTGTGACCATTAGACCTGCAGCAAACAAGGGGCATGCTAGCCATCAGGCTTGGTACCAAGAGCCACAAATCTGCTTCATGCTGGCCACTCACCGTTTGCTGGGGTGGGGTGGGGTGGGGTGGGGTGGGGTGGGGTGGGGTGGGGTGGGGTGGGGTGGGGTGGGGTGGGGTGGGGTGGGGTGGGGTGGGGTGGGGTGGGGTGGGGTGGGGTGGGGTGGGGTGGGGTGGGGTGGGGTGGGGTGGGGTGGGGTGGGGTGGGGTGGGGTGGGGTGGGGTGGGGTGGGGTGGGGTGGGATGGGGTGGGATAGGGGAGGGGTGGGGTGGGCAAGGGGTGGGCGTGTGACCGTCACACCTGCAAGCAACAAGGGGCGTGCTCACGGTAAGGCTGGGCAATGGGGGCCACTGATGTGCAAGGGGTTGGCCACTCACTGTTATCTCCATGTGCCATTGCTGACTCCTTGCTGCCTCCTTGTTGGCTGCTGCTCCTCCCTCCTGGCTGTGCCTCCTGGCTGTGGGGGGCATGGGCCTCTTGGCCTTAGCCAACCACTTGCCTTGCCCATGCCTCCTGGCTGCCACTCCTGGCTGCCGCTCCTAGCTGCTGCTCCTGGCTGCCGCTCCTGGCTGCTCCTCTTGGCTGCTCCTCTTGGTTGCGCCTCCTGGGGAGTGGTGGGTCTGGCAGGTGGTGCCACCAAGGGTGAGGGTGAGGGTGTGCACTCCTGTCCTGGGTCCTGTCCTGGGTCCTGTCCTACTGTCCTACTGTCCTACTGTCCGGTCCTGGGTCCTGTCCTACTATGTGCACTCCTGGCCTGGGTAAGGGTGAGGGAGAGGAGGAGGGGGGTGTGAGGGAAGGAGGTGAGGGGGAGGAGGTGAGGGGGAGGAGGGAGAAGAGGCATGGGAAAGGAGAGTGGAGTGGAGTGGAGGGGAGGGGGAGGGGAGGGGGCCTGTTGCTCCGTGCTGCTGCTCTGGCTGCTGAGCTGACCATCACACCTGCAGCAAACAAGGGGCGTGCTAGCGGTTAGGCTGGGTACAAGGGGTCACTTATGTGCGTGGGGCTAGCCACTCACTGCTTGCTCCATGCGGTCCCTTGATCATTCCTTAGGGGGAGGGAGAGGGGGAGTGGGGGGCCTGGCAGGTGGTGGTGGGCAGTGTGGCAGGGAGGAGGGAGGAGGGAGGAGGGAAGAGCGAGGAGGGAGGGGGGAGGAGGGAGGAGGGAAGAGCGAGGAGGGAGAAGGTTGCTTTTGCTCTTGTCCGCCGCCCTAGCTGCCGCTACTTGTTGCCGTTGTGGTTGCTGCTTCTGGCTGATGGAAGGTGCCACTGCGCCTTGGCACCGAACCTGCTCAAGCAACACATGGCACATGACACATGCCACGCTCCAACCTCGCGGTCGCACCTCAGAGTCGCATCTATGCATCGCATCTTTGCAAGCTACCTTTGTGCCGTTCGCCCTCAACTTTGTGCTTGATCACAAATACCCTATTCCTTTCGCTGATCGCTATTGGCTGCGAAACCGAGCTGCATGCTGGCCTCTTGGCTGACGACTGATGGCTGCGGAGGCTAGCTGGCCCGCATTTCATGGCCGGCTGCGAGGCTGCGCATTTGGGCGCTGTCGATGTCGATGCTGCTGAGTTTGGGATGGACGTGTCGCGTGTTGCGTGTTGCTACATTACTGCGGGCTTTGCGAGGTCGACATGGTTCCTCTCATTGCGCCTCGCGACCTCATGGCACACCAACGGCATGCTTGGTGGCAGCTAGCGCAGATCCCAATACCAAGCCCGTCAGTTTTCGCGCTCTTGCATGCAAGTCACATGCACAAAGCGGGGTTGGCGAAACCCTGCACAGCGTCTTTGAATGACTTAGGTGAAATCGATGCTTTGATCGAGACCCTGCACAAGGTCGGCGAAACCCTGCACTAGGTTAACAAAACTCTGCACGAGGTCTGATTGACTTAGGTGAAATCAATGCTTTGAGCGAGACCCTGCACAAGGTCGGTGAAACCTTGCACAAGGTTAGCGTAACCCTGCACAAGGTCAGGATTGACTTAGGTGAAATCGATGCTTGGATCGAAACCCTGCACAAGGTCGGCAAAACCCTGCACTAGGTCTCAAAACCCTGCACAAGGTTTGCGAAACCCTGCACAAGGTCAAGTGAAACCCTGCACTAGGTTTCAAAGGCTAATTGTGCCTCAAACAGAGAATAAACCTAGTGCAGGGTTTCAGTAATTCGGCCCCCATTCCTTACTGGCTTAGACTTTGCACATGCTACCAACTAGGTTGTGCTTCTATTCTGATGACTGACAACTCCTCATACTCAGAAATTTTAAAAAGTAACTTCAGTCAGTAAGCACCATCTCCCTTAGCCAAATTCGGGGTGAGGGCTCAGCCACTGGTCCAGCAGCTCCGCAATGATCAAGAATTTCACTTTGGCCCAAGGGAGTCTTCTCCTCCACTAGGTCACAGCAGCCTACATACCAAGTCTCAGACCTCAACTCGCAAGTTTGCAGAGCCAGCCAGCCCTTAATTGCCAGGAGTGCAACCTCATGATGTAATGCAGGAGGCAACAGCTTGAGAATGCAACGGGGTGCGGCAACAGGCTGGAAGTGGAGGGAGTTCCATCAGGGTGTTGATGGCACACTTGAAGGCCAGCGGTGCATAAACCAGCCATCATATGTTGCATGCTGGTGGTTTATACTTGGCAATGGGTGCAGAGGGATTGTGCGATGGTACACATTTGATGCATCAACTAAATACTGCAAGCGATGAACAACCAGCTGAGGATCGGCAAGCATGACAACGGGGACATGACTGGCTCTACATGAGGGCTGAAAGATTCAACAGCAGTCCCACACTATGTAACAAACAGCAACACGGTGAAAAGACATTCCATCTTAGCAATGTAAAATGTCCTTAGAGGTGGCTGTGGCCAGTGTTGAGTAAGGCATAGCAATCTCGCACATCAGGTAATCACGGGCCACACTGTCAACATGAGCATGACCTGAGCAGATTTCGTTTGGCGGCATGCGGGCTTGCTTGACCGGCTGTCTATTGGGCTGGTTGTTAGAGAGGCCGCACATACATATGTTGCTTGCTGCCCGTCCGATGTGGGACGGGCCCACTGCCCTAGTACTAGAAAAAATGCCAGGTTTGTTCGTTACCATTATATCTACCTATATTTATAGCGTTAGTTGATTCTATCGTTATGCTTAAGAGCCTAACAGTCTACCGAGAGAGGTTAGGGTAAGCGCACAGTGATCACATGACCTTGGGGCCGTGAGTGTGCTGAGAGATTCTGGGGAAATGCCTTCCACACCCAGGCTTGCCCTCCCCTAGTACTGGTGCCAAAAAAGAGCAGTGCTGCTTGAGCAGTGCTGCTTGGCCCTGCCGGCACCAGCATTGCCATACTCCGGGTAGTTCCTTCAGACTTCAAATTAAAGTTTAATGGCTGATTTCATTCCAGCCATGCGGCTGATGCTTTAAGCAGTGGAGCAATCTCTTCTTCACCCCAGTCATCTTAGTGGGCCCTCAACCAGCTGGTGTCTGTGCGGTGTGAACCTATACCCTGAAGCCTGAGACGGTGCATCGGGAGAGGTGCTCGTATGCTGCATGGTTCAAGCATGGGGACGGCATTGGCATCAATCACATGGCACCACACCTGCTGAACAGACAGCTCTCTACAGAAGTTCGCACGAGCTTGACTAGGTTCAGGTTAGGCAACAGCGGTTGGGGGGTGGAGAAGGCTCGGTTTTTGAGGGGGTAACTTTCATTGATCGCACATGCACCAGATGGACGGAGGGGGTAGTGGATGACGCCATGCATTTTATCTTTGAGTGCACTGCCACGAGTTCCATCAGGGAGCATCTGGAGTTTGCCATGACTTTACAGAACAATAATGAGAACTTGCATGCAGTGTTGTGAATTTTCAGATTTTCAGATTTTCAGATTTTCATGAAAATGACTGAAAAAGTGAAAGACTTTCACGCCAGTGAAATCGAGCGTTTGCAGCTGATTTCCCATCCTACCTTTATGCACACGGCTTGCTTGTAGGCCTGCACTTCAAAAAATGCACAAATACTCAGATCGCTTAAGGTCAGACATGCAAGCCAATTTAAAAGATGCAAGCCGTCCATGCTGGCGTTGCCTGCCTTACGCTTCTTCCGCTGTGGCTGCAGCGCCCTGGTGCCAGCCAAGCCAAGCGAAAGGCTCTGCGACACCCGTGGGATAGGCAACGCCGGGCTCCTTCCGATGGCAGCGACTATCGCCCGGGCAGTTTGTACTAGGGCGAGTCTCTGGTTGCCTGCTAGCTGCTGTTTGCCTGCTGCTGCCATCGCGCCGCGATCTGACCGGAGGCAGCACCCGGCACTTTCAGATGTTCAGTGAATACGTTCAGATTTTCAGGCCCTGGCCCTATTCGCGGTCGCAACAATAAAAAATTCGTATTTATTGCCCTAACCGCTGCACTTTTTGGCCGCCAGCCTCACTGACTGGCGCATTCGGGCTTGTGAGCGCGCATCGCTATTGCAGAACAACTCATTTGCCCTTCGCTGTGCTAAATAGCGAGAAAGGACGCCATTTTTCGAGGTCTGTTGGGCAGTTGGTGAGCAATAGTTCGTATTCATTAGCGCCCTTTCGAAAGGGCCTTCATGAATACGAACTATTGCCCATCAACTGCCTTGCAGTTCGAGTAGTTAGGCGAAGTATCCGCCGCGTCATCCGTCGTCGTCAGCCACTTCGCTCACCCACTTGCATTAGAGCCGTAAGTCTTGGCAGCGTTTGTATGGCGGGACCGCCAGAGCAAGCGCAAGAACCCATTGCCCACATCCGCATGGTGGCAATCGCAATATGTTGCTACAGCACAATGGCAATCGCACGATGGCAATGGCACAGTGGCAATGGCATAGTGGCAATCGCGTAGTAATACTCGTGTTGTGGCCATCGCACTCATGCCATCGCACAGAGGCAATTGCTGCTATCGCACAGTGGCAGTGGCATAGTGGAAACCGCACAGTGCAAGGCAAACCGCACAATAGCAAACGCACAGTAGCAGACGCACAGTAGCAGTCGCCCAGTAGCAAAAGCATATGCTGCTGCAAGCACCGGCCACCACCAGCGTGAAGTTCGTTGCCAACGGACAACCGCTGGATACTCAATAAATACAAACTATTAATAAAACCGCGACCGCGAATAGGGCCCCTGTTCGCACTCGCAAATTTTTCGATTTGAATTATTCTCCCCCAACCGACGCACTTTTTGCCGTTCCGAGCCACTGGCTGCGTCCCCGGATGTTGTGACCCAGCACGATCACACCCCGCATTTACAGCAGTCAGGGGAGCTGCTCAGCAGCCCAAAAGGAGACAGCGATGGGCGGTCGGTTTCGTCGGTTCATGCACTTTAACGACGTTACCCGCCCGTCATTCTTCATCATTCTAGCCTCCGTTTGAAGTGCGTCGGTTGGGGGAGAATAATTCAAATCGAAAAATTTGCGAGTGCGACCAGGGCCTCAAATAAAAATTTTCATTGAAAATCTGAATGAAAATCTGAAGTTTTCACAACACTGCTTGCATGACTTCATGTTGAGCCCATGTGCACCTTTGTTTGTGCACCTTGCTTTGAAGTGCGTTACAGAAAGTCCCGAACCTCTAGAGGGGGAGGGCGGCCAAGCAGCCTAACGGCTGACGGCTTAAGCGGTGTAAGCCACATTACATACCCTGAAGCACTTTTAAGGCCCAAGCCGGCTGCATTGATGTAGATTTGCGCAGACCGATGGTTAGAACCATCATCATTCTAGACGGTGTTCAAAGACCTTCAACAAACACTGCATGACATACACGCCCGTACCAAAACACATTCGTCCTGCAAACCTAAGTGCTACGCTGCCTCAGCCTCATCGCTCCCACCCTTCTCTTCGTCCTCGCCGTCGTCTGCATCATGCTCATCCCCTCCCTCCGCGCCATCTCCAGCCTCGACCTCGAGCGCGCCATCACCCGCCTCGCCTTCGTCGGCATCACCTGCGCCGTCCTCCGCATCCATCGCCTCCGCCTTGTCCGCTTGCTCCGCGGGCGCGACGGGCTCCGCAGGCTTGGTGGGCTCGGCGGGTACCGGGGCCTGGGGCTTGTTCGCAGCACTTGGCGCCAGCGTGGGATCAGGGGCGCCTGCCAGTAGCGCGCCGTGCAAGCCACCGAAGCAAACGCTCTTGATCGGCCGCCACCCAAACGCCTTGGTGCGCTTAAACTGCTCAGGCACCACCGCGTCCTGCACAACACGACACGCCATCACACTCGTTTGCACACAACATCCCAACACGTCGAGCGTGCAGCACTGCTGACCACATACCCTACAACTGTGTGCGCACTAAGCAGACAGGCTGGCCCGCCATCCCAGCTGGCCACGGAAGCTGTGGAGAAGCTGTGTCAAAGCCAAGTAGGCTGGCCCAGCTTGCAATCTACCTAAGCTGCGCACTCCAGCAGCTGCTCTATCTACTCCTCGTACCTACACCTTCTACCTTCTATGCCCCACCTGCATGTCCTCGGGGGCATTGCCCTGACACATAAGCAGCTGTGTGTCTCAGCCACAAGCACCTCCCACATCCCTCATATTCACCTGACCACCTGACCACCCACCAGCCTGCCCACACACCAGCCTCCCCGCTCCCTCACCCCACATGCACAGTATACGCCCTAATGGTTACTGCCTTGGTGCTACCTGGACCCCTACCCCAGACTAAGGCCCTTCACCCCCACCCGCCCTGATGGTCCCTGCCCTAACGCTACCCCTACCCCAGACTAAGGCCCGCACCCCCCACCTCCCCTGTGCTGCTTGTATGTGCCCCCCACCCACCCCCTCCTCTCCTGCTGCCCCCCACCTCATCTGTGTCCCCCTTGGCCAGTTGGTGGTTGGTGTTTGTTCCCCACAGCCACAGCTGACCCTCCGCTGACACGCAGGCCGACACGTTGTCCCCCGCAGCCAGGCCTGCCAGCTTTACGCCATCCAGGCCGTGCACTGGGGCTGGCTGCGGGTGCTGGCTGTTGGATGCGGCGACGTCAACATCGGCCCTGCCAGCACCATGGCAGCAGCAGGAGGGGGAGATGGTACGGAGGCAGGGCAGGGGCAGCAGGGCGGTGGCAGCAGGGGTGGCAGAGGGTAGTGCAGTGGAAGCAGGGGTGGCAGTCACAGCATGAAAAGCAGCAACAAGCAGCAACAGCAATAGCAGCCATACTGACAGACGTGTGCTCGAGAGCCACATTGCCCTAAGGCCCATAGGCAGCTGTCTATTCGGCCAAATCACCTCCCACATCCCATTTACTCACCTAACCACCCATTCCCCCTCCAGCCTTCACACTCATACCCCCGTCCGCCCGACCACCCGACCAACTTCCCCCCTGATTATCCACCACCCACCCACCCACCAGCCTGCCTGCCCACCTGTTGCCCCACTACCCCACCCAGCCGTCTGCCTGGCCGCCCGCCCGCCCGCCCGCCCGCCTGCCTCCTGCCTCCCGCCTGCCTGCCGCTTGGCTGGCCCCCTGCCCCCTTGCTGCCCCCTCCCTGGTCGCCTGCCCGCCCACCTGCCCAGCATGCCGTACGTGGCAGCTCCACAGGACATGAGCTTGCCCTCTGACGTCAGGATCAGGGTGTGCTGCTGCCCCCCCTGGATGGCCTCCACCTTGGCCAGGGCAGGCACCTTGAGGGGCGCCCAGTGCAGGTTGTCGTCATCGTTGGCCTTGCTGAGGCCCAGCTGACCGCTGTTGTTCAGGCCCCAGGCCAGGACGGAGCCGGTGTGGGTGATGGCAAAGGAGGAGTAGGAGCCTGAGGCACAGGGCAAGGGGGGGACAAGGGGGGGGCCAATGAGGGCTAGGGTAGGCAAGGCAGCAGGGTGGAGGTGGAGGTGGAGGTGGTGGAGGTGGTGGTGGAGGTGGAGGTGGAGGTGGAGGTGGAGGTGGTGGAGGTGGCGGAGGTGGCGGAGGTGGCGGAGGTGGCAGAGGTGGCGGAGGTGGCGGAGGTGGCGGAGGTGGCGGAGGTGGCGGAGGTGGCGGAGGTGGCGGAGGTGGCGGAGGTGGCGGAGGTGGCGGAGGTGGCGGAGGTGGCGGAGGTGGCGGAGGTGGCGGAGGTGGCGGAGGTGGCGGAGGTGGCGGAGGTGGCGGAGGTGGCGGAGGTGGCGGAGGTGGCGGAGGTGGCGGAGGTGGCGGAGGTGGCGGAGGTGGCGGAGGTGGCGGAGGTGGCGGAGGTGGCGGAGGTGGCGGAGGTGGCGGAGGTGGCGGAGGTGGCGGAGGTGGTGGAGGTGGCGGAGGTGGCGGAGGTGGTGGAGGTGGTGGAGGTGGTGGAGGTGGTGGTGGAGGTGGTGGAGGTGGTGGAGGTGGTGGAGGTGGTGGAGGTGGTGGATGTGGTGGATGTGGTGGATGTGGTGGATGTGGATGTGGATGTGGATGTGGATGTGGATGTGGAAGGTGATGGCCGGTGTGTGGAGTGGGGCAGGTGCTACATGGCCAGGGCTGAGGGGGGTGACAGCAGCAGGGGGCCAGCAGCAGGGGGGGGGGAGGGGAGGGGGCGGAGGGGCTAAGGCAGTTCGCCAGGGTCCCTAGTCACCAGGGTGGAGAGGGTGGAGGCAGCTCAGGGACTACCCCCCGCAGCTCAGGGATTGCTGCTGGCCCCCCTACCACTGCCTTGGCCTGACACCACTGCCTTGACCTGCTTCATGGCCCACTGCCTAGACCTGACACCTGCTGGCTCAACGCCACGCCCCGCCTCCCCCCTACCCCACCTGTCCCTGTGCAAGCCCCTGCTGGCCCCCCCCTTGTCGTCACGGTCCCCTACCAGTGGCCACTGCCTTGACAGCGCTCCTCTTATCCAGCGGCACCCGCTGCGGCACAAACAGCTCTTCCGCCGACTTGGGGTCCTCAGCGTTGAACTGCCCCACCCGGCCTAGCTGCCCCTGGCTGCCTATGCCCCAGCTCAGCACCGCCCCCTCCTGGGTCAGTGCCAGGCAGTGCTTGGCCCCCGCTGCCAGCACCTTGACGCGCTGCCCTGCAGAGTCTGGGGTCAGCACCGGGGCTAAGGTGCGCTGCAGCTTGGTGCCCGGGGTGAAGCCGGACATGCTGCTGACGTCGTCCTTGAACTGACCGCAGCCGTAGATGGCGCCAGTGGCAGTGAGGGCAAAGGTAAAGCCGTCGCCCGCCACCACCTGTTGGGTCAGGTCAGGTCAGGTCAGGTCAGGTCAGGTCAGGTCAGTGGCAGTCCATCACTTCTTGCCCCTCCAAACCCGTTTCACACCATCCCCCCACCCCACCCCACCCCAGCCTCCCGCCCTCCACGCCCCCCACCGCCCCACCCCCCTCCACTCCCCCACCTGGACAAACCTGGCCCCCTCCGGTGCCTCCGCGATGCCTGGCAGT
Organism: Haematococcus lacustris; assembly: GCA_030144725.1. Lineage (NCBI taxonomy): Eukaryota > Viridiplantae > Chlorophyta > Chlorophyceae > Chlamydomonadales > Haematococcaceae > Haematococcus > Haematococcus lacustris. The sequence continues at coordinate 9,828,013 of JASKMD010000007.1, forward strand.
GCGGGGTCCCCCAGCTGCTCCTCAGGCGTGCCCTCCCAGCAGGTGCCTGAGGTGGGGCGGCCCAGCGCCCCCTCGTCATTGACCCCCCAGGAGTACAGCAGGCCGCCAGGGGTGAGGGCCACGGTGTGCATGCCCCCACACGCCACCTGGCTGAACTCAGCCCCAGCCACCTCAACCTGCACCACACCACACCACACAGCACCACACCGCACCCTTGCCACACAGTGTATGTGACGCAGCAGCCTGCACACGGGCCAGAGCGTGGTGGGAGGGGAGGGGAGGGGGGGGTGGGGGGGGCAGTAGGGGTGGGAGGGGAGGGGGAGGAGGCCACCTGCACCTCACTGCCCTGCACCCTGCACTGCGTGTGACACAGCAGCATTGGTTTGTTGTGGCTGGTGTCAGGTAGACTGCTGACCTGCTGCCAGCCCCCTGACCTGCATGTGACGCAGCAGGCTGCACACTGGCTGGATTGGGGATAGTGGCAGGGGGGCGTGAAGGGTGGGATGGTGGGGGAGGGGGCGGGGGTCGCGGTGGGAGGGGGAGGAATAGAGACAAGGGCAGGGGTAGGGGGTAGGGGGGGGAAGAGTAAGGGACACATAGGGTGGGTGGGTGGGTAGGGCCAGACGGGCAAAGGCAGTGGTTGGGCATCCAGAGCAGGGGGAGGGGGGCTAGGCAGGGCTGGGCAGGGAAGGGCAGGGAAGGGAAGGGGGGGGGGGCTAGGCGAGGCAGGGCAGGGTGAGGGGGGACCTGCCGTGCTCCCGGTGCAGCTGGCCCACCTGCGCTGGCCGGTACTTCACCGTCTCATCCTCCCCCAGACCCAGCGCCCCAAACGGGTTGGAGCCAAACACAAACAGATCATAGCCGGGAGGGGCGGGGGGCGCCTCATCCCCTGCCCCTGCCTCCGCTGCTGCCTCCGCTGCTGCCTCCGCTGCCGCAACCTTCTGCCGCTTGGCAGCCGGACCGCGGGCAGCTGGCTTGGCCTGAGCAGCAGCAGCAGCCTTGGGGGCGGGCTTGGGCTTGGCGCCAGCTTTGGCGCGGGCTGAGCTGGCTCGCCCCCCTGGCCCTGGTTCCGGACCCTCTGCCCCGGCGGCCTCCGCCGCCCCTGCCTGCTCCCCCTCCCCCCCAGCAGCAGGAGCCGCAGCCTCTGGCTCACCCTCCTCCTCATCAGGCTCGGGGGCAGAGCGCTTGCGGCTGGCTTTGGCGCCAGGGGCGGGGGCTGCCTTCTTGGCAGCTGCGGCCACAGCCTTAGCCCCAGCCCCCTTCCGGCCCCCTGCCTTTGCTTTGCTGGGGGCTGCCGCCTCCTGCTCCTCCCCCTCCTCCTCACCAGCTGCTCCCTCCCCTGCAGCAGCTGGGGCCTCAGGGGGGGGGGCGTGTTCACCCTCCTGCTGCTGCCCTTCCCCTGCCTCCCCCTCCTGCCCCTCTGCTGCCATGGGCTCTGCCTCCTCCTCAGCTTCCTTGGCTGCTGCAGCCTTCCTAGCAGGAGCCTTCTTGGCCGGAGCCTTCTTCGCTGCTGCCTTCTTGGCTAGGGCCTTCTTGGCAGCTGCAGCTGATTTCTTGGTGGCCTCAGGAGCGGCCGCCACAGCTGTCCCCTGCCCCTCCTCCCCCTCGCCCTCCCCCTCCTCCCCCTCCATCCCCTCCATGCCGCTGCTGCTGGGGGGAGGAGCAGGCTCCGGGGCGGCTGTCTCCAGCTGCTCCTCGCCCTGCCCCTCCTCAGCCTCCACCTCTTCCTTGGCTGGGCTGGCCGTGCCCCTGGCCTTGCCTGCCTTGGCCTTGGCCTCGGGGGCAGGCTTCTTGGTTGTGGCGGTTGTGGCGGTTGAGGCGGTGGCGGCGGGGGCCGCAGCCGGCTTCTTGCTGGTGGTGCTCGCCTTCTTGCCGGCGACACTGGCCTTCTTGCCGGCAGGGGGCTTGGCAGGGGGGGCAGAGGGTACATCCTCCTCCATGTCTGCCTCGTCTCCTTCATTAGCCTTGTGGTCCACACCATTCACGTCCCCCTCCTCCTCCTCCTCCTCCACCTTAGTGGGTCCTAACCTAGCTGCTGGCTTCCTTGTTGCCTTGGCCTTGGCAGCAGGAGCGGCTGCAGCTGGCTTCTTGCTCTTGACTGGAAGTTTGGCTGGGGCTGGGGCTGGGGCTGCGGCTGGGGTGGGTTCAACAGCTGCTGCATCTGCCTTTGCTGCAGTGGACGCTTTCTTGGGGGCTGCCTTGGGGGACTTGGCGGCTGCCTTGCTTTGCTGCACCTTGGCCACTGCAGCTGGCTTCTTCACTGTTGCTGCTGTTTTCTTCACCACGCCTGCAGGCTTGGCTGGGGCTGGCTTAGCGGCAGCTGGCTTCTTTGCCACACCTGCTTTGGCTGCCTTCTTGCCAGGGCTAAGGGCAGCAGGCTTGGCAGGGCTGGCTGCGGTAGGTTTGGCAACCTTTTTGGCTGGCGCGGCAGCTGCTGCTTTCGGTTTCGTCACCTTTGCTGTTGCCCCTGCATCTGCGGTTGAACAAAAGACACTGTAGTTGCGCTTCGCATCACTGTTCGACAACCAGTTGCTTGCGTGAAGCTAGCTCACCGCTCTTGGGCTTGGCCGGCGCCTTGGTCGCAGCACCTGCTTCCGCAGCAGCCTTCTTCGACTTAGCCATTTGCTACCTAAGAGCACTATTACGGCTGATAGCGAGGGTCGAAACTCATGTTTGAACTGAGAGGGAGGGATTAGCACCTGCGCATCCCACAGGTCAAACTAATGCTTCCCGGCACCTTACACGTGGAGGGTAAGCGCACAGTGATCACATGACCTTGGGGCCGTGAGTGTGCTGAGAGATTCTGGGGAAATGCCTTCCACACCCAGGCTTGCCCTCCCCTAGTACTGGTGCCAAAAAGCCGAGGAGTTCTTGCTACGGCCTATTGTCAGGGCTACAGAAGTAAAGAGCCTGCTACAGCATGTTATATCTACATATAATAGACAATCCCTGATAATGGTGTAGCGGTGTTTTCACTTGAATGTGGTATGCTAGATGTTACGAGACGTCCGGTGACGGTGACAGAGTTCTCCTTGACAGACTGGGCGTTGTCAGGAAGTCTGCCCGGGAATCGAACCCGGCCTCAGATCACCGCACCACGTCACACTTCTCATAGGGGCGTTACGAATATTGCCTCAGCATTACATCATCACGTAACATTCCCCCCCACCTGGCTCAGCTGTCCTCAGCTGACCACCGTGGTGTTGCCCCGCTCAGGCACATTGTGCCATCACTCGCGCCCACACTAGCGCTTGGTGTCTGAGTTCCGTCCATGCCACTACCATCAGGCCTGGGCCTTAGCCTCAACATCATCCTGAGCTTCAGCCTCGCCATCAGCCGCCTCCTCAGCCTCAGCACCCAGGTTGTGCTCTGCCATGTACCTGGCCATCAGCTCTTGGCAGCCCACCAGCTGTGTGCTCAACTCCCATGTGTTATGCTCGTCACCGTGTCCTTGCCACTTGACCAGGAACTCAAGCCGTCTCTTCTTACTCTTGCCCTTGCGCTTGCCTTTGCTGGGCTCCAGCCTGTGGCCCACCACCTTCTCCACTGTGTATTGGGGCTCTCCATCTAGCCACTGCACAGGAGGTGGTCCAGCCAGCCCAGGCACTGCCTCTGAAGCATCTGTGCGATAGGGCTTCACCAAGGACACATGAAACACGTTGTGGAGTCGAGACCACTCATCTGGCAGCCACAGCTTCACAGCTGCCTTGCCCACCATGTACTGCACATTGAATGGGCCCACATAGCGAGGCTTAAGCTTACGAACTCCAGGCTGGTTAGCCTTACCCCTCATGTTCTGTGTGCTCAGCAGCACCATGTCACCAGGCAGGTAAAGTAGCTCACGCCGTTTGTTATCCTGATATGACTTCATGCGCTTCTGCGCCCGCGCTAGGCACTGCCTCGCCTGCTCAACCGCTGTCTTCATGCCCTTCACAAAATCATGCGCCTGCGGCACCTTCTGCGGCAGGTCGAGCAGCTCCGCCAGCCGGATGATAGCCATAACTCAGGTAGAAGGGCGTACTGCGGACCGACTCCTGCCAGGCATTATTGATGGCGAACTCCACCAGAGGTAAGTACTCCGCCCAGTCCCGCTGGTCAGGCCTGATGAAGTGCCTTAGCATTTCTTCGATTACCCGGTTAACACGCTCTGTTTGGCCATCTGTTTCAGGGTGGTAGGCGCTGGATAGGTTCACCTGGACCTGGAGCAGCTTGGTCATCTCAGCCCAGAACTTGTTGTGGAACTGGGGTCCTCTGTCACTGACCACACTCCTCGGCATCCCATGCAGCCGGAAGACATGCTCAAGGAACAGCTTTGCATACTGTGTGGCAGTCATGCTCTCCCAGGTTTTCACTAGGTGTACCATCTTTGTTAGTCTGTCCACAAACACTAATATTGAGTCATACTTGTTGGGCCCACTTGCAGGTAGCTTCACTATGAGGTCCATTGATACGCTGTCCCACGGTCTCTCAGGTATGGGCAGCGGCTGCAGCAGGCCAGCAGGCTTCTTGGCACTTGACTTGTTCACTTGGCACGAGTGGCAGCTGCGCACATAGCTCTTCACATTCTTTGACACACCAGGCCATGTAAACCAGCGCGTCACCTGCTCAAGGGTCTTCGTCATACCCAGGTGACCAGCGGGCCTGGTGTCATGCATGGTGTATATCACTTTCTTCCGCAGCGCAGCGTCATCAGGAACCACCACTCTGCCCCACTCAGTCAGCCACAGCCCCTCATGCTGGTATAGCTGCGATGTGAAGGCCTCATCAGCAAAGCGTGTGTCAGCCGCATAGGCTTGTTTGATTGCCTGCATTAGGGTTAAGGGACCCGACTCAGTTGTGGACTGCTCGTCACCACCTTGTTTGTTTGATTTGTTTTGTGACTCTGTTGTTTGTTGTTGCTGCCGCAGGGCTTCCCCCCCACCTGGCTGCGCCCCCTTTTTATGTGCACTTGTCATTCTTGCCTGGCCAGGCGTATGGGCAGCAGCCAAATCATCAGGTGGGACCAATTGGCCTGCTCTTTGGGCAGCCTCCCGGGCAGCCACCTGCCCCAGCTCAGCACTCTCTCGCAGCCGGGCAGCAGTGCGGCGTGTAGTGATGGCGTAGATCAGCCCTTCAGCCCGGGAGCTTAGCGTCATGATCACAGTCATGGCGTCTTCAGAGTCAGCATTGTGTGGTGATGATGAGCATGTAAGCGCCACCTCATTGGCCAGAGCGGGGTTACGGCTGATAGGGTCAGCCACATTAGTTGCACCGGGTATGTATTTGATCTCATACTTGTAGCGTGATAGCTCTTCCATCCATCTGACCTGCCGCCTCGACAAGTTGGGCTGTGTTTGCAGGTAGATGAGGGGATTGTGATTAGTCAGGATTGTAACATCAACCGCTCCATCCAAATAGCACCTCCACTCTCTGACTGCTCTGATTATACCCAGCAGCTCCTGCTCTCCAGTGGCATAGCGCGTCTCAGCTGGGGACATCTTTTTACTTGTGTAAGCAACTGGCCTGCCATCTTGCATCAGTACCCCACCGGTGCCTACTAGCGACGCATCGGTGCACACTACAAAAGGCTTGCTGAAGTCAGGCAGAGCCAGCACAGGAGCAGAGCATAGCGCCTCTTTAAGGCCATCGAATGCTTCTAGCTCGCTACCCCCAAAGTGTTCCCAGTCATACACAGCAGCCACTTGCTTGCTGGTCAGATTCGTCAACGGCGCAGCCAGAGAGCTGAAGTTGGGTATGAACCGCCTGAAGTAGTTTGCCAGCCCCAGGAAGGCCTGCAGGTCTTTTAAGTTGCGCGGCGTCGGCCATTCTTTCACGACTTGCACTTTCGCAGGGTCGACAGCAATCCCTTTGCTGCCCACAATGTGGCCCAAGAACGCCAGCTGCGTCTTGTTGAACTCGCACTTTGCCAGTTTGGCGTAGAATTTGTTTTCTCGCATGAGCTGCAGGACTTGCCTCAGGTGCTGCACATGCTCTTCAGGGGTATTGCTCATCACCAGAATGTCATCAATGTACACCAGCACACACTCATTGATCAAAGGCTTGAACACGTTATTCATCATCCGTTGGAACGTAGCAGGGGCGTTGGTCAGCCCAAAACAGAGCACCTTGAACTGGAACTGGCCCATTGGCGTCAGGAAGGCAGTCTTAGGCACATCCTCCTCTGTAATCCTGATCTGGTGGTACCCAGACTGCAGGTCTAGGGAGCTAAACACCCTTTTGCCAGCCAGCTTGTCAAATAGGTCATCAATCCTGGGCAGGGGGTACCTGTCCCTCACTGTCAGCTTGTTGAGAGCACGGTTATCAATTCACATCCTCAGGCTCCCATCTTTCCTTTGCACAAACAGGATTGGTGCCCCGTATGGGCTGCTGCTTGGCTCAATCAACCCTTTGGCCAGCAGCTCAGCCACCTGCTTCTTCACCTCAGCCTCCTCTCTGGGGCTGAGCTTGTACATACGTTTGTAGGGAGGTTCAGCCCCGGGTGGTGTCCTGATTGTGTGCCCCACTGGCCTGTCAGGGGGCAACCCCGGTGGCATGTCCCCAAACACATCAGCATACTCAGATAGCAACCCATCTAGCACAGCTTGTGGCACCAGCTCGGGGTCCTGCTCAGCCTTCGTGTTCTGCTCACTGCATCCAGCCACTACAGCTGCCAAGCTGCCCTGGTGCCAGCCCTGCTGGTCGCCAGCATCGCCAGGCTTCACTAGCATCAGCCAGCTGCTGCAACCTTTCCGCAGTTGTCGCACGGCCTGGCCCGGACTGAGCAGCTTAATTTCGGCTGCGCTTTCCCATTGCTCTTTCATAGCAGCCACAGCCGCAAACCCAGGCAGGTGCTTTGGTTGCAGTGCGAACAAGTTGACAGGCTTCCCCGACTCTCCGAGTGCCTCAAACAGCGTGCACACCCCGTGCTTAACCTTCAGCACTGCATCGTGCTCGTGCATCCAATCGACACCTAGGATCAGGTCGACACCGTTGAGCATTCCTGGCATGACCACTGCATTGCAATTCGTCTTGCTTTTTTGCACCTCCAGCAGGCCACAACGACGTTCAGTGATTACCACAGGCTGATTGGTTGCGGTCAGCACTCTCAGGGGTTCCATCATGATCTTCCTTTGTAGTGCAGCAGGGTTAACATTGCCTTCATGTCTTTCCAACCGCTCCTGGCTGATGATGGTGCAACTGGCACCTGTGTCAAGCATGACTCTGCACGGCTTGTTACCTAGCCGGCCCTCAAACAGAAAAGGTAGCTGCAGCCTTCCAGGCTGTACCTCAGCAGCGTGCGGCGGTGCACCCATAGCCATAGCCAATCTGGCTTCAAACATAGGCACAGAATCGCTTCTCCCAAGCCAAGTCGGCGCAAACGACAATTGTAACATTTTGGCTTGCACTAGCGTCCACTGTTTCCGGAACCACTAGGCCTCTCGCGCTCCTGGGTCACGCAACTTCTTCGCAGCCGACTGGGCCATCACGACTACTGTCACCTCCATCACCGCTCTCGCTGAATCAACCTCCGCCGACTGGTTGTACCGCACAAAGGCTCACTAGCCATTGGTTTCCAGGCTCTCTAGCCTCTTCGCTCATCTCAGAGCCCACACACAGCCGTCGCTTCGCGACAATTCCACAACTGGCGCACTACAGCCAGCTCCGACTCAAGCGCGTCTTACACGCCAACCAGAACGTCCTCTGCCGCTCATCCTCAGGCAGATACGTGGCAAATAGATCCAGTCGGACTCAGAACATGGGTCGGAAACCAACTGTTACGAGACGTCCGGTGACGGTGACAGAGTTCTCCTTGACAGACTGGGCGTTGTCAGGAAGTCTGCCCGGGAATCGAACCCGGCCTCAGATCACCGCACCACGTCACACTTCTCATAGGGGCGTTACGAATATTGCCTCAGCATTACATCATCACGTAACACTAGAGCAGTGCTGCTTGGCCCTGCCGGCACCAGCATTGCCAGCAGGGCAGCAAGCAGTCTCCGCGCACCCCAAGCGCTTGTGCCCACCAGCAGCCCCAGACAGAGGAGTAGCAGTGAGCTGGGTGGCCGTTTAAAGTAAGTATATCTGCTGCTGCTCAACCTAGGTGCCGGGCAGATGCAGGGTGTGCAGTCGAGGCAACACTTGCAGCAGGCAATGCAAGGCTTTCCACCTGCATGGCTGCTTGGCTATCGTCAGCATTTGCAGCTGAAACAGTTGCAGCGGCAGTAAGTTTTGTTTGGCTGATCAGGCTGCTGGGATAGCTGCTGGGATAGCTGTGTGTGGCAGAGCAGGTGCTGCTGCTGCTGCTGCTGCTGCTGCTAATTGATGGTGCTGGTGAGGCGGTGGCGGTGGCAGCGGTGGTGGCGGCGGGGGTGATGGCGGAAACAGTGGTGATGGTGATGATGGTAATGATGGTGATGGTGGAGGCAAGGTGATCAGTGGTGGCGGGAGGGTGACTGGGGCAGGCGTTGGAAGGGGTAGCGACTGCTGGCGTTTTGTCCCTTTCTTCTCGCCACAAGGCACGCAAGCTTAGTAACTGGCCACATGACAGCATGAGACCGGAGTTCCGGACAGCTGGCACTTCATTTATCTCCCCAGGCAGCCAGTTGAACAGGGGTGGCAGAGGTCGGCCTGCAGCAGGGCCAGCCAGCAGCAACCTGGTCACGGCACTACATCTGGTGTGCACCTTCACCACGACAAGGCTGAGTGGCCACCTCTGCCGCAAGCCTTCCTGCTGCCTTGCAAGCCCTGGGTGCTGCAGGCGCCAAACATGGTGCTGTGGTGCTGAACCCCACAACTGACCGTTGGGCAGCTCGCAGCCTGTGACTAGTTACAGCTCGTGCATCACTTTGGAGTAGAATGAGAGTTGTTGGTATCAAAAGTAATTGCCAGTAACACGCAAGGCCACAACTGGCCACATGACAGCACCTTGGCCCTCAACCTTAAGCCTTCATTGCAGTCGAACACACTAATTGTGGACCACTACAAAACGGTGTTTTTGTCTGTGTGGAGTTCCCATCGCATGGCATGCTCATGGCCTATACATAGCATACACATGGTCATGGTCGCCTACCACCTACAGCATTGCCTGACCCCTGTGACAGGGCTATGACGTAGAGTTGGCATGACAAAACATGCACTAATTGAAAGCTGATGACAGCTCAAATGGGGGGGGGCACACACTCAGCAGTCAGCAGCAGCAATACTAGCAGCGTGAAGCAATACTATCAGCAGCAGCGGCGGCGGCAGCGGCAGCGGCAGCGGCAGCGGCAGCGGCAGCAGCAGCAGCGGCAGCGGCAGCAGCAGCAGCGGCAGCGGCAGCGGCAGCAGCAGCAGCAGCAGCAGCAGCAGCAGCAGCAGCAGCAGCAGCAGCAGCAGCAGCAGCAGCAGCAGCAGCAGCAGTCAGCAATATCATCATCATCATCAGCAACAGCAGCACTACCACTACCACCACCCTTTACATGGCATCCGTCGGTCAGCGTTGCTGCATCACACATACTACAGGGACACGCAGGGGGAGTGGGGGTAAGGGGGCAGCATCTTGTGCACGGGGAGGCTGCACGGCTGGAGAGATAGGGGCGCTGCGGTACCCGGGGTGGGGGTAGCCCACCAGGCACGTTAGAAAGATCCGCAACCAAAAAAGGGAGGCGATTACGCGGAGCTGAGAATGGATCTCGGCCCGCAGCTGGAAATGTGCCATCAGCTTGCGCTTGGTTTTCTTGCACCCGCGCAGCACAGCGCCACCCGGGACCTTGATGACCTGCGGCCAAGCACAATCCGCATTGTGACAGGCCACTTTGATAGGCCAAGACACAATGCGGGGACACAAACAGTGCGGGGGCATACAAGACGGGGGCGGGTGCGTACCCGCCGGGTCTTCCATTCAGCCCTTCGCTCCTCGCGTTGTTTGCCTGGAGGGGTGCCAAGACCTGCGCTGGCATGAACAGTAGCGATGTGAGCAGCGCGGAGCTCACCGGACTGCACAGTTGCAGCGGACCACACCACGACTACGACGAACCTCGTTTTCGCAGGCTTTCAGGCGGATGCGGCTCTGGCTCCGCGCTACTGGGCCGCTTCCTCGGAGGCATTGCGCCACTAGGCTCATATCTGCTAGCTCCTGCTCACACCGACTTATACCCAGGAGGCGATGTCACTCACTCTCGCACCTCCAAAGGGCACTTCCAAAAGGCACTTCCAAAGGGCACCATAGGCACCATGACCCCGGGCTTTGTTCCCACCACTGGGCTGCACAGAGGCTCCGGCCACATGACAGCATGAGACCGGAACTGTCGTCCATCATTGCATATTCAAACATACAACGATGAGCGCGCAGCCTGTGTCTAGTTACAGGTCGTGCAACATTTTGGAGTAAAATGATAGTCAGGCGCCCCCAACATGGGGTTGGTAATATGCATGCAAGTACTCTCTCAATAGTGCTTCGTTTTCAATAGCGTTTATCACATTGGCATTGGCGGTTTAGTCCGCGTAATCTGACCATCAGCGCTAGCCATTGGAGTCTTTGCTCGCGTACTGCCACATGTGCCCGCGAACAAATCACATCGGCGAGACGGGTCTCCTTGGCACGGTGAGCCACATCGCTGAGGCCCCATCTACCTAGCGTAGTGAGCTGGTTGTGCACAAATGGAATGTCCGGCTGACACCCAACGCGATGTCTGCCGGGCGTGCAGGGCACCTTGACGGGGTGTTTGGAACATATAAATATACTCGCTTCCGCCAAATACACCATTTGGGTCGGCGCACACTAAGGTATCACCGGCTTACACCCCCCCTCCTCCACTGTGTCCTCCACTGTGTTGCACCCGCTGCACCCACAGGAAACGGTTATACAATGTTTGTTCTTTACCCATTGGCGCATCTATTGAAACAAACCGCACAACAAACAGGCCAGGCCTCGTTCAGTTTGACAGCTTCAAAGTTACATCATGTTCACCAGGCAGGTTCAAGGCCACGGCATGCAACGACTCACCATGCCCGCCCCCCCTTTACCCATCATTGCAGGAGCCCACCTCATTGAGCCTGACCACCACCTCCCAGCCCTTCCCTTCGCCCCCTCCCCAAGCACACCCCCTGCTAGCCCACCCCTCACAGCCCACCCCTCACAGAACACCACTGTGGGGTGGCTGTTGAGCAGTGAAACTTTGTACGCAGGTGGATGGCATGTAGGGGAGTATAACTCTCAGAGGAGACGAGTCCAGATTCGGTCATGGTGTGGTGTTGTGTGACTGACTGCATGGCCCTGGCCCTGAAATCGGCTAAGGGAGTTGGGGGTCACCGACCAAAGTGAGCTTTCGGTCAGACCCTCCCAACTCTGAAAAAGCCATGCACACTACCTTGTCATGGATGTCCCGGTGCCGGGCCGTGTGCGATTGACGTAGCACCGCGCGGCATGCGATGGCCGCTTAGTCTGCTACACGCCCATTATACCAGATTCCCTGTAAACGAAAAAAGTGCAGCCACCGATCAGCCTGCCGCTCTTACAACATCGCGCAGCTTCGCAAAAAGGGAGTTGGGGATCCCTTTCCATTACGAGAAAATCACAAATCGTTATATAGTCGTAAAGTTGACGTTATACAGACGTCGGGACGTGAGAGGGCTATTACGGGGTCGATTACCACAATTACAGCTTTTACAGGAAAGACAAAAAACGTGCACCACACTGAACTCAACCGACCAGCACCCTACAAGTTACGACGCAATGCGCTAACCCTGCCACACAAATAAAAACATACTTCGTCCAGTTGTAACAATCTGCACAAAACGCGCTATTGGCGACAACATTGGCGAGGGCAATACGGCAGTTTGGAGCAGTCTGCCCAGGGCGATTTAGCGTCGAGCAAAACACCAGGGAGTAGGTCGGGCAGCTAGGGTTAAGAATGTTGAGGCATGGGCGGCAGCTATAGCTACACAACGCGTCCTGCAGAAGCCACATGCACCTAGGCAATGAGGGGCAGTATGCCACACGGAAGGGCAGCAGCCAGGGGTAACAAGGTCAGCAGTCGGTAGCAGATGGGCGTAGCACGCGGCATGGGCGGTAGCAATGGCAACATGACGCGTCCGGCAGCAGCCATATGCATTCAATGAGGGGCAGTAGGCCGCACGGAAGGGCAGCAGCCAGGGGTAGCAAGGTCAGCAGCAGCTAGGCGTAGCACGCGGCATGGGCGGTAGCAATGGCAACATGACGCGTCTGGCAGCAACCATATCCACTACTACCTAGGCAATGAGGGGCAGTAGGCCGCACGGAAGGGCAGCAGCCAGGGGTAACAAGGTCAGCAGTCGGCAGCAGCTGGGCGCAGCACGTGGCATGGGCGGCAGCTATAGCTACACAACGCGTCCTGCAGAAGCCACATGCACCTAGGCAATGAGGGGCAGTATGCCACACGGAAGGGCAGCAGCCAAGGGTAACAAGGTCAGCAGTCGGTAGCAGCTGGGCGTAGCACGCGGCATGGGCGGTAGCAATGGCAACATGACGCGTCTGGCAGCAGCCATATGTAGTAGATAATTGGCGGTCCGAGAGCATTATGCGAAAATAATGGACGAGGCCGAGGTGGCGCGGACATACATCCCGAGGCGCAGCCGAGGGATGTATGGTAGCAGAGCCGAGGACGAGACCATTAGTTCGCATAATGCGAGAGGTAACGGCGATTATCTGGTATATCTGAGGTTTCGCATTCCCGTAACCGCCACCGTTGACCAACACTGTATGCAACTGCTAGACACAGCCGCTAGACACAGCCAGGCAAAGGCTCCCCCGAAACGTATTGCGAGAAGCGTGCTTGCCGCTCGACCAATATCAAAAAGTGCACTTGCCGCTCGACCATTATGTTTTGCCGCTCGACCATTATGCTTTGCCGCTCGACCATTATGTTTTGCCGGTCGCCAGCCTGGCAGTTATAAGTATACATGCTAGCCAGGTAGCACGTCCGCTAAGCTATCGCGTAGAGTCGCTTGAGCAACGTAGAGGTAGCAATAGTTGTAGCTGTATACCCGTCCCACGTTGACCGCCCCTATCCCACGTTGACCAGCACGACGAACAACGCATTCGCAACGCAGTTGCTGGACCAACGCTCTCGTTTGCCGCACGAGCATTATCAAAAAGTGCACTTTGCCGCTCGACCATTATCAAAAAGTGCACTTGCCGCTCGACCATTATCATTTGCCGCTCGACCATTATGTTTTGCCGGTCGCCAGCCTGGCAGTTATAAGTAGCTCGGCTTAAGCGGCTTGCACGACTTGCCGACAGCCTCATCTAGCCATTCCTTACCCCATTGAGGGCTTTATTCTACCCGACTGCTTTGCACGCCATCGCGGCTTGCACAGCTTGTGCGGCTTGCACGACTTGCGCGGCCACTGACGTGTGACCGATTCAAAAGGAGGTCAAGATGAGGTCAACCACAGTCAAGTCGACAGAGACCGCCGCACAGCCAGACAACCGCACAGCCCGACAGCCGCACAGCCAGGCAGCCACGTTAAAAAAAGGCTACTCAATTGTCAGGAGGCCGCAAGTCAGCTTCAGCTATCACATGCGGCAGCGACGCAGCAGCGAGCAGTGGCGCCCCTGCAACATCTAGCGAGATAGCACAGTTAGGCACCTGGGAGCTAATTGACCAAAGCTGCACCGTACTTCGAGCCTCAGCCATCTCGTTACCAATGCCACCTCCCTGTTCTGGTCGTGTCTCTGTGGCAAGCCGTGGCGTCCACCCTGGCTATTGGCAGCCCAAACGGTTCGCTCCAGTGCCCGCATCTACCACATGGCCAACCCATTGCCAATGTCAACGTAGCGACAGATGCAAGTATGCCAGCGGCACACGCGCAGGAGGTGGTCGTTGTCAATGGTCAAGGTGGTTGCGGCCGGCTTGCTTAATCACAGCCCTTAATCACAGCTCTTGCGACTCAAGACGCTACTATCTTTGCAGTTCCGACGCTCAACGACAAGAAGTTCCCCATTACAGGGACAAACGCAACACCCGAGCAGGTGAGAATTGCAAGTGGTGTTGCAGCAACACCGTGGTAGCATGTGCAGTAGCGGGAATGCTGAGCAGCCTATATCTGTTGCAATACATGTTGCAACATGTGCTCACATGCTGTAATCTGTACCCGTGCAGTTGGAGGTTCATCCCAACTCTACCATCAGACCCTTTTGCGCGCGTTCGTCATTTCCATGACGCCTACTACAGGAGGCCCAAGCTGCTGTGTGGTGCTATGGTAACTGCAAGTGTGCAAGTGTAACGCCACATCACTCATGTTGCGCATCACCAACCAGCGCAATCCCGCTGCTGCTGCTGCTGCCATTCTGCTGCTGTTGCCGGTGTTGCCGCTGCTGTCGCTGCTGCCAGTGTTGCCGCTGTAGCCACTGCCGCTTGCTGCTGTTGCTGCTGATGCTGCTGCAGCTTCTGCTGCTGCCAGTGTTGCCGTTGTTGCCCCTGCTGTTGCTGCTGCTGCTGCTGCTGCTGCTGCTGCTGCTGCCGCGCGAGTTGCTGCTGCCGGTGTTGCCGCTGCTGCCGGTGTTGTCGCTGCTGTCAGTGTTACCGCTGTAGCCACTGCCGTTGCTGCTGCTGCCGCTGATGCTGTTGCTGCTGCTGCAGCTTCTGCTGCTGCCAGTGTTTCCGTTGTTGCCCCTGCTGCCCTCTGCCACCACTGCTGCCGCGCGAGCTGCTGCTGCTGCTGCCACCGCTGCTGCTGCCGCGCGAGCTGCTGCTGCTGCCGGTGTTGCCGCTGTTGTCGCTGCTGCCAGTGTTGCCGCTGTAGCCACTGCTGCCGCTGATGCTGATGCTGATGATGCTGTTGCTGCTGCTTCTGCTGCTGCCAGTGTTGCCGTTGTTGCCCCTGCTGTTGATGCTGTTGCTGCTGCTGCCGGTGTTGTCGCTGCTGCCAATGTTGCCGCTGTAGCCACTGCTGCCGCTGATGCTGATGATGCTGTTGCTGCTGCTGCAGCTTCTGCTGCTGCCAGTGTTGCCGTTGTTGCCCCTGCTGCCACTGCTGCTGCCGCTGCTATGTTCTATGCTATGTCCTTCTATGTCCTAAACAGCCCGCAGGCAGTCCCGCTCCTATCGGGGGCTTCAACGCGCTATGTTCAATACAGCCCGGCCCTAGTCATGCGGCCCCTGTACCTTTCCCCCGCCCCATGGCCATACGTTCCCCAGGGAGTCTGCCCTGATGCCATGGCCTTCCTCTCTGCCACTGAGCAGCTGTGTGTGCCAGCACCAGGGCATGTTGCATTCATGCTTGGCTTCATGCTTGGCTTGGCATTGGAATGGTGCAGCGATTGATTTCCTTCATTCATTTCGTGCAACTCGCTAGGCCATCGACGTCTGCAGGGTCACATTAGCATCAGGCCATCACGTTTTTGTAAGCGTGCGATTGTAAGCTCTGAGTACCGGCGCGGTTGACCCCTTATTATGCCCCTATTATGCCTCCATTATGAGAAAATAAGGACGCCTATATTTTTCCCTATACCTCAGATATGCACTACTACCTAGGCAATGAGGGGCAGTAGGCCGCACGGAAGGGCAGCAGCCAGGGGTAGCAAGGTCAGCAGCAGCTAGGCGTAGCACGCGGCATGGGCGGTAGCAATGGCAACATGACGCGTCTGGCAGCAACCATATGCACTACTACCTAGGCAATGAGGGGCAGTATGCCACACGGAAGGGCAGCAGCCAAGGGTAACAAGGTCAGCAGTCGGTAGCAGATGGGCGTAGCACGCGGCATGGGCGGTAGCAATGGCAACATGACGCGTCTGGCAGCAGCCATATGCACTACTACCTAGGCAATGAGGGGCAGTAGGCCGCACGGAAGGGCAGCAGCCAGGGGTAGCAAGGTCAGCAGCAGCTAGGCGTAGCACGCGGCATGGGCGGTAGCAATGGCAACATGACGCATCTGGCAGCAACCATATGCACTACTACCTAGGCAATGAGGGGCAGTATGCCACACGGAAGGGCAGCAGCCAAGGGTAACAAGGTCAGCAGTCGGTAGCAGATGGGCGTAGCACGCGGCATGGGCGGTAGCAATGGCAACATGACGCGTCTGGCAGCAGCCATATGCACTACTACCTAGGCAATGAGGGGCAGTAGGCCGCACGGAAGGGCAGCAGCCAGGGGTAGCAAGGTCAGCAGCAGCTGGGCGTAGCACACGCCATGGGCGGCAGCAATGGCAACTTGACACGTCCGGCAGCAGCCATATGCACTAGTACCTAAGCAATGAGGGCAGTAGGCCGCAGGGACAGCAACAGGGTCAACATTAGGCAGCAGCCAGGGGCAGGATGCGGGCAACTACATAGGGTGAAGCAAGGGCAGCAGCTAGGTAGAATATGATATGCGTGACTGCAGGTAGCGGCAATATGCAAGTTCCTGCTATGCAAGGTAGACAACTATCGCACAAAGCTGAATAATGGTAGAAGTCAGGCTAAGCGGCAGCATCCGCATATTGCTCGCGTGGCTTTGCAAGGCCCACCCGTTAAAGACCCCAAACCGCGGAGTCCAAGAGCTCCATTGTCGCATCAGCAAAGCTTGGCTTGACTTGGCTGTCGCGTCCGCAAGCTGTTGTGGTGAATTGAGCTAGCTTACTTGGGGTGGTCATTTAGGCGGTAGTCGTTGTCGTCAATGTTGGCAGCAAAGTAAGGTCAATGTTGGTCAAGGCGGTTACCATGGTCAACGCGGTTATTCTACTGTTCTCACCTGACAGTCTTGCTGCTGCACGACGTGCTGCAATCTCCAGCGGAGGGGGCGGCAAGTTAAATCGAGGGACTCGTGCTCAACATCGTCGTCCACTGTTCTTGCTGCCGGTCGTGTATGTGCTATCGGGTATGATGGCTGAGACTACGATGAAGACTGGGACAAGAGCTTGGGACTCGAACCAAACTCAGGCAGGAGTGAGAAGTGGGAAAAGTGCGCGCCTTGCAACAATTACGGGAAAAGTGCGGGCCTTCTCAAAATTACCGAAAAAGTGCGAGCCTTGGTCAAAATTACGGGAAAAGTGCGAGCCTTGGTCAAAATTACGGGAAAAGTGCGAGCCTTGACCCCAATTACTGGAAAAGTGTCTTGCAAGTCAAAGGTGTCCGCGGTAGAAGCGCGATGCTTAGGCAGCGGCAAGGCTAGCCGCGACAGCTAGCAAGCTAGAAAGAAGGTACCCGAAATGTAAAGGGATATCGCATAATGTCTCGGCCAGCGCTGTTCACGTCCAAATAACAGTCTCGGCCAGGTCTCGAGTTGCGTAAACGTCTCGGCTGCGCCTCGACGTTTACCGCAACTCTCGACCCAGCCTCGACCGTTATTTTCCCGTAACAGCTCGGCCTCCGACATTATACTATACGTCACCGACCAAAGTGAGCTTTTGGCTAAGCTGAGTATGAGCGTTTGTAACACTGTCTTAGAGGAGCTTAACCTAGTAAGTAGCATGTTGTAGGTCCAAATGGTCGAGCTGTGGCATTGCCCTCAGGTATGGGGGGGAGGTGGGCTCATTGCCACATTGCCGCAACCGCTTTCCGATCCGACTGCTGCTGCTGATGCGCGTGCTCGTGTAGAGCAGCCTAAGCGACGCGGGCGGTCGCAGCGATGACTGCATGCTCCGCAACGGCTCATATTTGAATCACTAAATTTGACGCTTTGCTGTGCACGGCCTACCCAGTGTATAGTTATATAAAGTGGGTGAAAGGTAGCTGGGGCTGGGGCTGCGGCTGGGGTGGGTTCAACAGCTGCTGCAACTGCCTTTGCTGCAGTGGACGCTTTCTTGGGGGCTGCCTTGGGGGACTTGGCGGCTGCCTTGCTTTGCTGCACCTTGGCCACTGCAGCTGGCTTCTTCACTGTTGCTGCTGTTTTCTTCACCACGCCTGCAGGCTTGGCTGGGGCTGGCTTAGCGGCAGCTGGCTTCTTTGCCACACCTGCTTTGGCTGCCTTCTTGCCAGGGCTAAGGGCAGCAGGCTTGGCAGGGCTGGCTGCGGTAGGTTTGGCAACCTTTTTGGCTGGCGCGGCAGCTGCTGCTTTCGGTTTCGTCACCTTTGCTGTTGCCCCTGCATCTGCGGTTGAACAAAAGACACTGTAGTTGCGCTTCGCATCACTGTTCGACAACCAGTTGCTTGCGTGAAGCTAGCTCACCGCTCTTGGGCTTGGCCGGCGCCTTGGTCGCAGCACCTGCTTCCGCAGCAGCCTTCTTCGACTTAGCCATTTGCTACCTAAGAGCACTATTACGGCTAATAGCGAGGGTCGAAACTCATGTTTGAACTGAGAGGGAGGGACTAGCACCTGCGCATCCCACAGGTCAAACTAATGCTTCCCGGCACCTTACACGTGGAGGGTAAGCGCACAGTGATCACATGACCTTGGGGCCGTGAGTGTGCTGAGAGATTCTGGGGAAATGCCTTCCACACCCAGGCTTGCCCTCCCCTAGTACTGGTGCCAAAAAGCCGAGGAGTTCTTGCTACGGCCTATTGTCAGGGCTACAGAAGTAAAGAGCCTGCTACAGCATGTTATATCTACATATAATAGACAATCCCTGATAATGGTGTAGCGGTGTTTTCACTTGAATGTGGTATGCTAGACAGTGATGCAGAATTACATGTATTTTTACGTAATTACATGTAATTACACGCGTAATTCTGTAACTTTGTAACTTTGTAATTACATGGTTGTCCGCAGGGAAATCGTGTAATTACATCCAGTCGTGTAATTACGTAATTACAGACTCGCGCAGCAGGCCGCCGGCTGTCGTCCCAACATGTCGGAGGCTCCACAGCACGCTAAAAGGCGTATGGCCTCCGGGCTGAGAGGCACATCGCTCCCTCCGCCCCTATTGCCCAATGGACTCGGAGGCTCGTCCTTGAAGAAGCACAAGACTCACCACAAGACAAAGTCGGCTTGGGTGATGGAACAGCTGACGGCCGTCACAGCACCGACGAGCGACCCCGACGAGACTGACGGCGCTGTTAACTTCGTTCTGCGCTATATGTGCAATCACTGCCAGGATAACTTGGCGGGCAGTAACAAGGACCGTCTCAAGAGACATCTCTTGCGATGCAGCAAGTTCCTAGCCAGCACGCAGGCAATGAACATCGCCAAGACCTTCTCTGAAATCGCGGCAGCCATTGAAGAGTACAAGCAAGAAAACAAGGAGGTCGCCGAGCTGCAGCAAGACGCTGGGACCACCCCGAACAGCAAGTCGACAGCTCGCGCAGGTAACCATTACCTGTGGACCAGGATGTGTTAGGAGGGTGCAACAGGGTGCAATAGAAGGGTGCAATAGAAGGGTCCAGTACTCCACTATTATGTTTTGTAAGAGTATATATTAATAGTAGCACTATTATGTTCTGTACTCCACTATTATGTTTTGTAAGAGCTCCTAGACACCTGGCTGGAGCCTGACTACGCTGTCGGCATGGGGCTCACGATGGACAGGTTTGCACCGGACCTGACAGTGGACCCAGTGGCCTGGTGGCGCAGGTATGGCAAGAAGCTGCCACACCTACAAGTCGTGGCGCAGCGCGTGCTCAGCATCCCCGCCACCTCAGCTGCCACCGAGCGCTTGTTCAGTGCCTTCAAGTTCATCTGGAGCGACCGGCGCTCTCGCTTGTTGCTAGGGCGCATGTGGATCATGTCCTATGTGTTCTTCAACACACGGGTCATGACTCGCAAGGAGCACCACGCATCAGCTGAGGCGCAAGAGGAGTGGGAGAGCTATATGGCAGCCCAGGTAGTGCTTGATGCCCCTCAGCTGTAGCAGCCCAGCCCAGCCCAGCCCAGCCCAGCCCAGCCCAGCCCAGCCCAGCCCAGCCCAGCCCAGCCCAGCCCAGCCCAGCCCAGCCCAGCCCAGCCCAGCCCAGCCCAGCCCAGCCCAGCCCAGCCCAGCCCAGCCCAGCCCAGCCCAGCCCAGCCCTAGCCTAGTGTGGTGTGGTGTGGTGTGATGTTGATTTGTGTCGACTTGGTGTTGTGTTGACTTGGTGTTGTGGTGTGGTGTTGTGTGATAGATGACTAGTGTTGACTTGTGTCCCGTTGTAGAGGGTCGGTAGGACCCTGCACCGGGTCGGTAGGACCCTCCACAAGGTCAGTAGGACCCTGCACAGGGTCTGTAGGACCCTGCACAAGGTCAGTATTGGTAGGACCCTGTAGAGGGTCGGCATGTCCGTATATCGAGGTTCTGAGTGTCATTAGAGGTTGTCTAAAGATAACCCTCTTAAGTCTCACAATGTCGGCTGAAGAAAACGAGCCAGTGAGGAGAAAAGCTGGTTGTAATTCCCTGTAATTACATGTAATTTACATGTAATTACATGTAAATTACATGTAATTACACGGCGTAAGTAAGTAAGTAACTTTGTAACTTTGTAATGCCGCATCACTGATGCTAGAGCAGTGCTGCTTGGCCCTGCCGGCACCAGCATTGCCAGCAGGGCAGCAAGCAGTCTCCGCGCACCCCAAGCGCTTGTGCCCACCAGCAGCCCCAGACAGAGGAGTAGCAGTGAGCTGGGTGGCCGTTTAAAGTAAGTATATCTGCTGCTGCTCAACCTAGGTGCCGGGCAGATGCAGGGTGTGCAGTCGAGGCAACACTTGCAGCAGGCAATGCAAGGCTTTCCACCTGCATGGCTGCTTGGCTATCGTCAGCATTTGCAGCTGAAACAGTTGCAGCGGCAGTAAGTTTTGTTTGGCTGATCAGGCTGCTGGGATAGCTGCTGGGATAGCTGTGTGTGGCAGAGCAGGTGCTGCTGCTGCTGCTGCTGCTGCTGCTGCTAATTGATGGTGCTGGTGAGGCGGTGGCGGTGGCAGCGGTGGTGGCGGCGGGGGTGATGGCGGAAACAGTGGTGATGGTGATGATGGTGATGATGGTGATGGTGGAGGCAAGGTGATCAGTGGTGGCGGGAGGGTGACTGGGGCAGGCGTTGGAAGGGGTAGCGACTGCTGGCGTTTTGTCCCTTTCTTCTCGCCACAAGGCACGCAAGCTTAGTAACTGGCCACATGACAGCATGAGACCGGAGTTCCGGACAGCTGGCACTTCATTTATCTCCCCAGGCAGCCAGTTGAACAGGGGTGGCAGAGGTCGGCCTGCAGCAGGGCCAGCCAGCAGCAACCTGGTCACGGCACTACATCTGGTGTGCACCTTCACCACGACAAGGCTGAGTGGCCACCTCTGCCGCAAGCCTTCCTGCTGCCTTGCAAGCCCTGGGTGCTGCAGGCGCCAAACATGGTGCTGTGGTGCTGAACCCCACAACTGACCGTTGGGCAGCTCGCAGCCTGTGACTAGTTACAGCTCGTGCATCACTTTGGAGTAGAATGAGAGTTGTTGGTATCAAAAGTAATTGCCAGTAACACGCAAGGCCACAACTGGCCACATGACAGCACCTTGGCCCTCAACCTTAAGCCTTCATTGCAGTCGAACACACTAATTGTGGACCACTACAAAACGATGTTTTTGTCTGTGTGGAGTTCCCATCGCATGGCATGCTCATGGCCTATACATAGCATACACATGGTCATGGTCGCCTACCACCTACAGCATTGCCTGACCCCTGTGACAGGGCTATGACGTAGAGTTGGCATGACAAAACATGCACTAATTGAAAGCTGATGACAGCTCAGATGGGGGGGGGCACACACTCAGCAGTCAGCAGCAGCAATACTAGCAGCGTGAAGCAATACTATCAGCAGCAGCGGCGGCGGCAGCGGCAGCGGCAGCGGCAGCGGCAGCGGCAGCGGCAGCAGCAGCAGCAGCAGCAGCAGCGGCAGCGGCAGCAGCAGCAGCGGCAGCGGCAGCGGCAGCAGCAGCAGCAGCAGCAGCAGCAGCAGCAGCAGTCAGCAATATCATCATCATCATCAGCAACAGCAGCACTACCACTACCACCACCCTTTACATGGCATCCGTCGGTCAGCGTTGCTGCATCACACATACTACAGGGACACGCAGGGGGAGTGGGGGTAAGGGGGCAGCATCCTGTGCACGGGGAGGCTGCACGGCTGGAGAGATAGGGGCGCTGCGGTACCCGGGGTGGGGGTAGCCCACCAGGCACGTTAGAAAGATCCGCAACCAAAAAAGGGAGGCGATTACGCGGAGCTGAGAATGGATCTCGGCCCGCAGCTGGAAATGTGCCATCAGCTTGCGCTTGGTTTTCTTGCACCCGCGCAGCACAGCGCCACCCGGGACCTTCATGACCTGCGGCCAAGCACAATCCGCATTGTGACAGGCCACTTTGATAGGCCAAGACACAATGCGGGGACACAAACAGTGCGGGGGCATACAAGACGGGGGCGGGTGCGTACCCGCCGGGTCTTCCATTCAGCCCTTCGCTCCTCGCGTTGTTTGCCTGGAGGGGTGCCAAGACCTGCGCTGGCATGAACAGTAGCGATGTGAGCAGCGCGGAGCTCACCGGACTGCACAGTTGCAGCGGACCACACCACGACTACGACGAACCTCGTTTTCGCGGGCTTTCAGGCGGATGCGGCTCTGGCTCCGCGCTACTGGGCCGCTTCCTCGGAGGCATTGCGCCACTAGGCTCATATCTGCTAGCTCCTGCTCACACCGACTTATACCCAGGAGGCGATGTCACTCACTCTCGCACCTCCAAAGGGCACTTCCAAAAGGCACTTCCAAAGGGCACCATAGGCACCATGACCCCGGGCTTTGTTCCCACCACTGGGCTGCACAGAGGCTCCGGCCACATGACAGCATGAGACCGGAACTGTCGTCCATCATTGCATATTCAAACATACAACGATGAGCGCGCAGCCTGTGTCTAGTTACAGGTCGTGCAGCATTTTGGAGTAAAATGATAGTCAGGCGCCCCCAACATGGGGTTGGTAATATGCATGCAAGTACTCTCTCAATAGTGCATCGTTTTCAATAGCGTTTATCACATTGGCATTGGCGGTTTAGTCCGCGTAATCTGACCATCAGCGCTAGCCATTGGAGTCTTTGCTCGCATACTGCCACATGTGCCCGCGAACAAATCACATCGGCGAGACGGGTCTCCTTGGCACGGTGAGCCACATCGCTGAGGCCCCATCTACCTAGCGTAGTGAGCTGGTTGTGCACAAATGGAATGTCCGGCTGACACCCAACGCGATGTCTGCCGGGCGTGCAGGTCAGGAGTCCCCAACATGGGGTTGGTAATCTTCATGCAACTACACTTTCAATACTGAACCGTTTTCGATAGCGTTCATCACACTGGCAGCTGCGAATTATTGCGCATCTACTGGCAAGCGGCGCGTTAACTCTTGCGAGTGAGGACATGCCGGCGCAAGCGAGCGCGGATACACCTCAGCTGCTCACCATCGATTGTTCTAGTGGTATGTAGCGGCATCAGCGGTTGAACTGCGCCTTGCATCGAGCAGGAAGTACAATCTCATTTCAGCCCGCCAAGCTCGCACCGCGAGCCTTTTACTTGTGCAGGCTGCGTCGGAGTGCCATCGTTGGGCAAGAAATAACTCGACATTGTAGCGAAGTGCGAATGGATAGAGGTCTCTCTAGCCAGCCACACAGAAAAAGGGACCCCCTTGCACAAACTGGCATGTGGTGAGCTGACCACTGTGAGTTATTAGACTTTCGAGTTATTACATTGTTCGTAACTCAACGACACAGCTGTTGGAGAAGAAATCACGGCAATCCATCAACCAGGGCCGCCTCCTCACCCTTTGGCGTGACCCGACTCTGCCTTGCAGGATTTTCTAGCCTACTCCGACCGCCTGGACCGCACCCCCTTGCAGCCCCACCACCTCCCAGCCCCCGCAGAAGCCTCCCACCCCCTCCCGCCCCCTCCCAGCCCCCTTACTGCCCCGCCACCCCTTCCCCTCTCCCAGCCCCTCCCAGCCCCCTCACTGCCCTCCCACCCCCTCCCAGCCCCTCCCACCCCCTTCTAAGCCCCTCACTGCCCCGCCACCCCCTCCCCCCCCCCCCTCCCAGCCCCCTGGCCCTAGCAAGTCATTGCAAGACGCAAACCCATGGTCATGGCCCATATCTGCAACACAGTAGCCGCCCTGCATGGCGATGAGCTGGGGGTAGCAGCAGGTGCCGGTGCTGGTGCCGCCCCTGACCTGCCCCCCCCTCCTGCTGCACCCCCCTGGCAGCAGCAGGCAGCTGGTGCTGGTGCTGCCCCTGACCTGCCCACCCCTCCTGCTGCACCCACCTGGCAGCAGCAGGCAGCTGGTGCTGGTGCCGCCTCTGACCTGCCCCCCCCTCCTGCTGCACCCCCCTGGCAGCAGCAGGCAGCTGGTGCTGGTGCCGCCTCTGACCTGCCCCCCCCTCCTGCTGCACCCCCCTGGCAGCAGCAGGCAGCTGGTGCTGGTGCCGCCTCTGACCTGCCCCCCCCTCCCGCTGCACCCCCCTGGCAGCAGCAGGCAGCTGGTGCTGGTGCCGCCTCTGACCTGCCCCCCCCTCCTGCTGCACCCCTCTGGCAGCAGCAGGCAGCTGGTGCTGGTGCTGCCCCTGGGCTGCCCACCCCTCCAGCTGAGCAGCAGGGGGTCAGGGCGGAGCTGGACACCAGCTCGACACGCAAGCGGAGGGCGGGCGGGAGGGACCGGACCCAACAAGTCGAGCAAGGTAACGTAGCAATGGCCTACACACCTTGTGTGGCCTCACAGAGTGGCCAGGTAGTAGGTACTACTCACGAAGTGGTCAAGCAATGCACCAGCGTTGTATACTTCCGAGCATGGGTGGAGGGGCGTCGTTACATCGGTTTTGCGTGCCATGTGCATTGTTTTGACTGCGGCGACTGTCCCTGACTGTTTGCAGAGGCTACTGGGCCACGTCGGTCGCGGCAGTCGGTCGCGGCGAGGCCCGCATGACCAAAACTGGCATGGATTTGAATGTCAAGATTCGAGCCGCCATAGCACTCAGCACAGTGCACAGTATTTAATGTTACAAGCTGCACCGCATAGCTGACAGAGTCCTCTATCCAGGGATGTGCGATACCTAAATAGAAACCACGTGGCTGAGACGCGGCGTCGTTTTGATTACCAGGGGTCGGTTTCCTATCATTTCCAGCCATTTTTTGAATGTTGGGGACACCTGAGTGCAGGGCACCTTGACGGGGTGTTTGGAACATATAAATATACTCGCTTCCGCCAAATACACCATTTGGGTCGGCGCACACTAAGGTATCACCGGCTTACACCCCCCCTCCTCCACTGTGTCCTCCACTGTGTTGCACCCGCTGCACCCACAGGAAACGGTTATACAATGTTTGTTCTTTACCCATTGGCGCATCTATTGAAACAAACCGCACAACAAACAGGCCAGGCCTCGTTCAGTTTGACAGCTTCAAAGTTACATCATGTTCACCAGGCAGGTTCAAGGCCACGGCATGCAACGACTCACCATGCCCGCCCCCCCTTTACCCATCATTGCAGGAGCCCACCTCATTGAGCCTGACCACCACCTCCCAGCCCTTCCCTTCGCCCCCTCCCCAAGCACACCCCCTGCTAGCCCACCCCTCACAGCCCACCCCTCACAGAACACCACTGTGGGGTGGCTGTTGAGCAGTGAAACTTTGTACGCAGGTGGATGGCATGTAGGGGAGTATAACTCTCAGAGGAGACGAGTCCAGATTCGGTCATGGTGTGGTGTTGTGTGACTGACTGCATGGCCCTGGCCCTGAAATCGGCTAAGGGAGTTGGGGGTCACCGACCAAAGTGAGCTTTTGGCTAAGCTGAGTATGAGCGTTTGTAACACTGTCTTAGAGGAGCTTAACCTAGTAAGTAGCATGTTGTAGGATTAAATGGTCGAGCTGTGGCATTGCCCTCAGGTATGGGGGGGAGGTGGGCTCATTGCCACATTGCCGCAACCGCTTTCCGATCCGACTGCTGCTGCTGATGCGCGTGCTCGTGTAGAGCAGCCTAAGCGACGCGGGCGGTCGCAGCGATGACTGCATGCTCCGCAACGGCTCATATTTAAATCACTAAATTTGACGCTTTGCTGTGCACGGCCTACCCAGTGTATAGTTATATAAAGTGGGTGAAAGGTAGCTGGCTGGGTTAGCTACATTGTGAATCATCTAGCATAAAATTTGGCGCAGTGAGTTCAAAGTCAGTCCCTCCCAACTGCCTTGAAGAGGGGGGCTATCCCGTACACTGGGCTTATTTCTCGCTCACGTAGCGGACTGATGATCGAAGCACATCAGGATGTAGAGAACTCACTAAGCTACACGTAATGGGTGTCCCGAGCTTCAATGACTGTACACATGATGCCCAACCTAGGCGTGAACCTGGCCTACATTTTGTGGGCAGATATCCCCATGCACGCCTCCTTCACCCTCGAGCTTCTAGACATTGCCGTGATGTAGCTAACAAAGTAATGTATGCCCGCGCGCATTGTGTTGCGACGGCCGCAATCGCGAGATTTGAACCTGAAAAGCCGAAATGCCCGTCTAACGCACTCATACCATTGCTGATGCCTCACTTAGGCCAGCTGGGTTCCCATGCTCTTACATGCTGCCAGCTCTTGTTTTGCAGCTGAAAGTTCTGCTCGGCAGCGATGCAAAGACACTTGCAAGGCAAGCACCTCACTCTCAGACTGCTGCAACGCTTGCTGGGACTGGTGCAATTGCTCTCGGCACTCTTGCAGGTCTGTGGCGGTGCGCATGTTGACACTCTGGCATGAGCGAAGCTGAGATCTGGCCTCTTCAAGTTCTGCCTCTGTGTCAGCAGCTGCCTCTGTGTCAGCAGCTGCCTCTGTGGCAGCAGCTGCCTCTGTGGCAGCAGACATAAGAACTTGCTGTTGTTGAGCTGCTGCCACTGCTGCATGCCCTCGAGCAAGATTGGCCCTGTTGGCCTTGGTGCGTTTGCTGAGACGACCCATAGGGTGGCTGCTGAGTAGGGTGGCTGCTGAGTAGGGTGGCTGCTGAGGTGTAAAGCCACAAAGCGACACAAGATGGGCTGGGGGCTGGGGGCAGGGGTGGGGGCAAGGCTGGGGGCAGGGCTGGGGGCAGGGCTGGGGGCAGGGCTGGGGGCAGGGCTGGGGGCAGGGCTGGGGGTAGGGCTGGGGGCAGGGCTGGGGGCAGGGCTGGGGGCAGGGCTGGGGGCAGGGCTGGGGGCAGGGCTGGGGGCAGGGCTGGGGGTAGGCTAGGAGGTGGTGGTGATGGTGGTGGTGGTGGTGGCGGCCAGATCCTGCAACAATTGTCAAGCATGTTGTTGTTGAGTACTAGTATGCACGAGGTCAATTACGTTCTGATAACATATGCTTTCCCTACATTGACAGCGGCACCAAGGGCGGGTCATTCTGCTCTATGCAATGTGTTCTTCACAAGCAACATAGCAGCGATACATGTCAGTCCTTACCTCGCACTGAGAGGTGCGATGCTGGTTTTGTACTATCTCAGACCATGCCCTCACAGATGTAAGACTATGAGCGCGCCTACATTAAGGAAACAACGTCGGGTTCATTGAGCCGGGAGGAATTAGTACCGCCGGCTGTACTTGCCCTTACAGCGTCAGGAGTCCACCACGTAGTTGCGAGGCACTCCCACAGTGCACTTGCGCTGCGCGATGTTGAGAGAGTGGCCGGCTGATCGGTGGTCGCACTTTTTCGTTTACGGGGATTCTGGTTATATGGGCGTGTAGCTGATCAAGCGATCATCGCATGCCGCACAGTGCTACGCCAATCGCACACGTCCCGGCACCGGGACATCCATGACAAGGTAGTGTACATGGCTTTATCAGAGTTGGGAGGGTCTGATTCAAAGTTACAGCCGTCCTACTACCAGGGGTAGGTTTTCTGTTAGTTGGGGGCGCCTGATTCAAACTCCTCTCTCATTGTGTGGTAAAACCTAGTAGAGCTAAAACGCAATTTGCCCTTCGCCGAGCAGCGCGCGATGTCACGCCTCACGGTGCTCACCGGCGGCACTTCAGGCCTCGGCCTCCAGGTCCTCAAGGATGTGTTGAGCGCCGACCCTGGCGCACGGGCGCTAGTGCTGTGCCGCAACCAGGCGCGAGCGTTCCAGATGTTGAACAGGTGGGCATTGGGCCTCCAGGCGCCTCGTCCACCAGTTGTCATCCTGGTGGCTGAGAGCTGGACGAGAGTTGCTTAACAAAAGAGTAGCATGTAGGGTTCAGAGCATGTTAGTTTGGGTGTACCAAAAACCTCGCATTCCATCCTGGCCTGACCTAGTCCAGCCCGGTGCAGCAGGAGGCCAGTACAGCGGCAGCAGCACTGCCAACCTATTAGCTGCGAGCTGGGCTGGACCGCATGGCACCTCAGCTCTGCCGCTTCAAACCCTCATGAACCCTCTCCTCCAGCACCTTGGCCCTCAACCTTAAGCCTTCATTGCAGTCGAACACACTGATTGTGGACCACTACAAAACGGTGTTTTTATCTGTGTGGAGTTCCCATCGCATGGCATGCTCATGGCCTATACATGGCATACACATGGTCATGGTCGCCTACCACCTACAGCATTGCCTGACCCCTGTGACAGGGCTATGACGTAGAGTTGGCATGACAAAACATGCAGTAATTGAAAGCTGATGACAGCTCAAAAGGGGGGGGCCCACACACTACTGTGCCACAGCGGGCTGCTGCTGCTGGGCTGTGGGTGGCTTGTCTCGCACCCGCTTGTACCCCAGGCCAGGGTACTCCTTGCCCTTGGCTGGCAGCTTCCCCTGCTCTGGTCACCAGCACAGCTCCAGCGGCCGCCACTTGCTCTCCCCAATGCGCTGCATGTTCAGTGCCGCATTGCAGTCCCTGTCCAGCCACCTGCCTGGCTGTGGTGCTGGCTTGGCTTTGGCAGCCTTGCCCTTGGCCTTGTTGGGCTCAGGTACCGGCTCAGCCTTGGTGCGCTTGCTGCGCTTGGCTGGCAGGGGAGTGCTGGGCCCAGGCTCTGAGGCTGCTGGCTGTGGGGCTTCCTGGCTGCTGCGTGGGGCCTGTGGGGGCTTGCGGGGGGCCACTACAGGGCACCACATCATGCTCCAAAGGGCACTTCCAAAGGGCACCTCCAAAGGGCACCATAGCCGGATGAGGCTGGACGGGGACAGGGGCAGCAAGGAAGAGCAGCAGGGGGCGGGACCCTCTCCTCAAGCAACAGGTCCCCTGCCTGCTGGCAGTGCCAGCGCCAGCACTGAAATTCTGTAGGCAGAAAGCTGGGACAGCAACACTGCCCACCCAACTCTGCTGCTGCTCCAGCACTGCTCAAGGGCTGCTACTCACCAGCAACATGTTGTTCGTGCCTGCCCCACCGACCTGCCTGCCTGCCCGCCTGCCCACCGCCTGCCAAGCAGCCTGGCCCAGCCCCTGAAGCCGCGTGTGGACACTGTGCTGTGTGATGTGGGCGACCTGGACAGCGTGCGCCAGGCTGCAGAGCGCATAGCCAAACAGGTGTCAGGTGTCAGGGGGCAGGGGGCAGGGGGCAGGGGGCAGGGGGCAGGGGGCAGGGGGCAGGGGGCAGGGGGCAGGGGGCAGGGGGCAGGGGGCAGGGGGCAGGGGGCAGGGGGCAGGGGGCAGGGGGCAGGGGGCAGGGGGCAGGGGGCAGGGGGCAGGGGGCAGGGGAGGACGAGGAGGCCAGGAGGGCAGGGTCCAGGTCCCCCACCCTGAACCACCAGGGCCCTGAGCTGACCCTGATCAGCCGGCGACATGGTGCTGACTCGCTGCTGACTAGCCCCTGGTCAGATGCAACTGGCCAGCTCCCCTTTCCCCCCCACCCCTCACCCCACCCAGCCCTGCCCCCTCGCACCCCCGCAGGCCCCCGCCATTGACACCTTGGTCCTCAACGCGGGCATCGTGCACGGCAGCCGGCCTGCCGACACCCTGGCTGTGAACCACCTAGGCCAGTTCCTGCTGGCTGCACTGCTGCAGCCGCAGCTGCTGAAGGGCACCCAGCCCCGGCTGCTGCTGGTCAGCTCGGAGCTGCACAAGGGGGTGACCCACCCCGCGGACCCAGCGCAGCTGCTCAGAAGGTGCAGGGAGAGTCCGCCACCTAGCGCCATGGAGGTGAGGGAGGCCATGCTGCCCCAGGCACCGCTGTGCATGCAGGGTCACATGCGTCAGGGCCATGCAGAGGCCGCATGGTCAAACATGCATGGACCTGCTGCTAGTGCCATGCGTGGTCACATGAAGGCTTATGGATCTGGCTGCCATGCCATGTTATGTCATGAACTATAGATACCGTGGCAACTGACCCACCTGAACCAACCTTAACTAACCGCAACCCACCTCAACTACCAAGGGGCAGCAGGGGCAGCAGAGGGTCAAGGCAGCAGGGCTCATGTGGTGAGGGGCTGTGGTTCAGGGAAGGGTGCTGGATGGGTGGGTCGGGGGGGGCGGGGCTGGGAGGGTTGGGGGGTGTCCTGGGGGCCTGCTGTGGTGTGTGTGACCGCATGGAGATTATGTCTGGTTCAAGATGCTGGGCAGGGCAGGTCAGGCTGAGGGCTGAGGGGTGTGGCAGTGCCCCGCCCAGAGCTCTGCCCAGTGCTCCATGGCTCCATGGCCTGTCCATGGAAGGTGCCGTGGCCCTTGCCCTGCAGCAGTCCCGAAACAGCCCAGGCACACCTGTCCAGTGACCAGCCTTA
Organism: Haematococcus lacustris; assembly: GCA_030144725.1. Lineage (NCBI taxonomy): Eukaryota > Viridiplantae > Chlorophyta > Chlorophyceae > Chlamydomonadales > Haematococcaceae > Haematococcus > Haematococcus lacustris. The sequence continues at coordinate 9,858,474 of JASKMD010000007.1, forward strand.
GCCAGTGACCAGCCTTAGCCCAGACGATCCTATTCTCATTGACCAATATATTCTAATATATTCAAATTCCAATGTATACAAAAACAATTCTAATATATCTATCTACATAAAAAAAAAGGCGGTCAAGATGAAAAATGTGCTCGGAATGGCCTGCAAACGCGCGCACAGCCTCCTCTAATCAGAGCCACCTACCATACAAGAAGACAGCCCCAGCGCTGCACTGGGCAGTGAGATTCACTTTCGATTGGCGGTTCATTAATTTGAACTGACAGCCGCAGTCCAGGGACTGGGCTGCACCTCACGGATGCGGCGCTTGGCCGTGGCGTGGGTGGCGTGCACTTTGCGCACTGCCTATGCGGTAAAACATGCTCAGCCTCAGCTTCAGCGCAAGGGAGCCTCACGTCCCCAATGCACCTGATGGCAGGTGTCTAGCCCCGAACAGCAGTCAGGCGAGCAGCAAGGGCAGCAACAGCAAGGGCAGCAGCTGCAGGGGCAGCAGGGGCAGGGGCAGCAGCAGCGGCAGCAGCAGTAGTAGGCAGCAGGCAACAGCAGGGGCAGGAGCAGCAAGGGCAGCAGCAGCAGGGGCAGCAGTAGCAGGGGCAGCAGCAGCAGGGGCAGCAGCAGCAGGGGCAGCAGCAGCAGGGGCAGCAGCAGCTGGGGCGGCAGCAGCAGGGGCGGCAGCGGCATCAGCGGCAGCGGCGGCGGCGGCAGCAGCAAGGGCAGCAGCAGCGGCATCATCACCAGCAGCAGCAGGGGCAGCAGTAGCAGGGGCAGCAGCAGCAGGGGCAGTAGCAAGAGGGGCAGCAGCAGCTGGGGCAGCAGGGCAGCCGGTCAGGGTAGGGCAGCAGCAGGGCATCAGGGCAGGGCAGCAGCAGGGCAGCCGGGCAGCCATCAGGGTAGAGCAGCAGCAGGGCATCAGGGCAGCCGGTCAGGGTAGGGCAGCAGCAGGGCATCAGGGCAGCTGGTCAGGGTAGGGCAGCAGCAGGGCAGCAGGTCAGGGTAGGGCAGCAGCAGGGCAGCCATCAGGGTAGAGCAGCAGCAGGGCATCAGGGCAGCCGGTCAGGGTAGGGCAGCAACAGGGCGGCCGGGCAGCCATCAGGGTAGGGCAGCAGCAGGGCAGCAGGGCAGCCGGTCAGGGTAGGGCAGCAGCAGGGCATCAGGGCAGCCGGTCAGGGTAGGGCAGCAGCAGGGCGGCCGGGCAGCCATCAGGGTAGGGCAGCAGCAGGGCAGCCGGTCAGGGTAGGGCAGCAGCAGGGCAGCCGGGCAGCCATCAGGGTAGAGCAGCAGCAGGGCATCAGGGCAGCCGGTCAGGGTAGGGCAGCAGCAGGGCATCAGGGCAGCCATCAGGGTAGGGCAGCAGCAGGGCATCAGGGCAGCTGGTCAGGGTAGGGCAGCAGCAGGGCAGCAGGTCAGGGTAGGGCAGCAGCAGGGCAGCCGGGCAGGGTAGGGCAGCAGCCGGGCAGCCGGGCAGGGTAGAGCAGCAGCAGGGCATCAGGGCAGCCGGTCAGGGTAGGGCAGCAGCCGGGCAGCCGGGCAGGGCAGGGCAGCAGCAGGGCAGCCGGGCAGCCATCAGGGTAGGGCAGCAGCAGGGCAGCAGGGCAGCCGGTCAGGGTACGGCAGCAGCAGGGCATCAGGGCAGGGCAGCCGGGCAGCCATCAGGGTAGAGCAGCAGCAGGGCATCAGGGCAGCCGGTCAGGGTAGGGCAGCAGCAGGGCATCAGGGCAGCCGGTCAGGGTAGCGCAGCAGCAGGGCAGCCGGGTAGGGCAGGGCAGCAGCAGGGCAGCCGGGCAGCCATCAGGGTAGGGCAGCAGCAGGGCAGCAGGGCAGCCGGTCAGGTTAGGGCAGCAGCAGGGCAGCCGGGCAGGGTAGGGCAGCAGCAGGGCGGCCGGGCAGCCATCAGGGTAGGGCAGCAGCAGGGCAGCCGGTCAGGGTAGGGCAGCAGCAGGGCATCAGGGCAGGGCAGCCGGGCAGCCATCAGGGTAGAGCAGCAGCAGGGCATCAGGGCAGCCGGTCAGGGTAGTGCAGCAGCAGGGCATCAGGGCAGCCATCAGGGTAGGGCAGCAGCAGGGCATCAGGGCAGCCGGTCAGGGTAGGGCAGCAGCAGGGCATCAGGGCAGCCATCAGGGTAGGGCAGCAGCAGGGCATCAGGGCAGCTGGTCAGGGTAGGGCAGCAGCAGGGCAGCAGGTCAGGGTAGGGCAGCAGCAGGGCAGCCGGGCAGGGTAGGGCAGCAGCCGGGCAGCCATCAGGGTAGAGCAGCAGCAGGGCATCAGGGCAGCCGGTCAGGGTAGGGCAGCAGCCGGGCAGCCGGGCAGGGCAGGGCAGCAGCAGGGCAGCCGGGCAGCCATCAGGGTAGGGCAGCAGCAGCGCAGCAGGGCAGCCGGTCAGGGTAGGGCAGCAGCAGGGCAGCCGGGCAGGGCAGGGCAGCAGGGCAGCCATCAGGGTAGGGCAGCAGCAGGGCATCAGGGCAGCCGGTCAGGGTAGCGCAGCAGCAGGGCAGCCGGGTAGGGCAGGGCAGCAGCAGGGCAGCCGGGCAGCCATCAGGGTAGGGCAGCAGCAGGGCAGCAGGGCAGCCGGTCAGGGTAGGGCAGCAGCAGGGCAGCAGGGCAGGGTAGGGCAGCAGCAGGGCGGCCGGGCAGCCATCAGGGTAGGGCAGCAGCAGGGCAGCCGGTCAGGGTAGGGCAGCAGCAGGGCATCAGGGCAGCCGGTCAGGGTAGGGCAGCAGCAGGGCATCAGGGCAGGGCAGCCGGGCAGCCATCAGGGTAGAGCAGCAGCAGGGCATCAGGGCAGCCGGTCAGGGTAGTGCAGCAGCAGGGCATCAGGGCAGCCATCAGGGTAGTGCAGCAGCAGGGCATCAGGGCAGCCATCAGGGTAGGGCAGCAGCAGGGCAGCCGGGCAGGGTAGGGCAGCAGCCGGGCAGCCATCAGGGTAGAGCAGCAGCAGGGCATCAGGGCAGCCGGTCAGGGTAGGGCAGCAGCCGGGCAGCCGGGCAGGGCAGGGCAGCAGCAGGGCAGCCGGGCAGCCATCAGGGTAGGGCAGCAGCAGCGCAGCAGGGCAGCCGGTCAGGGTAGGGCAGCAGCAGGGCAGCCGGGCAGGGCAGGGCAGCCGGGCAGCCATCAGGGTAGGGCAGCAGCAGGGCAGCAGGGCAGCCGGTCAGGGTAGGGCAGCAGCAGGGCAGCAGGGCAGGGTAGGGCAGCAGCAGGGCGGCCGGGCAGCCATCAGGGTAGGGCAGCAGCAGGGCAGCCGGTCAGGGTAGGGCAGCAGCAGGGCATCAGGGCAGGGCAGCCGGGCAGCCATCAGGGTAGAGCAGCAGCAGGGCATCAGGGCAGCCGGTCAGGGTAGTGCAGCAGCAGGGCATCAGGGCAGCCGGTCAGGGTAGGGCAGCAGCCGGGCAGCCGGGCAGGGCAGGGCAGCAGCAGGGCAGCCGGGCAGCCATCAGGGTAGGGCAGCAGCAGCGCAGCAGGGCAGCCGGTCAGGGTAGGGCAGCAGCAGGGCAGCCGGGCAGGGCAGGGCAGCAGGGCAGCCATCAGGGTAGGGCAGCAGCAGGGCATCAGGGCAGCTGGTCAGGGTAGGGCAGCAGCAGGGCAGCCGGGCAGGGTAGGGCAGCAGCAGGGCGGCCGGGCAGCCATCAGGGTAGGGCAGCAGCAGGGCAGCCGGTCAGGGTAGGGCAGCAGCAGGGCATCAGGGCAGGGCAGCCGGGCAGCCATCAGGGTAGAGCAGCAGCAGGGCATCAGGGCAGCCGGTCAGGGTAGTGCAGCAGCAGGGCATCAGGGCAGCCGGTCAGGGTAGGGCAGCAGCCGGGCAGCCGGGCAGGGCAGGGCAGCAGCAGGGCAGCCGGGCAGCCATCAGGGTAGGGCAGCAGCAGGGCATCAGGGCAGCCGGTCAGGGTACGGCAGCAGCAGGGCATCAGGGCAGCCGGTCAGGGTAGTGCAGCAGCAGGGCATCAGGGCAGCCGGTCAGGGTAGGGCAGCAGCAGGGCAGCTGGTCAGGGTAGGGCAGGAGCAGGGCAGCAGGGCGGGAGTTGTCATGGTTGTTGTGCACCAAAATGCATACTCACTTTCGCAGAATGATGACCTTGCACCTACGGTTCGCCCTACGGACCTACGCATACAGTATATACATACGTATACACCGTCATTTTAGTCGCCGCATACGCTTCACGCCAACCCTAAGATAATGTTGTGTACAATGAGGTGTATGCTGCATAGCCTGCCGGCCCTGACACCAATGAGGGGTGGGTAGGGCAGACACAGCCATTGCTGTTACAGTCAATCACTAGGACTCACAACTCACTCACAACTCACTTACTCAGACTCAGCACTCAAACTCACACATTCAGAACTTAGACTCAGCACTGTGGCCTGGTGCAAGAGCTGGTGCAAGGACTGGTGCAAGAGCGCTGTGGCCGGAGGCCGCAGCTTGGTCCGTGTGCCCCGTCCGCTGTCGGACGGGCCAGCTGTACTAGTTCAATATATTCTCACTGACCAATATTGACCAATATGGCCAGCACCTTCCAGCATCCGCAGAGGCCACAAGACCGCAATGACTGAGGCTAAGCAGAAGGAGTGGCCCTTGCCCTGCAGCAGTCCAAACACAGCCCAGGCACGTCTCTGGTGCCAACGACATGTGCCTTCAGTCAGCTGGCTTGCTTTGCCCATGTGCTGTGTCCGGCCCCTCCCCTGTACGTGCACATGTGCTCTAGTGCTGTGCTGTGTCCCCCACCCCCAACAACCTGGTGTGGGGGGCACATGGCATGACTGGCAGGGTCCCCTCCCCCCTTGACCCCTCCCCCCTTGACCCCTCCCCCCTTGACCCCTCCCCCCTTGACCCCTCCCCCCTTGACCCCTCCCCCCTTGACCCCTCCCCCCTTGACCTCTCCCCCCTTGACCCCTCCCCCCTTAACCCCTGCCCCCTTGACCCCTCCCCCCTTGACCCTCCCCCTTGACCCTCCCCCTTGACCCCTCCCCCCTTGACCCCTGCCCCCTTGACCCCTCCCCCCTTGACCCCTCCCCCCTTGACCCTCCCCCTTGACCCCTCCGCCCTTGACCCTCCCCCTTGACCCCTCCCCCCTTGACCCTCCCCCTTGACCCCTCCCCCCTTGACCCCTGCCCCCTTGACCCCTCCCCCCTTGACCCCTCCCCCCTTGACCCTCCCCCTTGACCCCTCCCCCCTTGACCCTCCCCCTTGACCCCTCCCCCCTTGACCCCTGCCCCCTTGACCCCTCCCCCCTTGACCCCTCCCCCCTTGACCCCTCCCCCCTTGACCCCTGCCCCCTTGACCTCCCTGCAGCTGTACCGCATCACCAAGCTCTTCAACGTGTGGACAGCAGCAGCGCTGGCCAGGCGGGCTGGCAGCCGGCTGTGGGTGGGCAGCGTGACCCCGGGCTTTGTGCCCACCACTGGGCTGCATAGAGGCTCCGGCATGCTGGCCAGTCTGTTCATGCGCTGGGTCATGGCCTGGGCGCCCTTTGCGGTGTCGGTAGGTGGTGCATGGAGGGGCGCAGTTTTCCTCACACTCTCATTGCCTAGAGGCCAAGGCGAAGGGGAGGGATGGCGCAGGGGGTAGCGGGTAGGTGATAAAGGGCGGTTGGGCGCAGGACGGGGGAGGCGGCCCCTGACGGCAAGGGCGCACGTGAGAGCGCCACTAGGCTCATATCTGCTAGCTCCTGCTCAAACAAACTTATACCCAGGAGGCGATGTCACTCACTCTCGCACCTCCAAAGGGCACATCCAAAGGGCACCATAGCGCGGTACGTCAAACCTGGAAGCAGGCAGGGTGTGGCACACCTAGAGGACTGAGGGTCACGGAGCCGGATGAGGCTGGACAGGGGCAGCGCGAGGGGGGACGGGGGCAGTAAGGAAGAGCGGCAAGGGGCCAGGGGGCAGGACGGGCAGGGGGGCTGGCGGCAGGGCAGGGGGGCAGCGCAAACGCTTCACTTGGCACATGGCGCTGTCAGCTCCACTCCTCAACACGGTAAGGGGTGAGTGTGTAAGAAGAGAGGGGGGAGGGGCAGGGATGGAGGGGGAAGAGTCACGTAGGAAGGGGGACGATGCCGGAAGGGTGGGGGGAGGGGGCGGAGGGTGTGGTGTCCCGTCCCTCTCCTTGACCATGTGGGCTGCTGCTGCCCTTAGTGTGGCTGGCTTCATCATGCGAGGCATCATCTTGTCAGTGTTGCTGCGACACCCACCCACACCCACCCACACCCACACTCGCCGCAGCAGCTTCCATGTGGCTTTTGCTGCTTTGCTGGCCACAAGCGTAGTGCCCTCCCTGGGTGTGGTTGTGCAGCTGAGTGAAGGGTCGCGACGCATCAGCCAGCTGGTATTGGCAGAAGACCCAGCCAGCCTGGGCCCTTCAGGTCAGGCTGTGGCAGCTCGTGCCTGTCTCTTCAACTGACTATTACTCTCCCATTTACCTCTCCCCTTCACCCTGGCCCCTTGCCACCCACCCCCTGCTCCCTTGCTCGCCGCCCCTGCTCCTCTGTCACATCTCTGCCCATTCCACCCCACCCCTGCCCCTTTGCCCCATCCCCGCTCCTGCCTCCCGCCCCTGCCCTCTTGCACCTAGCTCCTGCCCCTCTGACCCCTGGCCCTGCCCTGAGACTGGCACCCCCTGCCTGCCTGACTCGCCCCTACTCCCTTGCCCATGTCTGTTGTTCCTGTCACTGGTCATCTGCCCCTATGCCTGACGAACTGCCCAGGCTCGTACTTTAGCAAGGGTCAATGCACTCCGGCCAGCGCAGCAGGGCAAGACGCGGCAGCAGCCGAGCAACTATTCAGCCTCAGTATGCGAGACGTCGGGGTCGACGACTTCTTCGGACCGCCCTGACTTCGACTTTATTTGCGACTCCGAGTCGGGGACTGCGCAACACTTGGTGTGCGAGCTGTCGGGTCTGACGATTAACGACTACGCAATTCGATGGAATTGAGGAGTCGACGTAACGCCTGCCTTGTATGCGCCCTGGCCAAAGCAGCCGAGAAGCCCGATGTGACGACTCGCGGGTCTACTGCGGCATTTCTTTAGTGCAGTCGCGAACCGTCTCTCGCCAGTTGATTATTGAAGGACAGTGTCACAGGGATATTGTGTGAGCGGGTCAATACACTGAGTGGTGGGTGAGCGGGTGGGTGCCGGGGGTGTCGCAGCCATCCGCCGAACAGGCTGCGTTGACTGCGGTTGTCACTTCGTCTTGCCCGCGTTCTTCAGCATGGTGTTCAACGCCTGCAACCATCACGGCGCACAATTGAGAGCACAGCCGCAGACAGTGAGAGTGGGTAAGAGGAGGGTGTGAGGCAGTGAGGGAGTGAGTGCGACAGTGGCGGCAAAGTACCGAGCCGCGCGGACGTGATCCTTACCGAGAATACCTTCATGACGTCTTTGTCGAAAACGTACTTGACCTGCGATGTAGAGGAGAGCACAACAATGTGCTAAACACATGCCCAATGCCTTCCCTCCCTTCCCCTCCCCTTCCCACTCCCCCTTTCCCTTCCCCACCCGCTCCCGCTTCGCCTGCTCACCGTTTTCCAGGGCGACTTGCTGATTTCCTGCAAGGCGGCCAGCACCCGCGGCTGCTCCAGCAGCGGCCTGAGGCCCGGGTCTTGGCGCAGCAGGTGCAAGAAAGGCGCACCCTCGCCCAGTGCCCCTGCTGGCTGCGATGCCTCACTGCTGCCACCGCCGCTGCTGCTGTCAACAGGGCCACTGTTGCTAGCGACAGGGCTAGCTGAGCTTGGACCGGGAGGAGAGGGTGGGGAGGGGGGTGGGGCTGTGGTGGGGAGGCCGGCAGGGGAAGGTGGGGCGTCTGGGTCCCCTGTCCCCAGCTGTATGGGTTGTTGGGGGCTGGGGCCTGACTCTAGACTGCCGCCTTCGCGTGGAATGACTGTGGCGTCCTGCGCCAGCCAGCAGGGGGGACTGTGGGGGGGCCACATCAGGACTATCCCCCGGCAGGGGTCGGCACAGGCAGTGCCAGCAGCAAGGGGAGAGCAGGAGCAGCAGGCCGTGTTGCTGGACCAACCAGGCAGTGTAAAGGGGGGTTGAGCGCATCAACATCAGTTGGGGGCAGCCAGGGGGTCAGCTCAAGGCAGTGTCAATGACACGAACAGCAGCAGCAGCAGGAACTAGCAGCTGTAATACCAGCAATGAGAGCAGGAGCAGGAGATCGTGGCAGCTGCAGGACAGTGGGCGAGTGCAAGACTAGCCGGGGCGGCAGCGGCAGCAGTCACTGCCTTGAGGGGCAGCAGCAGTGGCCACTGACATTGGTAGAGAGGTGTAGGTCCACGCCGCAGCACCTGACCAGGTGTCCTGTCTTCCCCCTTCTACCCCGCACCCTCCCTCACCTTGGCAGGGGGCGGCCCCATGCCGGCAGCTGCGGAGCCGCCCCGCAGCACAGCCTGAGCCTCCCTCACCACCTGCAAGGCACCACACAGCCCGCCTCCGCCAGGTGCAACCTGCACCCCTCTCAGCAGGGGCACCTCTGTGGAGACGATGCAACCCTGGCCCGGCCCACCCCACCACCGCCTGACCCCTGCCCCGCCCCACCCTCCCCCTCACCATCCTGGCCTGGCCTGGCCTGGCCTGCCCCCCTCTCTCTCACCGCCATCACCGCGGGACTGTACTTGGTGGCTGCACCCGGGTCCTCCGCTGTCTCCAAGAACGCCTGCACACCCAAGACCAGGGGCAGCTGTGATGCTGCATGTCACATACATACATGCATACATACATGCATGCATGCGTCCATGCATACATACACGCATGCTGGCCCTTGGTGGTGGTGATGGTGATGTGGTGGGCACCACCACTGCCTTCACGAGGTGAAGGGCGCCTCCCAGCCCACCCTCCCAACAACACTCTCCCCCTCATCCCCGTGTGGCCCCTCCACCAGCCCTGCCCCTCCACCAGCCCTGCCCCTCCACCAGCCCTGCCCCTCCACCAGCCCTGCCCCTCCACCAGCCCTGCCCCTCCACCAGCCCTGCCCCTCCACCAGCCCTGCCCCTCCACCAGCCCTGCCCCTCCACCAGCCCTGCCCCTCCACCAGCCCTGCCCCTCCACCAGCCCTGCCCTCCCAGCCACAACAAAGTCTGGGTTGACCAGCGATTCCCATTGAGGCGCAGAGGCAGGCTGCAGCTGCATGGATCCCAGGCCCCTGGCTAGGCTATGCCCTGCAGCACCCTCAGTCCCTCACTCGCTCCCGCTATCCCTCGCTGCCAGCACCCTTGGGTCAGGCGATGCTACGGTACCTGTCCTGTGGCAACGCCAACCCCTTACTCACTCCAGCCAAACCCCTCGCTGCCAGCCTCCTTGATAGGGACTTGGAGCAAGCATGAGTGTGATGCGCAGGGAGCTCCAGCCCCCAGGCTGCTCAGCAGCAGCCCTTACTGGGCCCACCTGCATGACCTGCGGCTCCTGCAGCTGCTTGAACAGGGTGGGGTGCGCCATGAGCTTGGCCGGGATGTCTGGCGGGTGGATGCCTGCACGCTGCAGCCTCTCCATCATGTGGTCCATGTGTCCGGGGGTCAGCTGCTCCAGCACCTGGCTGGGCAGCTTGGCACCCTGACAACAGTAGCAGCAGCAGCAGCAGCAGCAAGGTCAGGTCAGGTCAGGTCAGGTCAGGTCAGGTCAGGTCAGGTCAGGTCAGGTCAGGTCAGGTCAGGTCAGGTCAGGTCAGGTCAGGTCAGGTCAGGTCAGGTCAGGTCAGGTCAGGTCAGGTCAGGTCAGGTCAGGTCAGGTCAGGTCAGGTCAGGTCAGGTCAGGTCAGGTCAGGTCAGGTCAGGTCAGGTCAGGTCAGGTCAGGTCAGGTCAGGTCAGGTCAGGTCAGGTCAGGTCAGGTCAGGTCAGGTCAGGTCAGGTCAGGTCAGGTCAGGTCAGGTCAGGTCAGGTCAGGTCAGGTCAGGTCAGGTCAGGTCAGGTCAGGTCAGGTCAGGTCAGGTCAGGTCAGGTCAGGTCAGGTCAGGTCAGGTCAGGTCAGGTCAGGTCAGGTCAGGTCAGGTCAGGTCAGGTCAGGTCAGGTCAGGTCAGGTCAGGTCAGGTCAGGTCAGGTCAGGTCAGGTCAGGTCAGGTCAGGTCAGGTCAGGTCAGGTCAGGTCAGGTCAGGTCAGGTCAGGTCAGGTCAGGTCAGGTCAGGTCAGGTCAGGTCAGGTCAGGTCAGGTCAGGTCAGGTCAGGTCAGGTCAGGTCAGGTCAGGTCAGGTCAGGTCAGGTCAGGTCAGGTCAGGTCAGGTCAGGTCAGGTCAGGTCAGGTCAGGTCAGGTCAGGTCAGGTCAGGTCAGGTCAGGTCAGGTCAGGTCAGGTCAGGTCAGGTCAGGTCAGGTCAGGTCAGGTCAGGTCAGGTCAGGTCAGGTCAGGTCAGGTCAGGTCAGGTCAGGTCAGGTCAGGTCAGGTCAGGTCAGGTCAGGTCAGGTCAGGTCAGGTCAGGTCAGGTCAGGTCAGGTCAGGTCAGGTCAGGTCAGGTCAGGTCAGGTCAGGTCAGGTCAGGTCAGGTCAGGTCAGGTCAGGTCAGGTCAGGTCAGGTCAGGTCAGGTCAGGTCAGGTCAGGTCAGGTCAGGTCAGGTCAGGTCAGGTCAGGTCAGGTCAGGTCAGGTCAGGTCAGGTCAGGTCAGGTCAGGTCAGGTCAGGTCAGGTCAGGTCAGGTCAGGTCAGGTCAGGTCAGGTCAGGTCAGGTCAGGTCAGGTCAGGTCAGGTCAGGTCAGGTCAGGTCAGGTCAGGTCAGGTCAGGTCAGGTCAGGTCAGGTCAGGTCAGGTCAGGTCAGGTCAGGTCAGGTCAGGTCAGGTCAGGTCAGGTCAGGTCAGGTCAGGTCAGGTCAGGTCAGGTCAGGTCAGGTCAGGTCAGGTCAGGTCAGGTCAGGTCAGGTCAGGTCAGGTCAGGTCAGGTCAGGTCAGGTCAGGTCAGGTCAGGTCAGGTCAGGTCAGGTCAGGTCAGGTCAGGTCAGGTCAGGTCAGGTCAGGTCAGGTCAGGTCAGGTCAGGTCAGGTCAGGTCAGGTCAGGTCAGGTCAGGTCAGGTCAGGTCAGGTCAGGTCAGGTCAGGTCAGGTCAGGTCAGGTCAGGTCAGGTCAGGTCAGGTCAGGTCAGGTCAGGTCAGGTCAGGTCAGGTCAGGTCAGGTCAGGTCAGGTCAGGTCAGGTCAGGTCAGGTCAGGTCAGGTCAGGTCAGGTCAGGTCAGGTCAGGTCAGGTCAGGTCAGGTCAGGTCAGGTCAGGTCAGGTCAGGTCAGGTCAGGTCAGGTCAGGTCAGGTCAGGTCAGGTCAGGTCAGGTCAGGTCAGGTCAGGTCAGGTCAGGTCAGGTCAGGTCAGGTCAGGTCAGGTCAGGTCAGGTCAGGTCAGGTCAGGTCAGGTCAGGTCAGGTCAGGTCAGGTCAGGTCAGGTCAGGTCAGGTCAGGTCAGGTCAGGTCAGGTCAGGTCAGGTCAGGTCAGGTCAGGTCAGGTCAGGTCAGGTCAGGTCAGGTCAGGTCAGGTCAGGTCAGGTCAGGTCAGGTCAGGTCAGGTCAGGTCAGGTCAGGTCAGGTCAGGTCAGGTCAGGTCAGGTCAGGTCAGGTCAGGTCAGGTCAGGTCAGGTCAGGTCAGGTCAGGTCAGGTCAGGTCAGGTCAGGTCAGGTCAGGTCAGGTCAGGTCAGGTCAGGTCAGGTCAGGTCAGGTCAGGTCAGGTCAGGTCAGGTCAGGTCAGGTCAGGTCAGGTCAGGTCAGGTCAGGTCAGGTCAGGTCAGGTCAGGTCAGGTCAGGTCAGGTCAGGTCAGGTCAGGTCAGGTCAGGTCAGGTCAGGTCAGGTCAGGTCAGGTCAGGTCAGGTCAGGTCAGGTCAGGTCAGGTCAGGTCAGGTCAGGTCAGGTCAGGTCAGGTCAGGTCAGGTCAGGTCAGGTCAGGTCAGGTCAGGTCAGGTCAGGTCAGGTCAGGTCAGGTCAGGTCAGGTCAGGTCAGGTCAGGTCAGGTCAGGTCAGGTCAGGTCAGGTCAGGTCAGGTCAGGTCAGGTCAGGTCAGGTCAGGTCAGGTCAGGTCAGGTCAGGTCAGGTCAGGTCAGGTCAGGTCAGGTCAGGTCAGGTCAGGTCAGGTCAGGTCAGGTCAGGTCAGGTCAGGTCAGGTCAGGTCAGGTCAGGTCAGGTCAGGTCAGGTCAGGTCAGGTCAGGTCAGGTCAGGTCAGGTCAGGTCAGGTCAGGTCAGGTCAGGTCAGGTCAGGTCAGGTCAGGTCAGGTCAGGTCAGGTCAGGTCAGGTCAGGTCAGGTCAGGTCAGGTCAGGTCAGGTCAGGTCAGGTCAGGTCAGGTCAGGTCAGGTCAGGTCAGGTCAGGTCAGGTCAGGTCAGGTCAGGTCAGGTCAGGTCAGGTCAGGTCAGGTCAGGTCAGGTCAGGTCAGGTCAGGTCAGGTCAGGTCAGGTCAGGTCAGGTCAGGTCAGGTCAGGTCAGGTCAGGTCAGGTCAGGTCAGGTCAGGTCAGGTCAGGTCAGGTCAGGTCAGGTCAGGTCAGGTCAGGTCAGGTCAGGTCAGGTCAGGTCAGGTCAGGTCAGGTCAGGTCAGGTCAGGTCAGGTCAGGTCAGGTCAGGTCAGGTCAGGTCAGGTCAGGTCAGGTCAGGTCAGGTCAGGTCAGGTCAGGTCAGGTCAGGTCAGGTCAGGTCAGGTCAGG
>JASKMD010000007.1:9871565-9941732 GCA_030144725.1 Haematococcus lacustris
ACAGATGTCGCCCTTACATGCATCTGCACAGATTTAAAAGGCGGCATCTGCACAGATGTCGCCCTTACAAGCATCTGCACAGATGTCCCCTTAAAATAGAACCGACATCTGCACAGATGTCGCCTTTTAATGCATCTGCACAGATTTAATAACCGGCATCTGCACAGATGTCGCCTTTTAATGCATCTGCACAGATTTAATAACCGGCATCTGCACAGATGTCGCCTTTTAATGCATCTGCACAGATTTAATAACCGGCATCTGCACAAATGTCGCTTTTCCTAAAGGCATCGACATGCATCTGCACAGATGCCGGGCTCATTTAACCGACATCTGTGCAGATTCCCAAAAAGGGGGGGGTACCTCGTGCGCGGATTGTTATATCTCCGCAACCGCTGCGAGTTAGGACCTCATTCAAGAGCGAGGTCCCCTTCAAACTCAGCGTTCTATCGTTCTATCGGAGCAGAATGTCCTTCCGATGCAAAAAAGGCCCTCGCGTCGGCCCTATTTATCGTGAGTGCACGCCGCAGCGGGGCGTCGTGGTTTGACCTCTTGGAGTGCAGTATACGCGACAAAAAGTGACGGCACATTTTTTCGAGCCATTTTACCTGACCTTGTGGGACCTGATTATAGGCCTCTAGGTACTTGCCTCCGCCCTAGTAAAGCCCTCAAGACCCCAAACCGTACAGATTTGGGTAAAACACGTGAAAAGAGATAAATTGTACGTGCTTAGTGAACTCTTGTGCTCGGTGCATCATCGGAGCTCAGGCGTTCCCAACATGGGGATGGTAATCTTCATGCAACTGCAGCCCATCTACTCCATCATTTGATATAACGTTTGCTGCGTCTGCTGCAGTGTGATAATGCGCGTTTAATGTAAGACTGGAATTGCCATCGGAGTCTAGCCTAGAATTCTAGGTTTCCGAGCCATTTTTTCTAGGTTTTTTCTAGGTCCCTCTTGCCTAGAATTCTAAGTTTTTTCTAGGAATCCGAGCCACCTAGAATTCTATGGGCGTACCCTACATGTGACCCCGGATGTGTCCTAATCACAGACCGTGGTTAGCTACACTGGTAAGCTACGTCCTTGGCTATCTGTTAGCGATGCGCGACATGTCGTTGTTGCACACCACCGTAGTCCGGCAAACATGGCTGCGCGAGCTTCCTGACGGTGCAGGCCGCTTGGCGAGGATGTGAAGATTCCCTTCAGTGTTTACGGCAGCGCTACATCGCTATAATGGTGGGCGCCAGGCTAGCAAACCCACCCACCCCTCAACATCTTTGCTGCTTTTTGCCACCGCCGCTGAGCTCCAACCAAACTCCATACACTCTTGTCCAAGATGACTCTTACGTGCATCACCAGAAAAAAGAAACATAGATATTGGATGAACGCACGATGATTGGGACCACTCCAAAGGCACATCAATTGTTGGCTGCAGGTGTATGATGAGTAGGCACCCCCTTCCACCACCCCCTTCCAGTCCACCCAACCCTACTCCCCGCCCATCCCCGCCCATCCCATCTCTCCAGCCCTCCTCCCACTCACTACCTCTCCCATCTCTCCAGCTCCCTCTCCCAGCTCTCCCAACTCTCCCATCTACCCAGCCCTCCCATCTACCCAGCCCTCCTCCCACCCACTCCCACTACCTCCCACCCCCTCCCACCCCCTGCAAGCCATGGGCAAGAGGCCGAGCAAAGCTCTCCATGCCCATCTGAAGGCGTTAAATAGCTCTCCCCAGGCACCGCCACCGCCCTAATGGTATGAAGGCTGCGGTGGGCAGGGCACATGCTAAGGTGCAGCGGCTGCGGGATGTGGAGCAGTCCCTTTTGGGCACCGTGGATGGGTTGCAGGGCGATCTAGACGACTTGCAGGCAACGCACCAACGCCTGCAGGATGAGCATGCGGCTTTGCAGCAGGTGGCATCCAGAACAGCAGCTACCAATCGCTCCCTACGGGCTGCTCAACGCCGCCTCCAGGGTCAGGTGCATATCTACCGGCACAAACGCCGCCCCCACCACTCCCCACTCACACTCCTACAAATTAATCCCTGCGTCCGTCCCTGCGTGTTGACCGACCTTGTCCGATCGGGCTGAAATTTTGATAGATGGTAGGTTGCAGAATATAAAACATATTTTTCAGAAAAAATATTTTGAAAAAATCAAAGGCGGCTGCGCTGTGGCCCTGGGGCTAGAGTGCAGGGATGAGTGCAGGGATAGGTTGCGGGCCACAGCGCAACAGCTTTTGGATTTTTCCAAATATTTTTCTTGAAAAATATGTTTTATTTTCTGAAAACTGCCATCTATCAAATTCTCAGCCCGATCGGACAAGGTCGGTAGAACGCAGGGACAAACGCAGGGACTAAATTGTAGGAGTGCACCTTCAAGCAGAGGCAGCAGCTTCTGATTTTGGAGCAGCACCCCGTCTCAATGGGCTGTCACCCTTAGCCAGCTGCTCCAGGACAACAGCCTGCTGCTCAGGCTCAGCGTGGTGGCAGTGGTTGGGGAGAGCTTCTTGGTGCCCGAGCTCATGTGGGCCAGCAAGAATGACGGCCTGCACGCTTTTGAGCTCTACAGCCACACCCAGGATGTGCTAGCTCGTCTGGGGACCTGGGACACATTGCCCTTTCTGGCAGGTCTGCATAGCCAGCATTGGCAGCAGATCAGCGCGAGCAGCAGAAGCAGCTTGCGACCTATTTGCAGGAGCACGGTGGTGCTATGTGGACTTACTACCAGCATCATGTGCAGGCTCAAATGGCCTTGCCCCACCTCTTTGCTGCTCTCAGCAACTCAAACCCAGCTACGCGCATGGAAGTGGCGGTTGATGTGGTGTATCATGCCGAGCTACGGCTGCCGCCCCCTGAGGATGGGCAGCAGCAACAGCAGCAGCAGCAGCAGCTGCAGCAGCAAGAGGACCCTCATGGCACTTGGCGTCAGTATGCATTTGACATTCGTGCCATGGCTGTAAACGGCGGCCCTGGCAGCCCAGTACTGCCTTGCCAGCCCCATCTCCAATGCCCCAGTGGAGTCCTTGTTGCAGCTGCTGAAGCATGGTGGTGGCAGGTACATGGAGCTGCCAGCTCTGCTGCAGTTGATGTCCCTGCGCACATGCAAGGAGGCTATGAAGACTGTGGATGTTCATGATTTGCAGCAGCGTATGGGTCAGCTCCGTGCTGAAGTGCGGCGTAGAAGAAAGAAGAAGAAGAAGAAGACTACTCCGGTATTCACCGGCGTGCATTTAGGGAGGAGCTACCGCCTGGGGCGCGGCCTGCTCCCACTAGTCGAGCCAAGGAAGAGACCCCCCTACCCTCCCTCCCTCTTAGTAGCCCTGAGTCTGTAGCTTGTCTTTGCAATGGAGTGGGCTGTCTCCACCGCGTGTCTTGTTAACTTGTGTAATAGTTTAGTAGTGTTATCTTGTGAGACCCCTAGGGCCAGGAGGTGTTGCCGTGTGTGTGTTTCATACGTTATGCCACCTATGCCCAGGAGGATGGGTCTAATCTCCACCATGTGGCCTTCCTTGCGTATGGTATGGGCTAGATTGGTGTGTTGGTTGAGTGCCTTGTCTAGTTGATCCGTCCACCTTGAATCCGAGCAGTATTTGATTTCTATGATGATGACCCGTTTGATGATTTTGACACGTTTGCCCGTCTTCGTTGTTGGCGTCACCATGAGAATGTCCGGTCTGGTGGTGTTTTTGGTTGCTGCTGTCTTCAGTCCGAGTGCTCGTAGTGCTGTGTGTAATGTGTCGTTAGGGAGGTCGAGGTCTTCTTTTGCGCCCTTGTCCCAGCTGCCGGTGTCCGCGAAGCTGATGTACCCGCCTAGGGTACCCTTGCTTATGGCTTTGGCGATGAGGCGACCGGCCCCGTTATGCCTTTCTTGCACCATCGGTAGTGTCTCGCTGCAGCCCGAGAGGAGGTGAGTGGCACTGTCGGCTTCCCCGCAGAGTGGGCACCGGTCGTCGGTCGCCCGTTTCCAGCGCATGGCCAGCTTTTGGTTATAGAGCCCGCCGGTACGGTAGAGAAGGGCGGTTCGTTGCGCGGGTATGGAGATGTTCGTGTCGGTCATCACCCTTTCGCCTGCTCCTTTCGCCGCGGCTTTGGTGATCTCCTGGGACATCTGGTAGTAGATACTGTCTTGATTGGCGAGGCCGAGGCTGTGCTTGCGGTGCATGTGTGCTCGCACGCTTTGGCGGCAATCCGGCAATGGGGCGGGGGATTCGCCGTCGGCTTCGTTGCTGAGCCAGGTGTTGGTCTCTTTCCGTGTGGTCGGGCGGTAGGCCGGGGTGTTGGCAAGCTCTGGGTGTAGCGCCGCGTGCTTGGCGAGGGCATCGGCGCCTTCGTTGCCGATAATTCCCGAGTGGGCCCGGACTTTGTAGAAGTGGATCGTGACGGGGCTATCGATGAGTGACGGGGTAGCGATAGCGGTCAGGATGTCGTTGTGCCTGTGTGTGATGAGCGACATCGGGTTAGCGAGGGCTCGGCGGATCTGGTAGATAGAGCAGAGGCTGTCGGTGGCGATGCGTTTGGCCCCCGCTGTGAGTGCCGCGTGTATCGCCGTAAGTTCTGCCTTATTGATGGTGTTGCTTTCTGGGTCGTCTAGGGTGACGGTGATGAGGACGTTGGTCTCCGGAATGTAGACCCCCGCCCCGACGCTCGCTGGTGCTGCCCCCGAGGTCTTAATGCAGCTGCCGTCCGTGTACGCGAGCGTGGCCCATTCGGTGATGGCCATCCGTGGCTGCGTCGTGGAATGGTGCGTGAGTTGTTGGTGGCCGCGCTGGTGCCCCGAGGTGGGGAGGTCCTTGCCCAACGGCAGGCGCATGTGTTGTTTGTGGCCGCTGGGGGGTGTGGCTGGCTGGCTTTGATTCGTTGGTCTGTTGCGGATTGGGTGTGTGTCTCGTTGTGGGTGGAGGGCAGTGGCAGTGCTAGCCAGCCATCCTTGGGGATTGCCTTTGGTGACAAGTTGTTGTCCCGCTGCATTCCAGATGACGTAGATGTGGAGGTTGGCGTGCTTGCCTGGCTTGGAGCATCTGGTCTGGGTGGGGGGTATGCTAGCCAGGTGCTGACAGTATTCAGGGTAGCGCCGCAGGGTGTCAATGTGTTTAGGGTAGGAGATGCCCTTTTTCCCAGGGATCAGCATGATGGTTGCCATGGCCTCCTCCTGTGTAGCTGAGTGTATAGCATGGTTGACGCATTTCAGTGCCACTCCATCGTCTGCCGGTACATTCCATGTGGATAAGCCAGTGTGGCTTACCAGTACACTCCTACAAATTAATCCCTGCGTCCGTCCCTGCGTGTTACCAACCTTGTCCGATCGGGCTGAAATTTTGATAGATGGTAGTTTGCAGAATATAAAACATATTTTTCAGAAAAAATATGTTAAAAAAATCAAAGGCGGCTGCGCTGTGGCCCTGTGGCTAGAGTGCATGGATGAGTGCAGGGATAGGTTGCGGGCCACAGCGCAACAGCTGTTGATTTTTTCAAAATATTTTTCTTGACAAATATGTTTTATTTTTTGCAAACTACCATCTATTAAAATTTCAGCCCGATCGGACAAGGTTGGTAACACGCAGGGACGGACGCAGGGATTAATTTGTAGGAGTGTAGGCAGTTGTGGTGTGCCCCAAAGGCCGTGTCGTTGATTTCAGGGCTCCAATAGGTGGTGGTTTCTGGTCTAACTGTGAGTGGATCAGCCCATCTTTGGACGGTACTTGGAAAGCTGCGTGTGGCGTGTATGGTGTTAAGGGCTTTGTCTTGTGCCCCTCTCATGGGGTGGTGGCTGCTCTGTGCGTCCTGTCTCCTTAGTAGGGCCACTACCTCTGTGGCCAGGTTGCGTGTGTGTGGTGTGTGTTGTAACCAAGCGTGTAGATGTTGGTGTTGGTCTTTTGTCAGGAGGCCAACTGTGCGACCCGACTCGTCGTGGACCGTTACGTGTTGCACTAAGTCGTGCCGTGGCATAATGGGCTCCCCCGTGCTGAGGCTCATCGCGGGGTCGGTCATGTGGGGGTGAAGTTGGAGGAAGGTTTCGCAATTGCCCGTCCCGACGATGTCCGTCTGCGGGTTGATGGGGTAGGTGTGGAAGGTGGCCTTCGAGTGCAGGTTGGTGCACCGGGGTAGCCAGGTGTGCGGGTCCGGTAGTCCCTGTCGGGTGTGGGCCGGCAGGTGCGTGTCGGGCCTCGCATGTCTGGCCTCTTGTAGCTGCCTGTTTTCCTCGTCTGTGACGGTGCGCTTACGCGTATCCGTAAACCACACTTTAGCAGAGTGACTGAGGAGGTCAATGGTGGGCTGCTACCAGCTCACCATTCGGGTTCGACTCCCGAGGGTCCCGTTCTAAACCTGGGCTCAGTTGCTGTGCGAGAGTGTGGATAGTAGAGACTGCGTTGGACATTTCTAAGTGGACATGCCGCTCACACTGTAAGATTAAAGGCAGCGGCTGCGCCGTGACAAATGGTTTCCGACCGACGTCGGTACAGCAATATGACAGATAATCCAGGCAATGGCGGGCCACCCGCCGGAGCTGAACCCCCTACTAATACTCCTTCAGAGCCCAACGCTGATATGCTAGATAAGCTCCTGGAGGCAGCTCGGACTAATCCAGAGCTTCGTGCGAAGTTCAACGCCGTTGTGGCAACTTTCTCAGGTGGCTCTAAAGCCCCTGGTGACCCTCCTTCTGGCGATAACCCAGAGGATACCCCTGGTGGCGATATGGAGGACGGCGAGATGGACGAGCAACATCCCCGCTACGTTGGAGGGGACTACGACTACATCCTCGAGCTGGAGGCTCAACAGCTGCAAATTCAGGCTGAGAATGAAGCTCTTCGTCAAGCCCTGTCGACAATTACGTCCCAGGTGAAGTCGCCTACTCTTCCACCTCGCAGGCCAGATCTAGCAGGCAGGGCAGGTGCTCCTGCGTCGACTAGACAGCCTGGTGCAGGTGCGGCAGGCCCAGGACGAGGCGCCCCTACGGGTCCTTCGCCTCTGACCTTGCCTCTTCCCTTGTCTTTGGGCTCAAGGTCTATACCTGGTCCTGACAAGTGGACTGACGCGTGCAGCAACACCCATCGCAGAGCCTTAGCGTTCTGCGACGATCTTGAGCGTCACTGTGAACGCTATCGCCTTGATGTTGCATCCACACTGCCTGCTTTCTTGACTGGCGCTGCTCGCAACACCTGGTACCCATCCATCAAGGAGTCCTACGCTGCCTTGTATGCTGATGTCCCTGACTGGCCTTACCTGCGTGCCGCCTTCTGCGAGTACACAGGAGACGACCTGCGTGACGACTGTAATGTCGCCCGTACTAAGCTGCTTGATGGTGCCATCAAGATGTCTGCAGGAATGCTCCTGGGCCAGTACATTACAGAATTCAGGAACAACCTGCTGTTTGCAGGAAATGACAGCATGTGTCAGCCTCTGCTGGCCATGGTGTTCACTAGAGGCCTCAGCTCAGCTTTACAGCCTGCTGTGCTCAAGGACCTGGCTCAATTTAAGAACCCCACACTGTCGCAGGCTATGGAGGCTGCTAAGCAGGCTCAGCGCAATGCTGTCATGCTGTCCACCACCACACCTACTAAAGGTGCTGGTACCTCTGGTGTTCATGCTGTGCAGGCGTCAAGTGCCATGGGAGGGGAGGCCCACCCCGGCAGGCGTGGCAATAAGCCCCCTGTTTCTGGTGGTGCTGGCAAGAGGCCCAGACATGATGAGCTGTGGTCCAAGAAACCCCTGTTGCCTGGGCAGTACTGCTTCAAGTGCAATCATCCCGGCCACCTGACCAACCATCCCTGCCCCTATCGGCACTTCACGGCTGCTGAGGCCCGTCGCAGGTCTGGGTATCCTCACCCACCTGAGGGTGCCAAGAAGCCTGGCCAAGCCAAGTCCAAGCCTCCTTCTGAGTCTGGTGCTTCTGAGTCAGACCAGGAGCCAGAGCCCCAGCCCCCACCTAAGGCTTCTAAGTCTAGGGATCAGGGCATGCGCCGTGGCGTCAGCCGGGCCCGTATTGCTACCAACCGCTAGGGTGTTGCCCAGCCAGCCAGCCAGGACTGTGCTGTGGATCAATCTGAACAACTGTTGCATGATGCTGCTGTTGTAGGAGCTGATGATAATGTGAGTGTGCCTCAGGCCAACTCGACAACAGCTTCTTTGCCTGCCTGCCCTGTAGAGCCCCTGCCTGCCTTGTCAGCAAGACTGTGTAGTCCTGCTTTGAATGATGTGCCATGTAAGACTGCTGCCCCCTCTGTGGCTCAGCCTCAACAGGCACATGTGCTGGGCATGGTTGGACGTGATGGCAAGGTGAGGTTCAGATTTGCTGGCACCTTAGACCGACAGCATGCATGCTTCTGCCTTGCTGATGGTGGCGCTGATGATTCATTCATCAGTGATGCATTTGTGTCTACACACAAATTGAAACTGCATGATTACCCTGTGGCACTTCGTTATGAGGTAGCTAACAATCAATCAGTGTACTGTACACAATATGTGAAAGTGCACTTGTCTATTCAACAGTTTAGCTGCTTCTGCACCTTGACTGTGATGCCAGAGCTGGTGCATGAATATGACATCCTGCTTGGTGCTGACTGGCTGACTGTGCAGGGGGCTTTGCTTGACTATGTCGACAAGTCCCTCACCCTGCGTACCCCTAAGGGCAGGCCAACATTGCTACCTTCAGCGGTAAGCAAGAAGGGGTCAGTTAACTGTACAGTTGAGTCTCTACAAACTGTAAAACCTGTAAAAGAAGCCTTTGCTATCCCTTCTGGATTCCTAGTGCCTGGCACAGAGGTGGTATCTACCCCCCTGTCTGCCAAGAAGGCTGCTAAATGGCTCAAAGAGGGTGGTACAGGTGTGGTTGCACTGGTCTCTTATGAGAACCTGCAAGACCCACCTGGTGTTCCCCCTGAGCAGGCTGCACAACTAAAGAGCCTCCTTATGGAGTTCTCTGATGTGTTTGAGCCTATCACTGGGTTGCCTCCTGCACGTGATGTAGGGCACTCTATACCCTTGCAGGATGTTGCTAAACCTCCTGCCAGGCCCAGTTATAGGATGAGTCAGCCAGAGCAGGAAGAAGTGAAGAAACAGGTTACTGACATGTTGTCCAAAGGGCTGATAGAGCCTAGCTCCTCCCCGTTTGCAGCACCAGTTCTTTTTGTAAAGAAAAAGTCCGGTGAGCTACGCATGTGCGTAGACTACCGCCAGCTCAACAAGCTCACTATACGTGATCAGTACCCTCTCCCCAGAATTGATGATTTATTTGATAAATTGTCGGGTATGACTGTATTTTCCTCCCTGGATCTCCAGGCTGGCTATCATCAAATCAGAATACCTGATGAGGATATTCCTAAGACTGCGTTTAGGACGCCCATGGGACACTATCAGTATAAAGTGTTATGCTTTGGTTTGACCAATGCTCCCGCTACATTTCAACGGGCAATGAACCAGGCATTTGCCACGGTGATTGACCGGTGTGCTCTGGTATATCTTGATGACATTTTAATCATGTCCAAGTCTATCCAGGAGCACCTGTCACACCTTCGTGAAATATTCAGTTTGCTAAGACAACATAAATATTTTGCTACATTATCCAAATGTGAATTCATGAAAGAGTCTCTACCTTTCCTGGGGCACATCATCTCTAAAGATGGTGTAGCTGTAGACCCCAGCAAGGTGACTGCAATCAAAGACTGGCCTGTTCCTACGAACTTGACAGCTCTGCAGTCATTCCTTAGCATGGCTATTTATGTGCGTAAACTACTGTGCAATCAAAGACTGGCCCTGAAGGCAAAACATTCAACTGGGCACAATGGCCTAAACCCCAGTTAGATGCTTTCAACGCTCTAAAGCAGGCTATTATTAAGGTGCCTATGCTCCGCTTACCTGATATAACCAAGCCCTTTGAAGTCTACTGTGACGCTTCATTACTGGGTGTCGGGGCAGTCTTGATGCAGGATGGTTATCCCCTTGCTTATTATTCTCGTAAGCTAACTAAAGCTGAAAAGAATTATACCACTGGGGAGCAGGAAACTTTGGCCATTATTGCTGCGTGTACACAGTGGCGGTGCTACCTTGAAGGTGTGCCATTTACCCTGTTTACCGATCACCGCCCTCTAGAGGCCCTACCTACGCAGTCTACACTGTCCCGTAGGCAGAGCCGCTGGTTGGAGTTCTTATCCCGATTTGATTACACCATCAAATACCTACCTGGCAACACTAATCCTGCAGACCCACTGTCACGTATTCCAGTAACTTCAGCGACGGCTAAGACTGATACTGACAAATTCCTGGTGACGACAAGGCAGCAGAAGCGGAGATTACAGGAGGGGGAGGACGTCGGTGCGGGTACACCGTTGGGCAGCGGCAGCGGAGGCAGCGAACAGCAGCCTACCGCTGGATCAGACCCTGACCATGATGCTGACTCTGATGATGCTCTAAAGCCATCAGAGTGTAAGCGGTTAAGGTGGGCTGACCCGGTCTCTAATGACTGTGAGGCACAGGTCCCTGAGTGTCCTGGTCACCCTTCTCAGGTTACAGATTGGCTAGTTAGTGCCTATAGCACTAACCCCGCCTTTGCTGAGCCGAATGAGGAGTGGGAAATGACCCAGGAGGGACTGTGGCGACACCTTGATAAGGGCACTATTATAGTTCCTAATGATATCCAGCTACGAGAGCATATCTTGCACGAAATGCATGATGCTAAGTATGCTGGCCATGTGGGCATCACCAAAACCCTTGAACGTGTGCGTAGGGTGTTCTGGTGGAAAACCATGCGTGCTGACGTTAGACACTATGTGACTAACTGTGATGCATGCCAACGAAACAAAGCGTCACGCCAGGTACCTGGTGGGCTGCTGAATCCCTTGTCTATACCGGGGTACCGCTGGGAATCTGTCACCATGGATTTGGTGGTTAAGCTTCCAGTCGGTGTGCATGGCTATGATTCTATCTGTGTGGTAGTGGATCGTCTATCAAAGATGGTTCACCTAATCCCATGCATTGAAGCCATGGATGCTAAAGAATTTGCTGAATTATACATTGACCATGTATTTAAATACCATGGCCTTTCTAAAGTGACCATCTCTGATCGTGGTGCCACCTTTAACAACCAGTTCTGGATTGAGGTCAGAAAGCTGATCGGTGTAGACCCCGCTTTCAGCACCGCGTATCATCCTCAGTCAGATGGTCAGACTGAGCGTACAAACCAAATTGTGGAAGAAATGCTTAGACATTATATCCTAGATTTGGCCTAGGCATTTAGCCTTTGCCGAGTTTGCTATTAACAATTCATGGCAAGAGTCTATTCAGTCCACGCCTTTCCTGGTGAACTATGGACAGTCACCCATTACACACTCGTGGAGAATGAGGCCGAGTCGGCGATTTTAGGTAAGGGGTACTGCAGATAGCCCTTTCAAAGGCCGTCCCATCGCCATATGTTTCATGATTTTAATCGACGTGGTTGGGCTGTAATCGGCCTTTAACTGAAGCGGTCAAACCTTGTGCAGGGTTTCGCCAAACCGTGCACAGGGTTTCAACTGGCTCAGCCCCTAGGTGGCCGTCAAGCCAGTTTCTGACCTTGTGCAGCGTTTCATAGACCATGTGCAGGGTTTCACAAAACGTGCACAGGGTTTCAAAGACCGTGCACAGGGTTTCATAGACCGTGCACAAGGTTTGGTGTGGCTCAGTTCCTAGGCGTTTCTGACCGTGTGCAGGGTTTCGCTGACCGTGTGCAGGGTTTCAATGACCAAGTGCAGGGTTTCATTGACCTAGTGCAGGGTTCCATAGACCGTGCACAGGGTTTGGTGTGGCTCAGTTCCTAGGCGTTTCTGACCGTGTGCAGGGTTTCGCTGACCGTGTGCAGGGTTTCAAAGACCTAGTGCAAGGTTTCATAGACCTAGTGCAGGGTTTCATAGACCGTGCACAGGGTTTGGTGTGGCTCACTTCCTAGGCGTTTCTGACCGTGTGCAGGGTTTCGCTGACCTTGCACAAGGTTTCAAAGACCTAGTGCAAGGTTTCAAAGACCGTGCACAGGGTATCAAAGCATGAGTGTATAGTCAGCATTGGCTTACAACCTACATGCCTGCTGACATCTGCTGCCACATGTGCCCTCCTACATCAATGTAACATCACACGGCATCACCATAAGAGTCATGCCTAGCACACAAACTGACACGTGGCTAACAACTGCTGTTTGCACTCTGAAACTGGTGATGCCAGGCATGCACCACATGACACAAGCCACTTAGAGCTGCACAGACTTAGAGCTGCACACGCCATGCACCTCTCATCTCATGCCATGCAACTGACACACTGCTACACACGCCATGCATTGCTCATCTCATACCAGTTGACTAATGGCTACTCAAACTATATACTCACGACGAACAACAGCAAACACTTTGCTAACGAAGCCATGCACCTCATGACACATGGCAGCTGACTCAGGGCTACACATGCCTTGCCACACCTGTGTCATTGCTTGGGATAAGGGAAGGGCTGTTGCCCTGCTGCTGCCTTGTAGTGATGGCCTGGGAGGTGGTGGTTGTGGTTGTGGAAGATGGGAGGGTGTGATGGAGGGCTAGCTCCGGCTGAGGCTGTGTGCTGCCACAAACAGCATACGACCATGCTCCTCACCATCTGGAAAGCTGCTGACGAACACATTGTGTATCCTGCTGGCATCATACATGTACCAGTGCTGGTCACCATAGCCCTTGTGCATGCCACCCAATGGTGGTGGCGGTGGCTGGGGCTGGGGTGCAGCTGGAGCAGGTTGGGCAGCTTGTCGCTGAGATGAAGGCGCTGCAAGCCTGGCTGACTTCCTAGTGCTCCCCAACACGACGTTCTCCCCTGCTGCCACCTGGGCTGGACGCTTCTGAGACCTGCCAGCTGCCGTCCCTATCAGACCACCGGTCCTTGCATCGCCAGCCCCTGATCCTGAGGCTCCTGCTCCTGTAGCGCCCTGTGCCAGATGCTCTGCCCCGGCCTCAGCACCAGGTTGTACCTCTGCTCCAGGCACTTGGGCTGCAGGGGTTTTTGCCAGGCCTGTTGCTTCAAAGCAGAAAGGGTGAGATGTTGGGCGTGTCTTGAACATGCGGGTGACAGCTAAGCGTAGGAACACCCCTGGCTGCTTGGGGTGCTCCAGCCGCACAAAGAACTGGATGTGGCCAGCCCAAATGACCACAATGTCAGCATTTGTTCTGAAGGGCAGGCTGGGTTTGGTTGACCTTGCACAAGGTTTCGCTGACCTTGCACAGGGTTTCACTGACCTTGCACAAGGTTTCATTGACCATGCACAGGGTATCGCTGATGGATGTGACACAAGCAGATTACGCTGCATGTTGCCTATTGCTCGTAGGCTCTGTCAAGATAGTCAAGCACCATGAGGAGGCTGAGAAGTTCTGCATTGAGATGCAGGGACCAGTGGGGGAGCTGCTTGATGAGGCAGCTGAGGAGCTGGCTTCCACTGCAGGGGGCTCAAGCCACGGCGACCCAGTAAGTAGGATAGGCTATCAAGGTAGCAGTGTACCTCACTATGGGACTTCATCAGTGCAGTACAACCAATCAGTGCAGTGCAATCAATATGCGGCCCCTCGTATGTGTCACAGGTTGAACAAGCACGTGACAGGCTATTGAACAGCCTATGTGCTGATCCAAAGGGCCTCAAGGTACGTAAACACATCAGCGTGGCATACCTCACTGTAGCACTGCAACATCAATAGACAATGTTCATAAATCAATGCTTTGTTCATGTCACGCAGGGTGCCCTGGCCAGCCTGATAACCCAGCACAAGGAGAAGCTGATCAGGGAAGCTGGCGCTGGAAGCAGGCGGGGACCTGCCAGGCCTAAAGCCAAGCCACCAGCTGCTGAGGCTAAGGCTGCTGGAAAACGGGCAACACCTGCAGCCACCACCAAGAAACCTAAGCGCACTAAGGCTGGTAGCAAGGCTGGGGCAGAAGCAGCAGCAACAGCAGGCCCGGAGGCAGAGGCTGAGGCAGGGGCAGGGCCAGGGGCACCCGCCACAGCAGGGGCAGAGGCAGGGGCAGGGCCAGTGGCTGGTGCCACAGCAGGGGAGGAGGCAGGAGCAGGGCCAGCGGAGGCATCCACAACAGCAGCAACAGGGACAGAGGCAGGGGCAGGGGCAGTAGCAGAGGCAGTGGCAACAGTAGAAGCAGATGCAGATGCAGCTGTGGCAGCAGCAGCAGCACGCAGTGACTTGTTCGATTGATGAGATGCAAGTGGTTCATGGTATCATAGTCAGGTGGTACATTGACAATGAAAATGAATGAGCTATGAACAAGGCAGGGCACCAGGTACAGGACACCAACTGACAACTAGGCAATTAAGACCTTGCATAGGGTTTCGCTGACCTAGTGCAGGGTTTCAGTGACCACGTGTAAACTGCACTAGAAGGTGTTAACATATACCTGAACGAGGCATAACACGCGACAATACTGAACACTGGGACCAGGCAAGCATTGCATATCACCATGACCGTGGTTTGGAGTTTTGTGAATCCCATGCTTTCAGACTAGAGTTTCAAAAGTCCTTCACGGCCACGCGCACACTAGCAAGGCAACGCACAATGGCAGCAGCAGCAGCAGACAACAAGGCATTGGAAGAAGTCGCCGTCGACATGATTACCTTCCTGGCGCGATGCGGCCCCCGCAACCAGGTAAACGCAAAATCTAGCCTAACACGCCACATCGGTAGCACAACACTTATCCAAGATGGCTACTTGCATGTAGGATGGGACAGGCCTGGCCAACATGAATGCCCCCTGTCGTGATGTGTGTTGTGGATTTTGCGTGGCCAAAACTGTTGTGCCCTGTGATATGGCCACACAGAGTAAGACAGAGGCGATAGTGGAAAAGTGAGTGCCCATGCACCCCAATGCTCATGAGGACGTGCCCAAGTGTGTGCCATGTTTGCAATACAGGACCTGGAAATTGGTTGCAACGAAGTACCCCCAACCAGGTTCCTTAAACAGGCTGAAGTGGGACAAGTACTTCGCCTACTTCAACGACCACTTCGAGGGAATACAAGAACCCAGTCCCCCTAAGGGGTTAAAGCCATTCGCTAGCTTGTGGATCATATACACGACAGGTGATGAGTGGGCATGACTAACTAGTTGTCAGCAGGCCGTCAAGGTATCCATGCATTCATGTCACTATTAACTATCATGTGCAGATGCGAAGATGAAGAGTCAAGGAGACACAGATTATGTGTACCTATGTGAAGTGCAGGGCAGAAAGGATTGTGCTACTTTGGCAGAGTTTGTGTTGAGCACTGAGCCCCCTACCCTTCCCTCTCCAGCCCCCTCCCCTGCCCCCCAGCCATCCTCAGCAGCAGGAGTGCAGCAGCCCCCTGCCCCCTGCCCTGCCCCCCAGCCATCCTCAGCAGCAGGAGTGCAGCAGCCCCCTGCCCCCTGCCCTGCCCCCCAGCCATCCCCAGCAGCAGGAGTGCAGCAGCCCCCTGCCCCCTGCCCTGCCCCCCAGCCATCCCCAGCAGCAGGAGTGCAGCAGCCCCCTGCCCCCTGCCCTGCCCCCCAGCCATCCCCAGCAGCAGGAGTGCAGCAGCCCCCTGCCCCCTCCCCTGCCCCCCAGCCATCCCCAGCAGCAGGAGTGCAGCAGCCCCCTGCCCCCTGCCCTGCCCCCCAGCCATCCCCAGCAGCAGGAGTGCAGCAGCCCCCTGCCCCCTCCCCTGCCCCCCAGCCATCCCCAGCAGCAGGAGTGCAGCAGCCCCCTGCCCCCTGCCCTGCCCCCCAGCCATCCCCAGCAGCAGGAGTGCAGCAGCCCCCTGCCCCCTCCCCTGCCCCCCAGCCATCCCCAGCAGCAGGTGTGCAGCAGCACCCAGCCCCAACCACTGTCCAACAGCCAGCCTCAGCAGGGGTTGTGCGACAGTCCCCCGCCACACCAACAGCGGGTGTACCTGGGTTGAAGGCCCCCACCACAGGCCTAGGAACTGCCCTGCCTGCAGGTGTGCAGCGGAGCCCTGCCCCCTCACCTGCCCTGCGGCGTGCACCAACAGCACGTGTGCAACTCAGCCTTGCCCCCTCCATTCCCCTGGTGCCTCCACCAGCAGCAGGAGGGCAGCATCAGCACCATCCGCCAGTGCAGCCCCACCGCCAGACACGCAGAGGGCAGTGGCCACAGGTGGGCACCAGCACCTGGGCGACAGGCACAGCAGCAGGTGGGCAGCAGCACCAGCATCAGCAGCAGGACCAGCGACAGGTGACTGAAGAGGAGCAGCAGCAGCCTGGAGGGGAGGGTGCTGGTCCCTCATCATCCAAGAGGCCGAGGCCTGCCGAGGATCAGGTAGGATCACAACATTACAGCACATAGGAGCAAGACAGCATCATGGTGCATTGTGACAGTGGCTCAGATACCCCATTGCTTCATTTACCATTGCAGGCCCTCATACAGTACCTGATTCAGAAGGTGGACACCGTGCAGGACACAGTCAACAGATTGGAGGTGAGACCCAAGCTGCCAAAGAGGCATAACAGCATTTTTAACTTGTAAACGACCACACTGAATGTAGGACGAGCTGGTGGGCAGAAGGAGGCTCCACGTGTTGGCAAACACAGCCCTGACTGGAAGTGGCCAGTCAGGAGAGCAGGTGATCAGCTACAAACAGCCTACAACAGGTTTAAACCTTGTGCAAGGTTTCGTTGACCTAGTGCAGGGTTTCAACTACGTGGTGCAGGGTTTCATTAACCTAGTGCACGGTTTAACTGACTCCAGCTGTGGCTCAGTAGGATATGTGTGGATTGTGTTTGCAGGCAAGCACAAGAGGCACCCTGCTGCATGGAGGAGCAGTGCGGTTTCCCAAGAATACACAGGTACGAGAGGCATAACTAGCTGATATGAATTGATATTGACGGGTACTTGTGAGCATGTCGTGCATTGCTACCTTGCACGCAGGGAATGGTGTATCAGCTGCCCACCTTGCTGCCATACACAGGGGATGTCTACCAGCCTCATGAGCTAGAGCAGTGTCGCCGAGCAGCTCTAGCTCATGGCCTGACCATCTTCCAGCTGCCCCAGCTAGCCATAGATATGGCAGCGGTGGTTGCGGCCGGCATCTTGATCACCAGGGTCTATAACCACATGGTGTTCAGCTCGGTCAATGCCAACAGCAAGACACAGTATGGCACTGGCCAGAGGGTGCAGGTGGTGTTGGCCAAGTCGGACAAGAACAGCAGTGGCGACCTAGACACCACCCTAACGCTGTTGACAGACAAGTACAACGAGGCTGTGTACAGCGCGCTGACAGTAGAGAAGAAGAAGGAGGTAAGAGACAGATAGATTAAGGTGTGCAGCAGATGACGCAAGCCACAACAGTAGTACATAGCCATTGCTGCAGAAGCATTTCCCAACTTACCTACAGTCAGGGCTGCATGAAGCACAATGGACAGCATTCTGGGTGTGTTTGCAGGTGGATGAGGCCAAGAAGGTGTTGGCCCAGTACCTCACTCTCCTGCAGCCGGTGCTGAGGCAGCTGCTGGGCCGCCCCCTGAACGCCCTAGCAACCATCATCACTGACCCCACCTGGCAGCGTCGCCTGAACAGGACGGGGAAGATGGTGACTACACTGGCCGAGCAGCTGGCTCAGGCCCAGGCTCCCCACACCGACTTCCTCCCTGTTGGCCCAGGGATGGATGACGGCCTGGTGTTCCTGCTGGCTCTCCAGGGCTTCCCTCTGGTTGCCTACATGGGCAGCCACAAACTGTCCCAGTTGGCTGCAGCCCATTGCCGGCGGACGGCTGATGGACAAAAGCAAGTGGTGGAGGTGGGGGACATGGATGCCCTGGCCATGACCTTGCCACATCAACTGGGCACAGAGGTACTGGTGAAGGCTGGGCAGCTGGTGTTGTTCCGAGGCAACACAGTGCATGCTGGCAACGTGGGGGTGGCTGGCTCGTGCTGCGCCAGGCTGTATGGCTTTGGCCGGCCTGACACAGTGGTTGACAACACCACCATGAACACCTCTGAGCTGGGGGACTTGTACCATGGGTTGTTTCAGCCCATCCAGGGGGAGGGCAATGGGCCCAAGATGGCAGACTGGAACAGGCGCGGCATGGCAGGCCAGTGGGTCAGCATCTCAGAGCCATACAAGCCTCATAAGCGCATTTGAACGATTGACAATGCATGGACAGCATGGGTTGGGGTTGAGCTACAGCAGAGGGGCGGAGACTGTTTCTGCATGCGCAATTGATACTTGACTCTGCAATGATGGTGGATGTGAGTTGAAATCAAAGCTTTGATGGAAACCCTGCACAAGGTCAGCGAAACCCTGCACAAGGTCAGCGAAACCCTGTGCTAGGTCTCAGTTGACTCAGGTGAATTCATAGTGGTTGCGAAACCCTGCACAAGGTCACCGAAACCCTGCACAAGGTTAACGAAACCCTGTGCTACGTCTCAGTTGACTTAGGTGAATTCATAGTGGTTGCGAAACCCTGCACAAGGTCCGCGAAACCCTGCACAAGGTTAGCGAAACCCTGTGCTACGTCTCAGTTGACTTAGGTGAAATCATAGTGGTTGCGAAACCCTGCACAAGGTCAGCGAAACCCTGCACAAGGTTAGCGAAACCCTGTGCTAGGTCTCAATTTACTTAGGTGAAATCAATGCTTGGGTCGAAACCCTGCACAAGGTCAGCAAAACCCTGCACACGGTCTAAAACCCTGCACAAGGTTTGCGAAACCCTGCACAAGGTCAATTGAAACCCTGCACTAGGTTTCAAAGGCCCCTTGAGCCTCAAAGTGAGAATAAACCTAGTGCAGGGTTTCAGTAAACTGGCCCCCATTCCTTACTGGCTTTGACTTTGCACATGCTACCTACTAGGTTGTGCTTCTATTCTGATGCCTGACAACTCCTTATACTCAGAAATTTTAAAATGTCACTTTAGTCAAGTAGCACCATCTCCCTTAGCCAAATTCGGGGTGAGGGCTCAGCCACTGGTCCAGCAGCTCCGCAATGACCAAGAATTTCACTTTGGCCCAAGGGAGTCTTCTCCTCCACTAGGTCACAGCAGCCTACATACCAAGTCTCGGACCTCAACTCGCAAGTTTGCCGAGCCAGCCAGCCCTTATTTGCCAGGAGTGCACCTGTGCTGCATAAGCTGCCCAGGCCGTACCTATCTCCCTCAGCTGAGAGCTTCGCCAAGAAGTGGGAGCATGAGGTAAAGCATGCTCAGGAGTGCATGAGGGTGGCTCAGGACCGCCAACAAAGGTATGCGAATAAGCGTAGGCGTGATGTCACGTTCAGCTTGGGTGACAGCGTCCTGCTGAGCACCACGAACCTGCGCAATGCACCTGGCAAAGCACGTAAGTTCTTGCCTAGGTATGTAGGGCCTTTCAAGGTCACAGGCAAGCTAGGTGAGGCTGCCTACCGGTTGGAGTTACCTCCCACCATGAGCAGGCTACATCCTGTGTTCCATGTGTCACTTCTTAAGAAGTACACTGGCAGCCAGGGGTTTCACCCCCCTCCTGTGATGGAGTGGCTGGAAGATGCGCCTCACTATGAAGTGCATAGCCTGTTGAATCACGGGCAGGTACGTTTCAAGAAGCGCATGGAGTACCTGGTCAAGTGGACAGGCTACGATGATACCTACAACACCTGGGAGCCAGAGGCTATGCTGGCTGGTGCTCCCCAGATCTTGTCTAGGTACAAGGCTGTGCATAACCTGCCTTGATGTTAGTATGTCTCAGTGACCTATGTCACTTGGCCTGGTCCTATGACCATGGCCCCCATGCGGCACCTTATGGTGATGCATGTGTTTCTGTGGGTGGCTGGTACCCTTATGGGTCAGCCTATGTAAGAGTACACAACCGCACGGCAGAATGCATGGACAATCGTTGTTTTGCATGCCTTGCCACGTCAGATGAATTACGTTGACACTAGGCGGTAGGGTTTAAAAAGGCAGAGTCTAAAGATACAGACAGTCATATACAGACCCAAGCTGATGTTCAGTTCCGACCTGAGCTCATTGTAATACTACGCCCTGTGCTCTTGTTGTTCCGCCAACAGCACAGCCTCCGCTGCAAATACCGCAGCTAGTGAGTCCACTCCTAGGAGCTCCAGCGCAAGCTGAGATTAGAGCTTCAACTCCTAGACCAGCCCTTGGCTGAGAAATCTTATTTTTCAGCCAATAGCGCATGCATCCGGCCCACTAGCGCGAACTGTTACACGTGGTTTCCCTGATAACGTTCATCTGCAGTGCCTCTTACTTTCGACGACGCTCTAGAAGTCGATCTTCCCTCCGGCGCGAGCACTCCTCGTAGTGACAGCCCCGCCTATAGTTCTCCGACCTCTACTAGCGATAGCCTAGCACCTAGCGCAAGCTACGGACCTATAGTGTCCCAGCAGCCTACTGGGTCGCACCCAGTAACCCGAGGAGCACCTCAGCTCCCTACTCAACCCCAACCAACACCTCTAGTTCAGCCATCCGCGGTTTCCCGCGAGACGCATCAGGCGTTGCATCGTTGCCCCCGTTGCATATCCTTCAGAAGCGCAGCGGACTACTATGCTGGCCTAGCACGAGGCCAGGCACAGCAGCCTAGCCAACAGGGGGAGTACATTCAACAACTACTTAGCATCATCTAGCGCCTTGCGCCCCCCGCACCTGCACCAACAGGTGTACATTTTAGATACCTGCCCCAGCCCACACACTTAGCCCCACCTCCACCCCCACCGCCACCCCGGCGGCCAACGCTTAACTCCTTAGTGCCACAACCAGCGCCGTCCACCCCTCGCAACCGCGCCCAGCACCACCGGGAAGGGTACGACCACCGACAGCGGCAGCAACAGCGCCACCACTAGTCATGGCACAGAACCCCGTCATGGGAGACATAGTAGCAGCCTTCCAAGCGCTAGGGAATACCATGCAGCACGTTGTCCAGACTCAGCAGCAACATGTGCAACACAATCAGACAGGAGGACATGGCTTGGTGAAGTTGACAGAGGTACAACCGTATGATGGCAAGAGTAGCGCTTCAGCATGGTTGTTTCAAGTTGAAGAGGTTTTCACTCCTGGGTTGACGGACGAGCAGAAGATCATCTCCACTGGTGTAAGACTCACCGGTACAACAGCCGCCTGGTATCTCTCGGTGCGGTCCACAACCGTTCCTCCCTTTACCTGGGACACCTTTAAGGCAGCCTTGCAAGCAGCCTTCCTAACACAATCTGAGTCAGCCAAGGCCAGGGATCAACTACACCTAGCCAGACAGAAGCCTAACCAATCTGCTCAGTCCTTCGCCACCTTCTTGCGTGGCTTGTTCATGCACATACCTAACATCACAGTGGATGAGCAGCTAGATCGGCTGCGCCGTGGCCTGCACCCACACCTCAAGGCCATGGTAGACATTCACTCCTGTCTACTGCTGTCAAGATAGCAGTGGCCCATGACTCAGCATGCCGTGACGCTGGCCTCTCCACAGCCGTCCCCATGCAGCCAGGTCTACTGCGGCAAGCCAAGCAGCAGCAGCCCCGCGGTCAGCGCGAGACTCCTAACACCACACATAGCTCAGCCCCTAAACCTGCCCAGGACGCCAAGCCCCGCTACCAGCGTCTCACAGACGACGAGCGAGCCTGGTACACTGCTCACAACAAGTGCACCTTCTGCCGCCAAGAGGGCCACCTAGTGCAAGACTGCCAGCATCCCGGCAAGAAGGGGCCAAAAAACTGGAAAGACCGGCCTCCCAACCATGCCAAGAATTAGCCGCTAGACAGCCAACAACAGCCGTTACCGACACCACCACTAGCACCCCGCCCCCGCCCCGGTTCCGCATCACAACGCTAGCAGCCAACCCTGGCAGCCATGCTGATTTACTAGTGTTTGCGGGCACTTACAAGGGCCATAGTGTAAGGGTGTTGATTGATGGTGGCGCCACTGGCTCGTTCATCGACTCAGCTTTTTGTGCGAAGTTTGACATTCAAACAGCCCAGAAAGTTAGCCCTCACTACATCAGCCTCGCCGATGGACACCAGCAGCCTAGCAACGCTATGATACCCAATGCGCGTTTCCGGCTGGGTACATACAAGGGCGAACAGACATTGCATGTCACGCAGCTGCACGAGTTCGACATCATTCTGGGTAAGCCCTGGCTTGCAGAGATCAACCCCCGCATCGACTGGAAGGCGAACATCATGCGCTTCCCGCACGCAGGTCGTCAGCACACACTTCGGCCTCCGGTAAAGCAGCCAGGCACCTCAGACACTGCTAACAACCCTTTGCTCATTAGCTCAGCGCAGCTCCGCACAGCAGTCAGCGACAAGTGTCCAGTCTTCCTAGTTTCCATTACCCCGGCTGATAGCAAGGCCGAGACTAGTCATCAGGTCCTCGACTGTGCACCCATTGTGCAGGAGTATGCGGATGTGTTCCCAGCAGACTTGCCACGGTGTAACGTGCAGCCTTATAAAGGCGACGCTGGACCGTTTGAACCATGTGTAACACTGAGCCGGCCGCGAGGGCACCGAAGTGCGGGTACTGAAAGGGTCGGCCACAAGGCATCACCGTGAGAAGGCTAGGGCTTAGAACGGGGCCCCCTGGAATCGAACCAGCTGTCCTCACAGCTTACGCTGCTAGGCTTTACCTGCCAACTCACACTAATGCGGTGTGACCGATTATCCTGTAGCTGCCTCGGGTTAACCGCGACAGCCCAGACGACACTAAGGGACTACGCGGAGCGCGCCCTTACATTCCTCCCCCCCAAGGGGATGCCTCGTTCCGCCTCAGGTTAAACCCGAGACTCGCAAGACCTAGGTCTCACTTGGTTAGCTACTGGGTACCATGGAGGTAGAGCCAGGTCAAAGCTGGGTGTGGTCAGAGACCAACTGTAATAGGGGAATTGTAATATATAACCATAGGCTGTGTAAGCACAGAGAAGAGAGTGCCTCAGTGCAGCAGCGCGGCAGCATGCATGCAGGAGACTTACTTAAGATGATGGATAGCATTGTATTCAGCCAAGACCTTGTCACAGTCAGTCAGGTTGGACCTGGGCTCCCAGGTGTTGTGAGTGGAGTCATAGCCCTCCCACTGCACCAGGTAGTAACTGGCCTTGTTGTCCTTGACACCCTTGTGGTCAAGCAAACGCTCAACATAGTACACAGGGGTCTCATCCATCCATGTCACAGGAGGTGGCATGAAGCCCACATCAGTGCCAGTGTAAGGCTTGATGAGTGACACATGGAAGACAGGGTGCAGACGGCTCATGCTGGCAGGCAGGTCTAGCTTGACAGCTACTGCACCAACCAGCAGCAGGATCTCAAAGGGACCCACATACCTAGGTATGAGCTTACGAGCCTTCCCAGGCTGAAGCTTGAGGTTCTTGGTGCTGAGCAACACCTTCTGGCCCACCTTGTACTCAACGTCACGCCTAGCCTTGTTGGCATAGGCAGCCTGACGGGATTGGGCTGCAGCCATGCACTTCCTGGCATTGGCAACAGCATCCTGCCACCAGCGGGTAAAGGCATGAGCAGAGGGACAACGGCCCCCATAAGGCAGATCACGTAGGCCAACAGTCACAGGAGACTGACCTGTGTTGACCAGGAAGGGGGTGGACTGGATGGACTCCTGCCACGAGTTGTTGACAGCAAACTCAGCCAAGGCTAAGTAGTCAGGCCAGTCAGATTGAGTAGGTGAGATGTAATGCCTGAGCATTTCCTCTAACACACGGTTATACCTCTCTGTCTGGCCATCAGACTGTGGATGATAAGATGATGAGAGGGCAGGCTTAGAGCCACAGCGCCTCATGACCTCACGTCAGAACACACTTGTGAACAGTGAGCCCCGGTCAGAGATCAGCTCAGCAGGCATGCCATGCAGTTTGTACACATGGTCAATGAACAGTTGTGCAAAACGGCGTGCCTTCAGGTCCTCACGGCAGGGCACAAAGTGGACCATCTTGCTGAGCCTGTCCACAAAGACACAAATAGCATCATACCCATGTGACCCAGAGGGTAGCTTGGTAATGAAGTCCATGGACACAGACTCCCAGCGGTAGTCAGGTATAGACAACGGGTTGAGTAGGCCACCTGGCTTGAGAGTAGACGCCTTGTCACGTTGACAGGCATCACATGTGGACACATAGTACCTGACGTCAGCACGCATTGTGTTCCACCAAAACACACGTGACACACGTTCCAGGGTTTTGCTGATACCCACATGACCTGAATAGACTGCATCATGCATCTCGTGCAAGATGTGATTGCGCAGCTCAGAGTCATTGGGGACCACTACCTTATCCTTACCAGTGAGCCGCCATAGGCCATGTGTGTCCTGGTACATGCTGGACAGATCAGCTTCAGCATTAAACGCAGGGTCAAGCCGGTATCCTTGGATGAGTTGATCAGACAAACCCAAAGGATGGGCAGGAGCCGCAGGATAGTGCACTGAGGTGTCAGATGTACAGGTGACCAGGGGAACGAGGTCCCTGTTATGGCTTGTATCAGCAGTATTTTCAGTAATCTCTGGAGTTAAGGAGGATTTCGCAGTGACGGCAGCAGGGGCATTGGCCTCAAGGGCTCGAGCACCACTAGCTCCCTCCCCCCCACAGGAAAGTTTGGCCTGCCGTCTGGTGAGCATTGCACACACAGTGGCACCTTCCTGGGGGCCAGTGATTAACCGGGATAAAGGATCTGCTGGGTTGACAGGGCCAGGAATATACTCCAGCTTAAAGTCAAACCTAGACAGCAGCTCCATCCACCTAGCCTGACGCCTAGACAGATTTTTCTGTGTAGGCAGTGAAATCAAAGGCTTATGGTCGGTGAACAGAGTGAATGGCACACCTTCAAGGTAGCAACGCCATTCTTTGCATGCGGTGACAAGAGCAAGCATCTCTTGCTCACCTGTGGTGTAGTTGACCTCAGCAGAGGACAACTTCTTGCTCAGATAGGCAAGGGGGTACCCATCCTGCATCAGGACTGCACCTACTCCTTGGAGTGAGGCATCACAGTACACCTGGAAGGGGTGGGTGTGATCTGGCAGGCGCAGCATAGGCACGTTAGCCACAGCAGCTTTGAGCTCATAGAAGGCAAGACGTTCATGGTCAGGCCAGGAGTGCCATGGGAATGTGGCACTGAGCTTGCCACACAGATCAGTCAGGGGTGCTGAGATGGCACTGAAGTTATGCACAAACTTGCGAACAAAGTTGGCAGCACCCAGGAAGGACTGCAGCTGGGTCAGGGACGAAGGGACAGGCCAGTCAACAATGGCCCTCACCTTATCAGGGTCCACAGAGATGGCACCAGCTGAGATCACATGCCCAAGAAACCTGAGGGTGAGCTGCATGAACTCACATTTGGACATCTTGGCATACAGTTTGTTTTTACGCAGCAGGTCAAAGACAAGGCGTAGGTGCTGCAGGTGCTCAGGTAGAGACTCAGACATGACCAGTATGTCATCTAGGTACACTAGTGCACACTTGCCCAGCACAGGTGCAAAAGCATCATTCATGACACGCTGGAAGGTGGCAGGGGCATTGGTCAGGCCAAAAGACAGCACCTTGAATTGGAAGTGACCTTCAGGAGTCCTGAAGGCAGTCTTGGGGACGTCCTCAGGAGTGATCCTGATCTGGTGGTAACCAGCTTGCAGGTCAAGGGAGGAGAAGACAGAACACCCTGACAACCTGTCAAACAGATCATCAATCCTGGGTAGAGGGTACTGGTCACGTAGTGTGAGCTTGTTGAGCTGACGGTAGTCAATGCACATACGTAGCTCACCTGACTTTTTCTGCACAAACAGGATGGGTGCAGCATAGGGGGAGGAGCTGGGCTCAATCATACCTTTGCTGAGATAGTCTTGGATCTGTCTCTTGAGCTCCTCTTGTTCAGGTTTACTGAGACGGTACATGGGGGTCACAGGTGGACGGGCGTCAGGGACCAGGGGTATGGTATGACCCACAGGACGTTCAGGAGGGGTATCAGTGAGTGGTTTAAATACATCACTGTACTCATTGAGTAGGGTTTGCAGCTCAGCTTTGATATCTGCAGGTATGTGTTGGTTGTCTTGGTCACTGGGTGTACCAGGACTGGCAGGGGCAGAGCCTTCAGCCATGACTAAAGCAACCACAGCACGGCCTCCTTTAAGGAGCCACCTGGACGCCTGGGTAGCTGAGATTAACTCAGGTTTGGCTTTGAGAGCATTGATTAAGAATGCAGGGGTTGGTCTTACAGCAGAACATTGCCCAACATACTTAGGGGCTGCCACAGCAGGACATGGCAGAGTCACAGCAGTCTTGCCAGCAGCAGAAAGAGAAAGGGTTTTACCCTCATAAGAAAGGATAGCCTTGTTGGCAAACAGCCAGTCATCACCCAGAAGCACATCATAACCCTGCACAAAGCTAGGCATGTCTGTCAGCTTGCATGTGGCACAGTGGCCAGGCAGACATAAGTCCACAGTGGCAAACTGCTTGCAGGACAGAGTGGTGTTGTCAGCCAGTGACCACTTTTGTGCTGAGGGGAGAGACTCCAGTGGCAGTGCATGCTTCAGAGCAAAGGCAGTGCTGACAAAGGAGTGTGTGGCACCAGTATCACACAAGAAGTGTGCCAGCAGCCAGCAGCCAATGATGAGCTTTGGAGTACAAGCTCTATGGCAATGCGTGCTTGACAGCAAAGTCGGTGCCGATCAATGAGTGTGTGGGGTTACAGCATACAGCCAGTCATCACCCAAAGACACATCATACCGCGGTAGGCGGGGCAGCAGACGGCGGAGCCGTGGGAGCTGCAGGGTAGGCACGGGAAGTGGCGGAGCCACCAGCGCCACCGGCGCGACCGGAGTGACCAGGCCGGAGTAAGAGTGAGGGCTGCCAGGACGGCGGCGATCTGCGGACGAACAGCAGCCACAACACTAACACCACCGCACTTGCATGGGGTGACCCCAGAACCAGCAGCAGCTACAATGCCCTTGTGGTTGTCTATGGCTGAAGCCACAGCATCGTCAAGAGTGGGTTGTGCCAAGGACATGAGGTCCTTTGCCACTGGGCCAATTGGGGGGTGAAGCCCCTATAAACAGTGACCACAGTCAATGCCATGTTCATGCACCCTGTACCACACAAAGTGATGGTATTGCTGAGGTTTGTAATGTACTCCTGCAGGGTCACACTTAGAGACATGCACAGCAGCTTAGAGTTCATTAGCTGGCCATGCGCATGGTTGAGGTCAGTCACAGTCCTCCCCTACCATGTCAATGAAGTGCTTGCAAAGAGAGTCCCATGGGGTATACCCACTGTGTGTCAAGGCATCTGAATACCTGATGGACTTGAACATGAGGATGGCAGTGCAAGGGCGGGATCAAGGTTATTGTTAGCACAGTGCACCTCCAGATCCTTAAGAAAGGTGGCAGCAAGTATACCCTGAGCAAGGCTGTTATCAGACTAATGCTCAATCAGGGGGCAAGCCCCTGTGGGAGTGCACCACAGTGTCAGGTGCCAGAGGCACAGCAGCAGGTGGGAGTGGGGCAGTGCCACCAGCTAGCCCAGCATACTTCTGACGGATTGCAGC
Source organism: Haematococcus lacustris (assembly GCA_030144725.1). Classification (NCBI taxonomy): domain Eukaryota; kingdom Viridiplantae; phylum Chlorophyta; class Chlorophyceae; order Chlamydomonadales; family Haematococcaceae; genus Haematococcus; species Haematococcus lacustris. The sequence goes on from JASKMD010000007.1 coordinate 9,899,036, forward strand.
AATAGATGCTGATGGCTTGGGGGCAGGCCTACTAGGGCTCTGTCCTACGGGAGTCCAGCCAGAGGCAGGAGCACCCTGGGCCACTGTGGCTTGTGCAGCAGTGTATGCAGCACGTGGAGCAGATGCAGCAGCAGCAGTGTGTGTAGCATTGTGCACAGCAGGGTGGACAGCAGGCTGGACAACAGAGCTGCCATTACCTACATGCCTTGCAGCATAAGCATGGGAACCTGCAGACCCACCTGCAGGCTGGGGACCAGCTTCCTGCAAAACAGCAGACTGGTGTGCAACAGCAGCAACACTGTGCATAACTGGCTGGGCAGCAGGCTGAGCAGCAGGCTGAGCAGCAGGCTGGGCAGCAAAGGTGCCACTACCTGTAAGGGCTGCAGCATAAGCATGCGGACCTGTAGACCCACCTGCAGGCTGGGGACCAGCCTCCTGCAAGCAAGCAGACTGGGGTACACCAGCATTAGCAGCAGGTCGACGAGCAGTGGAACATTGCATGTCGAAGATGCTAGCCACAGTATTGCAAGGCTGCATTTCTGCCTGCATGGAGGGCTGATGAGACCGGCTGGGGCGCAATAGCAAAAGCATCAGCGCGACTTACCCCAGCAGCAACGGCTTTAGCAGCGACAAGCTTCTGCGTGAATAGCGCCCAGGAGGTCCTCGCGGGCCAGGAGGCCGGCCGGAGCTGCTCACTAGGCACGTCCCGCTCGCCAGCTTTTCCGCCACTGTCACGCTCGCCTGCAAGGTCAACATTCCCTACAATGCACTGGCCCGCTCATAGAGGGTCTCCAGATATGCCTTATTCTCGGCCCCATTTCGGCCCCATTTCGGCCCCATTTCGGCCCCATTTCGGCCTCATTTCAATCAAGTCTCCCGGTAAAAGTTCCCCCTGTACGGGGGAAGTTTGTTGGCTGTAGATGGGGGAAGTTTTAAATTGCCCAACCGCGCTACTCGACAAGCACGAGCGACTAGCAACCCATACTACGGCTTGCTGGGCTCCATTGCAAGCTGTGACGCGCAACCTGGACGGCCCAGAGGTGGTCGCTGGGGGCGGTTACTGTAATCGTTGATGAACGGCCGCAGCGATGCCGACCACAAGCCGTCCCTTAACACCAGCCGACCCACTCCCGTACACGCAGGAGTTATGACCCCGCCGAGGCAAGCGAGGACAACGCACAGCTGAAGGACAGCAAGAAGAAACGCGTGGAGCTGAGCTAGGCGCGGGCCAGGCGAGCTACAGGTGAGATGGTTAGGGTAATACCTAGCCACTAACACATTAGGGGCAGCACTAATAATTCGCCCCTTGCATTACCCTTGCCATAACTCTGTTGTTGTGTGCCTATACATGCAGGCCATCCACAATAACAGTTCAAGGAGACCCCAACAACTTAGAACGGCAAGACCGGCGACCCGCCGCCCAGCCCCACCCCTTGCCGCCGCAGCCCAGCCCTGCCCCACCCCCTCCCAGCCCTGCTCCACCCCCTCCCAGCCCTGCCCCACCCCCTCCCAGCCTTGTGTTGCCCCTCCCCTCCCTGCCCAGCCCTGCCCCACCCCCTTTCAGCCCTGCCCCACCCCCTGCCAGCCTTGCGTTGCCCCTCGCCGCCGCAGCCCAGCCCTGCCCCACCCCCTCCCAGCCCTGCCCCACCCCCTCCCAGCCCTTCCCCACCCCCTCCCAGCCTTGTGTTGCCCCTCCCCTCCCTGCCCACCCATGCCCCACCCCCTCCCAGCCCTGCCCCACCCCCTGCCAGCCCTGCCCCACCCCATCCCAGCCTTGCGTCGCCCCTCCCCTCCCTGCCCAGCCCTGCCCCACCCCATCCCAGCCCTGCCCCACCCCCTGCCAGCCCTGCCCCACCCCATTTAAGCCCTGCCGCACCCCCTCCCAGCCTTGCGTTGCCCCTCCCTGCCCTGCCCTGCCCTGCCCTGCCTGTAGGTGTGTGGCAGTGCAGTCTTCAGGTAGCAGCAGGCTGCAGGTTTGCTGCAGTGCATGTGCAGCAGCAGCAGGCTGCAGTGCATGTGTTACAGTGCATGAGCAGCAGCAGCAGGTTGTAGTGCATGAGCAGCAGTGCAAGGACAGCAGCAGCAGTGGATGGGCAGCAACAGCAGGCTGTAGGTGTGTAGCAGTGCAGGTAGCAGCAGGCTGCAGGTGTGCTTCAGTGCATGAGCAGCAACAGCAGGCTGCAGTGCATGTATTACAGTGCATGAGCAGCAGCAGCAGGTTGTAGTGCATGAGCAGCAGTGCAAGGACAGCAGCAGCAGTGGATGGGCAGCAACAGCAGGCTGTAGGTGCGTAGCAGTGCAGGTAGCAGCAGGCTGCAGGTGTGCTTCAGTGCATGAGCAGCAGCAGCAGGCTGCAGTGCATTTGCTGCAGTGCATGAGCAGCAGCAACAACAGGTTGTAGGTGTGTTTCGGTGCATGAGCAGCAGCAAGAGCAGCAGGCTGTAGTGCATGAGCAGTGCATGGACAGCAGCAGCAGGCTGTAGGTGTGTGGCAGTGCAGTCGTGTATTAGAAATCAGCAGCAACTTTGAGCCCATCTGAGAAGAATGTCGCATGGTACAAAAGCTTTCAAGCTGTCCTGAGCCTCCGTTCAGTTCCATGCCACACAACGTGATTTGTAAGCTGTGAATGGTCAAGATGTAATGAAGAAAACGGTGCTGGTCATTAGCCGTGTATCCTCATCTCAAATGATACCTACGCCCCTTGTATGGACAACACCACCACGCGGTGATGCGCTAAGGCCGCAAACGTGGTAGCCACCTGCTACATATCCCCCTTTGCATGTATGCATCACGGTCATGCTTAGCAAGTGCAGGCCTGGCAGTGATCCACACCCAATGTGTCACAGCTAGCTGGACCATGGATGGTACCTATAGTGGAGGCTCACCAGATCCAGCCACATGCTAGGGTGTGGTGCGCTACATGCCCCTTGTATGGACAACACCACCACGCGGTGATGCGCTAAGGCCGCAAACGTGGTAGCCACCTGCTACATATCCCCCTTTGCATGTATGCATCACGGTCATGCTTAGCAAGTGCAGGCCTGGCAGTGATCCACACCCAATGTGTCACAGCTAGCTGGACCATGGATGGTACCTATAGTGGAGGCTCACCAGATCCAGCCACATGCTAGGGTGTGGTGCGCCACATGCCCCTTGTATGGACACCACCACCACGCGGTGATGCGCTAATGCTGCAAACGTGGTAGCCACCTGCACTACATACCCCCTTTGCATGTATGCATCACGGCCATGCTTAGCAAGTGCAGGCCTGGCAGTGATCCGCACCAAACCCAACCATCTGCTACCACGCGGTATTACATCGACGCTGCAACTGGCACGGTCAAGTACGCTAGGTCTATTGTATACCCTGATATTCGAGTTGCAATTGCCGATCACCGGGGGAATTGTCTTACACAACCAATATGGTGTCCATATGCGGCTACACAAGCAATGGCATGGTTAAACAACCGCATATTGCATGCCTTCATTTGCATAAAGCTACCAAGACCACCGCAGACCATGCCAGATCTATGCCTTGAAATGAGCTTGCATGCAACCAGACACACACCGCACATGTTGCTGTCCTGTGCCCTGTGCACTGCTGGTCATGCACTACAGCCTGTTGCTGCTGCGGCTGCTCATGCATTGCAGCACATGCACTTTAGCCTAGTAGTGCTGCTGCTGCTCATGCACTGAAGCACACCTGCAGCCTGCTGCTACCTGCAGCCTGCATTACCACACACCTACAGCCAGCTGTTGCTGCCCATCCACTGCTGCTGCTGTCCTTGCACTGCTGCTCATGCACTACAGCCTGCTGCTGCTGCTGCTCATGCACTCCAGCAAATGCACTGCAGCCTGCTGTTGCTGCTCATGCACTGAAGCACACCTGCAGCCTGCTGCTACCTGCACTGCTACACACCTACAGCCTGCTGTTGCTGCCCATCCACTGCTGCTGCTGTCCTTGCACTGCTGCTCATGCACTACAACCTGCTGCTGCTGCTCATGCACTGTAACACATGCACTGCAGCCTGCTGCTGCTGCACATGCACTGCAGCAAACCTGCAGCCTGCTGCTACCTGAAGACTGCACTGCCACACACCTACAGGCAGGGCAGGGCAGGGCAGTGAGGGGCAACGCAAGGCTGGGAGGGGGTGGGGCAGGGCTTGGATGGGGTGGGGCAGGGCTGGCAGGGGGTGGGGCAGGGCAGGGAGGGGGTGGGGCAGGGCTGGGCAGGGAGGGGAGGGGCAACGCAAGGCTGGGAGGGGGTGGGGCAGGGCTGGGCAGGGAGGGGAGGGGAGGGGCGCGCAAGGCTGGGATGGGGTGGGGCAGGGCTGGCAGGGGGTGGGGCAAGGCTGGGTGGGGGTGGGGCAGGGCTGGGCAGGGAGGGGAGGGGCAACACAAGGCTGGGAGGGGGTGGGGCAGGGCTGGCAGGGGTGGGGCATGTCTGGGAGGGGTTGGGGCAGGGCTGGGCAGGGAGGGGAGGGGCAACGCAAGGCTGGCAGGGGGTGGGGCAGGGCTGGGAGGGGGTGGGGCAGGGCTGGGCAGGGAGGGGAGGGGCAACACAAGGCTGGGAGGGGGTGGGGCAGGGCTGGGAGGGGGTGGAGCAGGGCTGGGAGGGGGTGGGGCAGGGCTGGGCTGCGGCGGCAAGGGGTGGGGCTGGGCGGCGGGTCGCCGGTCTTGCCGTTCTAAGTTGTTGGGGTCTCCTTGAACTGTTATTGTGGATGGCCTGCATGTATAGGCACACAACAACAGAGTTATGGCAAGGGTAATGCAAGGGGCGAATTATTAGTGCTGCCCCTAATGTGTTAGTGGCTAGGTATTACCCTAACCATCTCACCTGTAGCTCGCCTGGCCCGCGCCTAGCTCAGCTCCACGCGTGTCTTCTTGCTGTCCTTCAGCTGTGCGTTGTCCTCGCTTGCCTCGGCGGGGTCATAACTCCTGCGTGTACGGGAGTGGGTCGGCTGGTGTTAAGGGACGGCTTGTGGTCGGCATCGCTGCGGCCGTTCATCAACGATTACAGTAACCGCCCCCAGCGACCACCTCTGGGCCGTCCAGGTTGCGCGTCACAGCTTGCAATGGAGCCCAGCAAGCCGTAGTATGGGTTGCTAGTCGCTCGTGCTTGTCGAGTAGCGCGGTTGGGCAATTTAAAACTTCCCCCATCTACAGCCAACAAACTTCCCCCGTACAGGGGGAACTTTTACCGGGAGACTTGATTGCATTTCGGCGAGCTCGATGTTTTGTATGTATCGAGGCTTTGTTTAAGAGCGCTTAGCGCGAGCCTAATCCTCTACAGTGACTGTGTAAGACACGCAAACACTTCGAACCATCTTTTACATGTTCGAGGCGGAGTGTTTACAGTAATTGGCTTATCGGTCGGAAACCACTTGTAACGTGCAGCCTTATAAAGGCGACGCTGGACCGTTTGAACCATGTGTAACACTGAGCCGGCCGCGAGGGCACCGAAGTGCGGGTACTGAAAGGGTCGGCCACAAGGCATCACCGTGAGAAGGCTAGGGCTTAGAACGGGGCCCCCTGGAATCGAACCAGCTGTCCTCACAGCTTACGCTGCTAGGCTTTACCTGCCAACTCACACTAATGCGGTGTGACCGATTATCCTGTAGCTGCCTCGGGTTAACCGCGACAGCCCAGACGACACTAAGGGACTACGCGGAGCGCGCCCTTACACACGGGGACTCCCACTAGAACGCTCAGTCGACCACCGCATAGAGCTTCAGCAGGCCAAGCCGCCACCGGCACGGCCCATCTACAATGTATCCAGCGGTGAGCTAGCTGAGTTAAAACAGCAGATAGGGGATCTCTTCGACAAGGTGTAACGTGGGAATGCGCCAGGCTATTATGCCAATAAGGCCGCCGTTCGTATACCCTCTAATAACCAGTGTGGTAGTAGGAAGTGTGGTGACCGGTGTCAAAAGCCGGGTTCGACTCCCGGGGATCTCTCCGTTGACTACGCCCTGAGATCTTGAGCCACACGTCCTATTATTCGCTGGTTTAACACGTAACAATGGTTTCCGACCGAGGCTGACGCCTCCGGGTCACAAAAATCGATTTCGAGGCGTTCGTCGTAGAAACCGCTTGCTCGGAATACCCCGAGTTTTTCAGCCGTGTGGAGCAGCATAATTGGCTCGCAAACTGCCGCGGTAAACTCAGTTTTCCGTGGGAGCCGCATCAAGAGCTAATTCTCCAGCAATATCGCGACCAACTGTGGGATTGGTGGAAACGCAAGCATCAAATGGGTAAGTGAGCGCTTCAATAGCCGTTCGTCTGCCGTTCACAGCCGTTCGTCAGCCCTTTGCTAGTCGACATGTCCAACTTGCTATTTACAGCCACTGAGGTGCGCTCAATGAGCGGTGCACTGAGTTGCTTGACGCGTGCACAACACCAACAGCTGTTGACATGTCGCACAAAGAAGGAATTCCGTGACATGTTGTGCTTCTTGTATGGTAATGCTTTGCTTCCAGAAATCGATACAGAGGCCCGGAATCAGCTTGTTCATTCGGCCGCAAACCAGCAGCAGGTACAACAGGTGCAACAGAGGTTAGCAAACCTGAGCACTGTACCACAGCAAAATGTTGCTGCCCATGGCGCGCAAGCGGCTGAGCAGCAGAATTTCGCGGCCTTAGGCGCGGGGCAGCAGAATGTAGCAGCCCAACAACCCAGTAACGCGGCCATAGGCGCGGGACAGCAAAATGCTGCCAGCAGCGTTCCGCTGTTTAGCTTCACGCCCATTGCAGGTATGCCAATTTCGCAAATGGGTGTGCAATGCGAAGCAGCACCTGATAACACCTTTCACTTGTCGACCGCAGTGCCTACCGCGGTGCCCAGTGCACCCCAGCCCCAACCACATGCCCAACCTCAGCCTCAGCCTGTACAGCAGTTGGCCCAAGAGGTCGCCGCTGCAGCGACAGTGGTCGCAGCGGCCGGGCCGGGAGAGGCCAAAACAGCGGCAATTAATGCCTTCACAACCTCAGCCCAACAGCTGCTGAATGCAGCTGGGCGCCTGCACGCTGTAGAGCCGGTGAGCCGTGCAGAATCTGCAGCCTTGCATGTAGAGCCCACCCAAGTGGCCAGAAGCAATGTAAGAGTTACGCTCCCTGTGATTAAGAAATGGAGCAGCAAAGACTTGCTAGAGGGCAGGGACTTTGACATGTTTGTCACTGACATACGGCGCTATGCGTCTGCTTTGAACCAGGAGCTCACTGAGACTCTCATGCTCCACACAACAGATGACCTGCGCAAGGTGGTGGGTGTCAAGGTGAGCCAAGCCCACAGCCAGGGCAAGGCTATGACAGCCGATGAAGTGATAACTTACATGAAAGAGCTGATAGGGTACCACCTGCATGACACCAAGCCATGAATCGGCTTGTGCAAGGCCTTGTGAAGCAGCAACCAGGCCAAGCCGTGCTAGAGTACGCAATAGCGTTCAGGTTAGAGGCCCTCAAGGCTGCTGAAGTGCCGCAGCCCATCCTCTGTGACATGTTTGTCAGAGGTCTCACACCCGACCTGCGTCAGAAGTGCGCACGAGATAGTGACGGTCTAGTATGGACTGATCTGAATGCATGCATCCAGTATGCTGCAGGCAAAGAGGCAGGCATGGCCAGCACCACCAAACCTGTTGTGGCAGTAGCACCAGATGCACAGCACAATGCTGTAGCTGCTTTGCCCAAGTGGAACAGGGGTGATCGGTCTAGTGGCCGTGGTGGTTTCTCTCAAAGAGCCTTCGCTGCTCGCAATGCGCAGGGCATGTCAGTGTCGGATGATGGCCGCCACATCCAGAATGTGGATGGCAGCTGGCGTGAAGTGGGTGGTCAGCCTGCGCAGCAGCGCTATGTCTCAGCGGCTCAGCCCTCCCACCCTTCAACCCACCCTCCAACCCACCCTTCCAGCGCAGCTGTGCCACAGCATGAGTCAGCGCCGCACCATGCAAGGGGTGCCAGGGGTGCACGTCAGTACCGGTACAACCCGTACGCAGCACCGCCGCCCATGGGGCGTGGCAGGGGGCGTGGTGGCCAGCCTTCAGGATCAGCGTCAGGCCGGGGAATGCCACCGGGCCGAGGCAGGGGCCGTGGATACCCGCGTCAGGTTACCTGGCAGCCAGCTGAGACCTGGCCTGTGGCAGCAGCCCCTGTGTACCAGCCTGAGCTGTGCCAGGGTTGCGGTTATCCGTACCCTGAGTGCCAGTGCCCTTATGAGGCTGATTGCTAGGAATTTGCCTGGACTAGTTATGGATGTGACTTACCAGGTATTGAGCAGGGCCAGTTGCCTAACACATTGCTGTATGTAAGAGATGTACACAATGATGTCTCTCAGCAACCGTTCCTGACTCCCAACATCCTTGGCGCTGTCTGCACGCCAATAAAAACAAAGCAGCTAGCCCTCCCCTTTGTCTTCACAGCAAGGCTTGGAGGCAGAGAGTGTGTGGCTATGATTGACACAGGCGCCACGTACACAATCCTGTCTGAGAAGTGGCTGAATACCAACCCCACAGCAGACGTCACTCTAGCACCATTGGAGCACAAGGTGCAGGTGCTTGCAGCAAACAATGCAGTGCTACCCATTACCAGCCAGGTGCATGGAATGGTGTGCATGCAAAAGTCGTTGACACCTGTCGTGGCTAAAATTCTGCCTCAAATGCTTGATGGCATTGATCTAATTCTTGGTGCTGATTGGCAAAAATCGCATAACGCGCTACTCGACGTCAGCACTAACATCTGCCATATCCAAGTTCAAGGCAAAAAACACAAGCTTCATTCTCAACATCTCAAATTTCAACCTGGCATTGCAGTCTTGACCCACATGGCAAACAGCAACAAGCCTGTGGAACAGTGCAGCGCGCAGCAAGCAGCGCGAGCACTCAGGAAAGGCTGCCCAAGCGTCTTGGTGTTGGTGCAACCTGATGATGGTGATGCTGATGAAGGATGGCACAGTGGGTCGCTTGCTTCGGTGATTGCGGGCAGTGCTAAAAAATCAAAAACTGAACAACATGTGCATGGGCTCATGCCCCAGAGTGAGTTGGATTCCTTGGTACATGACATGTATCCCGAGGTCTTCCAAGACATGCCATCGGGGCTGCCACCTGACCGTGGAGTTGGGCATACCATTCGCATGGTGCCTGATCACGTGCCACCTTATCAGCGTTCTAGGCGCTACACCCTCAGAGAAATGAATGAAATGAAAAAGCAAGTGGCCGAGCTGCTAGCTAAAAAGCTCATTGAGCCTAGCTGCAGTCCTTACGGCGCTCCAGTCCTATTTGTGGAAAAGCGTGATGGGACTTTGAGGATGTGTGTAGATTACCGAGCACTGAACAAGCTCACGGTGCGGGATAGGTATCCCTTGCCACGCATCGATGACCTCTTTGACAAACTGCAAGGCAAGACAATCTTCAGCTCTTTAGATCTGCAAAGTGGCTACCACCAGATCCGTATCACACCTGAAGATGTGCCTAAGACAGCATTTGTGACCCCTGAGGGCCAGTTCCAGTACAAAGTGCTGAGCTTTGGGTTGACAAATGCACCGGCTACATTCCAACGTGTCATGAACCGTGTGTTCGAGAAACAGCTCAAAGAGGGCTTTGTGCTCGTGCATCCTGGTGATGAGCAGCTCACCAGAAGAGCATGCTATGCATTTAAAAGAAGTACTGCAAGTAATGAAAGACAACCAGTTGTATGCCAAATTGAGCAAGTGTGACTTCAACAGACCAGAACTGAAGTTCTTGGGGCATATCGTCGGCAGGCAAGGAATTGCAGTAGACCCTGCCAGGGTGCAAGTCATCAAGGAGTGGCCTGTCCCTACATCCCTCAAAGAGCTACAAGCTTTCCTGGGGTTGGCCAACTTCTTCCGGCGATTCATTGCTGGTTACAACCATCGCTGCCCCACTCACACACTTGACCGGTGAGAAAGTGGCTGCCGGTACCAACTGGCAACAACTGGGAGAGCCTGCTTTAAGAGCTTTCAACGCTCTCAAGCAAGCTCTATGCTCCACTCCAGTGCTGGCGCTCCCTGACCCCAACCAGCCGTTTGAAGTGTGGTCTGATGCCTCACTCGTCGGCACGGGAGGTGTTCTCTTGCAAGGTGGTAGAGTGGTGGCATACACCAGCCACAAGTTCTCCCCTGCACAGATGAAATACACCACAGGAGAGCAAGAACTTCTGGGTATCATCAGAGCACTGCAAGAATGGCGCTGCTACCTTGACGGGGCCGTGCATGTGACCATTGTGACTGACCACAACCCATTGATCTATCTCAAGACACAGACAAATCTCTCCAGGCGGCAAGCCCGATGGATGGAGTTCCTGGCACGTTTTAACCATCACATTGAGTACAAGCCAGGCAAGGGCAATGTGGCAGATCCACTGAGTCGCAATCCTGCTCTGACATACCAGATGACCAGCACTGGCAGTGATGACGATGACGGAGAGCCTATCATGGTCTCCGTTGGTGCCGCCCTATGTGTGTCTGGCGTGTATGCCCTGGTGTTGACACGGCGCCAAGCTGGGCTGCTGCAACAGCAGTCCACTGGTCAGCCTCCACCGGCTGCGCCATGCCCTCCAGCTGACACACGCCGCCACAGACGCCCATGCGCTGATGGTCGGGCTGTCGTCCCTAACCCTGTCGCCCCATGTGATGAGTGGCCTGGTGGGGGGGAGACCCAGCTGGACTCGGCCACACACACACCTGCGGCGAGCACCGAGTACAGCACGACAACAGGTGACTCACTCATAGAGGCAATCATTAAAGGCTACAGCACCGACGAGCGGATCGCTGATCGTGCCTACACACAAGCCTATGAGTTGAGCGAAGCGGGGCTATGGATGTCCGGTGGCAAGGTGGTTGTGCCTAAGAGCCCCCTTGTCAAGAGGCAGGTGCTTGAGTCATGCCATGATGCCAACTATGCTGGTCACATGGGCATCAGCAAGACATGGCATGGCGTGAACCGCTATTTCACGTGGCCGGGCATGCGCAAGGATGTGGAGGACTATGTGCGGCAATGTGATGCCTGCCAGCGCAACAAGCCCAGCACCCGCCTCAAGGCCGGCAAGCTCCAACCCCTGTCTATACCTGGTCGTCGCTGGGAAAGCATAAGTATGGACATGATTGTAAAACTGCCCAAGAGTGGGAAGCAAAACTATGACAGCATCATGGTCTATGTCGACAGGCTCAGCAAGATGGTGCATCTGGTCCCTACACACGAGGCAATCAGTGCTGCAGACGCTGCCCGGCTGTTCTATCGTGAAGTGGTGCGGCTACATGGCCTGCCGGCCTCGGTCGTGAGTGACCGTGGTCCTATCTTCAACAGCCAGTACTGGAGGCATGTGTGCGAGCTGTGCCACACCCAGCTGTGTATGTCCAGTGCCTACCATCCTGAGACTGACGGCCAGACCGAAAGAGCTAACAGAATCATTGAAGAAATGCTAAGACATTATGTCGATGAGAACCACAGTGACTGGGCAGACCACTTGCCTTGGGTTGAGTTCGCCATAAACAACTCATGGCACGAGACGGTGCGCAATTCGCCATTCTTCCTCAATTATGGCCAGCATCCGCTGACGCCAGCTGTGATGGACCTACCACGCAAAGTGCCTAAGGCAGCTGAGTTTGTGGAGGGTATCGAAAAGGCTGTGCGGAAAGCCAAACAATGCTGGCGAGTGGCTCAGCAGCGGATGAAAGCATTGGTCGATGGCAAGCGACGTGAAGTCTCGTATCACCCGGGTGCACAGGTGTTGCTCAGTACTGTCAACATGAGAAACAACCAAAATGAGCAAGGAGTGCGAAAACTGAAACCACGCTATGTGGGACCCTTCACAGTGCTGCGGATGATTGGCAAGGTGGCAGTACAACTGCATCTGCCTCCTAGCTGGAACCGCATGCACAACGTGTTCCATGTGTCACTAGTCAAGCCCTACTGTGGGAACCAAACGCCTAACTTAGCGGCACCGCCTCCTGTGCAGTGGCTAGAAGGAGAACCTGTCTATGAGGTTGAGAAGCTGCTGGCTCACAGGGTCGTGAAGCTCAAAGGCCGCAACCGGGGCAAGGGCCGGCCCAAGAGCAAAGAGGCGAAGAAAGGCTTGGAGTTCCTAGTTCGGTGGGCTGGATACTCTGAGGAGCATGACACGTGGGAGCCACAAAAGAACCTCCTGAACTGTGAAGAGGCAATGCAAGCTTACATTGAGCAGCATGGAGCACTGCCCGAGCTCTAGATTTCATACTCTTTACTAATGCTTTTGACACTAAGCGCAAAGGCGCGAGTCCCGGCACTACTGCAAGTAGCCGGGGCGGTGCAATCACCTAGACACACCAGCTGAGGACAGCTGATTCAACAGTGAACCTGGTGGGGGGGAATGTAACGTGGGAATGCGCCAGGCTATTATGCCAATAAGGCCGCCGTTCGTATACCCTCTAATAACCAGTGTGGTAGTAGGAAGTGTGGTGACCGGTGTCAAAAGCCGGGTTCGACTCCCGGGGATCTCTCCGTTGACTACGCCCTGAGATCTTGAGCCACACGTCCTATTATTCGCTGGTTTAACACGTAACACAAGGGCTTCATCCGCCCTAGCACCTCCCCCTACGCATCTGGTGTGTTGCTTGTGCGCAAGAAGGACGGTTCATTTCGCATGTGCATTGACTACCGCCCTCTCAACCGTCTCACCATTAAGAACAAGTACCCATTACCTCGTGTTGACACACTGTTAGATCAGCTCCATGGCGCACAGGTGTTCAGCAAGTTAGACCTGCGCCAGGGATATCATCAGATCCGGGTCGCACCCGAGGACATCCATAAGACAGCTTTCCGCACACGTTACGGTCACTTTGAGTTCACGGTGCTGCCATTTGGGCTGTGCAATGCGCCTGCCACATTCCAGCGCCTCATGAACGACATTTTGCATGATCTCTCAGATGACTGCGTCTTAGTGTATCTAGATGACATCCTCATCTTCTCTCGCACCCCGCAGGAGCATACCGCTCACCTTCGGCGCGTGCTAGACCTGCTCCGCAAGCACAAACTCTATGCCAAGCTCTCCAAGTGTGAGTTCGGCATGGATCAGACAACCTTCCTAGGTCACATCATCTCCGCCTCTGGCATCGCATGCGATCCTGCCAAGGTAGCTGCGGTTCAGTTCTGGCCCACACCCACCACTGTGCATGAGGTGCGCAGTTTCTTGGGCCTAGCCAACTACTACCGGCGCTTTGTTAGAAACTTCTCAACCATAGCTGCACCTCTCACTGCCCTAACCAGAGCTGACGGGCACGACAAGCAGGGTGTCGTGGCATGGGGTCAGGCCCAGCAGTCAGCCTTTGACGCTCTGAAGCAGGCACTCATCACCACACCGGTTCTCATCGCTCCAGATCCTTCACAGCCCTACACGCTACGGTGTGACGCATCCACAGTCGGCATTGGTGCCGTGCTATCTCAGGGTACCGGCTCAGCTGAGCGGGTGGTGGCCTACCACTCCCGTAAGCTACTACCAGCAGAACAGAACTATCCCACCCATGAGCAGGAGCTCTTGTCTCTGGTGGAGGCCCTCAAAGTGTGGCGTCACTACCTTCTAGGTGCGTCATTCCATCTACTCACAGACAATTGGGCTACTAAGCACATCCAGACACAGCCTCGCCTCGACTGCCGTCGCCAAGCGCGGTGGATGGAGGTCATTCAAGAATACGATTGCATCATAGATCACATTCCCGGCAAGCAAAATGTAGTGGCAGATGCACTGTCACGCCGCTCGGATTATCACCTTTTCACCGTCGGGCGACGGGTACAACACACCCCCGCCCACGCCGCAGAGTCGGCCATCTCCATCAGCCTTCCACGGCTTCAACACATACGCGATGCTGCGGCTACAGATCCACAGTATCAGCGTCATCTCGCTGCCGCCCTCAAGGGACGCGCACGGCAGTTCTCCGTCCAGGACAGCTTGCTATATCACACAGGCCGAGGGGCTTCCCTGTTGTACATCCCAGCAGGCCCTTTGCGTACCGACCTGTTGTGTGAGGCACACGACGTCCCCACTTCTGGCCACCTTGGTCGGGACAAAACCTATCAGCGGTTGTCTCGCCTAGTCTTCTTGCCACGCATGGCAGCCGCAGTGCATGATTACATCCGCACTTGCACCCACTGCCAGCGAAAAAAGTCCAGCACCACAAAACCCTTTGGCCTTTTGCAGCCTTTGCCCGTGCCCCAGCACCGGTGGGAGCAGGTTAGCATGGATCTGATCACCCAGCTGCCTGTAACCCCGACTGGCCACGATGCCATTGTCGTCTTTGTGGACAAGCTGACTAAGATGATTCACACGGTCCCCACCACCACAACCGTGTCAGCCCCTGATTTGGCTCAGCTCTTCTTCGACTCCGTCTTCAGATACCACGGCCTCCCCAAGGTCATCATCTCCGATCGGGACCCCCGGTTCACATCCACATTCTGGCAACAACTATTTGCCAAGACCGGGACACACCTGAACATATCCACAGCCAATCACCCCCAGACTGACGGTCAGACCGAGCGCGCTAACCGCACCCTCGAAGACATGTTGCGTAACTACGTCTCGCCTCACCACACAGACTGGGACAATCACCTCACCGCTGCTGAGTTTGCCTACAATGCATCTGTGCAGGCCAGCACTGGTTATTCACCCTTCATGCTCAACTCTGACCAGGAACCTCACACACCATTGTCTCTAGCAGTGTATACCGCTGCGCCAATACAGGTCACACCTGCGACCAACGAGACAGCCACAGCCTTCTTGCAGCGCATGGCAACCAACATTGCTGCTGCCAGCCAACATTTGGTCAAAGCCCAACAGCGGCAAGTCAAGCATGCTAACGCCCAACGCCAGGATCACAAGTTTGCAGTTGGCGACATGGTTTACATCTGTGACAGCTTTTTCACTCACATGAGACCCGCCACACAAGCAGCCGGCGCGGCACACAAGTTCACACCTAGGCAGCATGGCCCCTTCAAGGTTCTAGAAGTGGTCACGCCTGTTGCTCTGCGGCTCCAGCTACCTGCCACGTGGAAGTCAGTCCACCCAGTAGTACACGTGTCGCATGTCAAGTTGCACCACGACGGCAACGCGCAGTTCCCCACTCGCAACCCCGCCCCCCCGCCTGAGCCAGACATCATTGACGGTGAAGCTCACTACCATGTAGAAGCCTTCCGCAACCATCGCTTCCTGCGCGGCCAGCTCCAGATGCAGGTGAAGTGGTTGGGACACCCCGAACACGACAACACATGGGTACCACTGGCCCAACTACGCGAAGACATGACTGACAACGTAATGAAGAAGTTGTTGCGCACGTACGCTTTCCGCACCAAGCAGTCCAAGGGTTGGATGACCAAGCCAGCCTAAGATAGGGTAGGATGTGCTTTGACACATGCTTTGCCTGTTGCTGCATTGGTGTCTTGTTGCATTGGTGTTGTTTGTTTGCCACATCTCATAGCACGCTTCGGGACGAAGCTCTTCCCAAGTGGGGGAGAGTGTAAGAGTACACAACCGCACGGCAGAATGCATGGACAATCGTTGTTTTGCATGCCTTGCCACGTCAGATGAATTACGTTGACACTTGGCGGTAGGGTTTAAAAAGGCAGAGTCTGAAGATACAGACAGTCATATACAGACCCAAGCTGATGTTCAGTTCCGACTTGAGCTCATTGTAATACTACGCCATGTGCTCCTGTTGTTCCGCCAACAGCACAGCCTCCGCTGCAAATACCGCAGCTAGTAAGTCCACTCCTAGGAGCTCCAGCGCAAGCTGAGATTAGAGCTTCAACTCCTAGACCAGCCCTTGGCTGAAAAATCTTATTTTTCAGCCAATAGCGCATGCATCCGGCCCACTAGCGCGAACTGTTACAGCCTATATGTCAGTGGTCTCTATAGACTGCGAGTCTCGGTGCTCTGGGCAATCCCAGGTACCTTGGCGGAACGGAAGAGGGGGAGGAATGTGACGGTGCGCTTACGCGTATCCGTAAACCACACTTTAGCAGAGTGACTGAGGAGGTCAATGGTGGGCTGCTACCAGCTCACCATTCGGGTTCGACTCCCGAGGGTCCCGTTCTAAACCTGGGCTCAGTTGCTGTGCGAGAGTGTGGATAGTAGAGACAGCGTTGGACATTTCTAAGTGGACATGCCGCTCACACTGTAAGATTAAAGGCAGCGGCTGCGCCGTTACATCGTCGTAGTCGTTGCGCTTTGCTATGTAGTCCAGGTGTGCCGTGATGAGCGGCGCCGGTTCAAGAGTGGGGTGCCAGTGTACTCGTATGACGTCCGAGTGCGCTGACTGTCGCATGGTAGTCTTGAAGTCATTGCTGCCGAACTTGCATATAGGGCACAGCCAGTATCCTGGTTCCTTGTGTCCTGACAGGTGGGCTTCCTCAAGGCAGGCTGGGTGGTAGGCCCTCTTGCAGTTGTGGCATGTTGGGCTGTCTCCTCTTGGTAGCCAGCACAGCTCACAGGTGCACACGTCCTTAGCCTCTTCCCTGCTGATGGTCTCTATGTGTGTGGGTGTATAGCCTTCTTCTGCACATAGTGGTAATGCCCATCTATCTATGACTGTGGGTTTCCAATGCACCTTGTAGTAGTTTTCCTTGTTGATGCCATCCCATTGCCAGCCATCTATGCTGGTAATTGTAGCGTTCAGGAAGAGCGCGCCTTAAATCTTTATCAACGTGTGAGCGCCATGCAACGCTAGAAGCTGTTACAGGTGTCAGACTGTCTCAGCGTAACCAGGCCAGGACATAGAACGGCCCCCGGGGATCGAACCCGAATGGTGGGCAGGCAATACAGCCCACCATTTAACCTGCCTGTATCACACTTCGTCAGTGACACTAGCGGCCGACTGCCGAGTGCAGAATCGGAACGCTACATTCCTCCCTCTCCTAAGGGATGGCCGTTCCGCCCATAGGCCATCATGGCATGGACTCGCAGTACTATGACCACTATTTGAGAACTCCTGCCCATCCGGATGCAGGTCGCTCTAAGGAGATTATGGTCACCATGGACCCTTCCAGCCCAGACTCACAGAGCCAATGGACGCTGGGAACCAGACTAGCCAGGCTCACATGAGCAACTGGAACCATAGTACACCAAGGCACATAGCATGCAGCAAAGCAACCAGCAAGACTACATGGAGCCCATGTCCCACATTCAAATCACAGCAAGCCATGCTGAGCCTTATACAAGTTCACGCAGTCAGGGGCATTTGCTAGATTGCTGGCAGGCTCCCAAGTGTTGTCAGAGTCTTCATAGCCCTTCCACTTGACAAGGTACTCCTTTGCTTTACCTGCACGCACATGCCGGTGGTTCACAATGCGTTCTACTTCATACTGGGGGGAATCATCTAGCCAGCCCAACTCAGTGGGGGGTAGACGACCGAAGTTGCCCTCATAGGGTCTTAGCAATGATACATGGAACACAGGATGAATCCTGGACATGGCTGGTGGTAGTGTCAGCTTTACAGCGTCCTCACCCACATGAGCTTCGATCCTGAAAGGCCCCACATACCGTGGCAGCAGCTTCCTGGCTTTGCCCACCATGTTACGCAGGTTCATGGTACTAAGCAGCACACGGTCACCCACTTGGAACACACTGTCCGAGGATTTCCTGTGTGGATTAGCACCATTAGCCTGGCGGCTCTGTGCCAGTTTCATACAACGTCTGGCTTCTTGAACACCCTTCTCCCAGCCTTCGGAGAAGAACTGGGCCATAGGAGGTGGCAACCGAGGTAACTCATGGGTCACCGGTGTCACTGGGGACTGTCCATAGTTAACCAGGAAAGGTGTAGACTTAATGCTTTCTTGCCATGAGTTATTAATTGCAAACTCGGCAAACGAGAGGTGTTTAGGCCAGTCTCGTTGAGTGGGAGAGATATAATGCCTAAGCATCTCCTCCAACACTTTGTTGTAACGCTCAACCTGCCCGTTTGACTGGGGGTGATAGCTGGAGGTGAGTGAGTGTTTCATGCCCATTAGCTTGCATACAGCTTGCCAGAACTTACTCACGAAAAGGGGACCCCGATCACTCACAACTTCAGAGGGTAGCCCATGATGGACAAATACCTTATCAATGAAGAGTTGTGCAAACTCAGGAGCATCCATGCTTTCCTTGCATGGCACTAGGTGCACCATCTTGGAGAGCCTGTCAACGAATACACAAATGGAATCATATCCATGTGATCCGGACGGTAGTTTGGTTATGAAGTCCATGTGCATGACTTCCCAGCGGTATCCAGGTATAGACAGAGGATGAAGGAACCCCCATGGCTTAGCTGTAACCGACTTGTTTCTCTGGCATGCATCACATGTTGTTACATAGTGACGCACATCCGTGCGTAAGTGTTTCCACCAGAACACACGCATGACATGCTCCAACGTCTTAGTGATCCCAACGTGGCCAGCATACTTAGCATCGTGCATCTCATGCAGGATATGCTCTCGTAGCTGTTTGTCACGGGGCACAATGACGGTGCGTCGTTTGTTATGTCTCCATAGGCCATTATCATCCAGGTAGTAGTTCTTAGTCTTCCTACGCTTGGTGAAGTTGGAGTCAGCAGCATAGGCTCTGACCAACCACTCATGCAGGTTTGACAAGGGACCTGGTGGTTTGGGTGCACTGGGTTCTCCATCTGCTGGTACATCAGCAGCCCAAGTGACACGTTTGGTGGGTGGCCTTACGGCAGCACCATCACCTTGGCCTGGTGGTGGTTGTGTGGGTGGCACAGCAGCATCACCAGCACTTGTTTTACGTGCCTCAGCACCAGTTTCCTCCCCCTCCTGAGAACGCCGCTTACTCCTAGTCATGACAAGGATACTCTTCACATTATCAGCACCAGGGCCTTTACACGTCTGTACTGTGGCAGCTGGAATGCGTGACAACGGATCAGCGGGATTAGATATACCAGGTAAATACTCAATGGTATATGAGAAGCGGGCCAGGAATTCCATCCATCTAGTCTGCCTGCGTGAGAGTATGTTTTGAGTGGGCAGAGAGATGAGTGGCCGGTGATCTGTGTACAGAGTGAATGGTACCCCTTCCAGGTAACACCTCCACTGTTGACACGCAGATACCAATGCCAGCAGTTCCTGTTCGCCCGTGGTGTAATTAACCTCAGCAGGGATTAATTTCCTGGAGTAATACGCCAACGGGTAGCCATCCTGCATCAGGACTGCACCGATGCCCTCAAGGGACGCATCGCAGTGCACCTGGAAGGGTTTGCTGTGATCAGGAAGCTTGAGCATAGGCACATTAGAAATGGCCTGCTTCAAGGCATTGAATGCATCCAACTCAGCCTGAGGCCATGCTTTCCAAGGGAACGAGTCCTTCTTGGGGCCAGTCAGGTTTGTGAGGGGTGCAGCAATGGTGCTAAAATTATGTACGAATTTACGGACATAATTAGCAGCGCCCAGGAAAGACTGCAGAGTTTTGAGGCTTGTAGGGACAGGCCAGTTAGAGATGGCAGTAACTTTACAAGGGTCAACAGAGATACCTTGAGCACTTATGATGTGGCCCAGGAACATCAGTGTGCGTTTCATAAACTCACATTTAGATAACTTAGCATAGAATTTATTCTTACGCAGTAAGTCAAATACACGTCTGAGATGGACTAGGTGCTGCTCAGTGTTCTCGGACATCACCAGGATATCATCGAGATACACGAGGGCACAGTCATTGATCACCTCAGCAAATGCTTCATTCATTACACGCTGGAACGTGGCAGGAGCATTTGTCAGGCCAAAACACAGTACCTTGAATTGGTAGTGTCCCTCAGGTGTCCTGAACGCAGTTTTAGGGACATCCTCAGCCGGGATGCGGATCTGGTGGTAACCAGCCTGCAAGTCAAGGGAGGAGAACACAGTTTTTCCTGCGAGCTGATCAAACAGATCATCAATGCGTGGCAAAGGATACTGGTCCCTGATTGTAATTTTATTGAGCTGGCGGTAATCAATGCACATGCGCAGCTCACCTGATTTCTTCTGGACAAACAGCACTGGTGCAGCAAAGGGAGATGAGCTGGGCTCTATCAGGCCTTTGGCAAGGAGATCAGTGATCTGTCTACGCAGTTCATCATGCTCAGGTTTGGACATCCTATAGCTGGGCCTAGCTGGAGGCTTAGCATCAGGCTGCAAGGGGATGGAGTGCCCTACTGCACGCTCTGGTGGGAGTCCGGTGATAGGTTCGAATACATCAGAGTATTCATCAAGCAGAGCTTGAAGGTGCTGTCTATGGACAGGTGAAACATCTGCTGGCAAGGTAAGGTCTTCCAAAGACACCATAGCAACCATAGCAGAGCCCCCTTTGCGCAACCATCTGGCTGCTTGCTTAGCTGTCACAAAGGCCTTTGGGTTGGCTTTGGACACAGCAGCAAGGACAGCAGCAGGTGGGCGGGGCAGTGAGTGGGTGGACCCAGGTGGCCTGTTGGCAACACACTGGCCAGCAGCACTCATGTCACCTGTGTGTGGATGCAAGGTTGTGTTACCTTGGGCAGTGCGCAGGGTCAGGGTCTGGTCGACGTAGTCGATCAAGGCCCCCTGCACAGACAGCCAGTCAGCACCCAGGAGCACGTCATAAGCATGAACAAGGTCAGGCATGACAGTCAGCAGGCACATGCAGCTAAAGCTGGCAATGTGCAACTGTACCTTGACATAGTGCTCACAGATCACAGGTTGATTGTTAGCAACATCAAACCTAAGTGACACAGGATAGGTATAGAGAGGAATACCATGCAGCTGAACATAGCTAGCACTAATGAATGACGCGTCAGCACCACCATCAGCTAACATATGGCAGACATGGCTGTTGATGGTGCCAGAGAACTGGAACCTCACCTTGTTGTCTTGTCCAGCAACCCCCAGGATAACTTGGGACGGCAGCATGGGGCCTCACAACAAAAACCCACACAATCAGCTGCCAACATGGCAGTCTGCTCAGGCTTTGACACAGTATCAGGCAAAGCACACTTGCAGCTGTCCAATGCATTCACTGCAGGACCCTGACGCTCAGGTTTGTTTGGCACAGGCAATGACACACAGGGTATGCCAGTCTGTTGTTCAGGCTGTGTGCAGGCAACATTAGCACAGTTGCATGCAGCAGACAGTTTATCAGGCTCAGCAGTTGGTACCGCAGCACAGGAACAGCACCTGCCTGGCTGGGCAACACCCTATTTGGCATTAGCAGTGGCCAGCTTGCCCTTGCCCTGCCCCTTATCATCATCATCTGGGCGGCTGCGCTTCTGAGGCACATTGGCCCCAGCAGGTGGCCTGGAGTAGCCTGACTGTTCACGGGCCTGCTTGGCAGGGAGGTGCTTCCAAGGGCACTGGGGCTTCAGGTGATCAGGAGAATAACAGTGGTGGCAATACTGGCCAGGCTTGACAGCCGTGGCAGCAGCAGCAGCACCAGCCTTCTTGCCAGTAGCAACAGGGGGTGGCCCAGGCCGCATGCCACCACGCCTGGGCGCAGTGCGGCCAGCAGGACGAGGAGCAGCAGTAGTAGCCTGACGACCAGCAAGACCCAGTGTTCTGTTGGCGTCATTGATCTCATGCTCAGCTTGTTCGGTGATGGCACGACCCTGCACAGCAGCCACATGGCGCTTAGAACTGACTGCACCGGCCAGGAACACAGCATTACGCTGTGCCTGCCTGGCAGAATCAATTGCCTGGGTCAATGTAGGGTTCTGCAAGGGGACAATGTCCTTCAAGACAGTCTCACGCAGGCTGGGAGAAAGCCCAGTGACAAACAGATTGACCAGGAGGGACTCGTCCATGCACTGCGCACCAGCAGTCAACAGGTTATTCCTAAACGCAATGAGGTACTCAGAGAGTTCAGGATAATTGGGACCCATACGGATCGACCTGTCGAGCAGTCTGTCGCGAGCCTCAAGCATGTCATCCCGCAAATCATCCCCTGTATACTCAAGGAACGACGCACGTAAGAACTGCCAGGGAGGAGCAACACCTGTCTGCGCAAAATGAGCTTGCTGGACCGAAGGGTACCAAGCATTGCGAGCTGCACCAGATAGGAAGGCAGGGAAGACAGAGACAATGTCCAAAGAATAGCGAGCACAGTGGGCCTCCAAGTCATCGCAGAAGGCCGAAGCCCTGCGGACTGATTTAGCGCAGGCATCTGTCCACTTGTCTGGGCCAGGCACAGCCTTGGCAGCCGGGACAGAAGTAGGAGCAGGGGACAGGAGGTGGTGCAAAGCGCCACCTCGTCCACCAGCAGACAGATAAGTACCAGGAATACACGCAGGTCGTGTACCTGACCTGCTTGGGGAGGGCGTGCGCATTCCAAACAGCCTGTCCTGATAGGAAGACGATCTACCAGGAACTAGGCTCACCTGAGCAGCCAGAGAAGACAGAGCGCGGTCCATGTTCCTCTGGCGTATGCGCAGCGAGTTCAGCTCCATTCTGGTAGCCGCCAGTTCCTCGCGAAGCTGCTCAGCCTCGTCCTCTTCTTCCTCATCTTCATCAGGCTCCTCATCCTCAACCTCCTCCTCGTCATTGAGAAGTTCGTCGTCCAGTGGGCCAGTGCCAGGACGGGAATGGTTAGCAGAAGTTCCCGCAGGGTTCAGAGCTGCCTGCAGGTCTCTGCGGAAGTTGGGGTCAGTGCGAGCGAGTGCTAGCAGACCTCTGAAGTTGTCTGGGTCGGCGGATGTGCCGGCGCCAGGTGTCTCTCCAGTGGGAGTACCGTCTGCCATGTCTGCGGCGTTGAGAGTCATCGATTGCGGAAACCAATGTAGCGTTCAGGAAGAGCGCGCCTTAAATCTTTATCAACGTGTGAGCGCCATGCAACGCTAGAAGCTGTTACAGGTGTCAGACTGTCTCAGCGTAACCAGGCCAGGACATAGAACGGCCCCCGGGGATCGAACCCGAATGGTGGGCAGGCAATACAGCCCACCATTTAACCTGCCTGTATCACACTTCGTCAGTGACACTAGCGGCCGACTGCCGAGTGCAGAATCGGAACGCTACAGTAATGGCCTCTTGGTGGCCGTACATGGCCCCTAGTATGCAGCCTAGGTTCTTGGGTTTACAACGGCAGGCTTTATCCACCTTCCAGCTGGAGAGCCCTGGGAGGTCAAGGCCTACTATGCGCACTATATCCTGCGGGATGGTTTGGGTTTGTCTGCCCTCATTGTTCCGTTTCGTGCCCGCCTTGGGTAGAGTGGGCTTCGTCGGGGGCGGTTGTGTTGCTCGTTGCTCTCGTTTCAGCAGTCGAGAGCTCGTCCTAGTGGCATCATGGGCTGCGGGTGCCGCTGCGGCCCGGTCCGCCGTTGCTGGTTGCGTTGCGTGCCTGACCGCATACGCTTTCATGTCCATATAGCGAGTTCTGGTGTCTGGCACTGCGGGTGTGGGCGCAAGTTCCGTGAGGCCCGCGGCCCATGTTGTGATTTTGCGTTGGTCGGGCGGGAGGTCGAGTGATGTGTTGCGGCTGTCTCGGATGGCACGCGTTGCGGTCGCGTCTGGGCATGAGGGTTGGGCCGCCATGGCCGCAAGTTTGTTGAGGGCGATGATGTGCTTCTGCTTGACCTTTTGTCCGTACTTCGATGTGAGCATGCTACCGGTGATGATGTGTGTGTTGCCCTCGCAGTTGAGCTCAGATGCGTGAGTGATGCCTAGGCTTTTGAGGCAGGTGATGCTGGCGCTGACGACATCGTGTGCATTAGAACTGCTGGCTTGTGTGATGAGGCGGCCTAGTGTTTGGCATTCCTCGGGGTAGAGGGGTAGTCCCCCTTCCGTTGCTGACAGCCCGGCTAGTGAGGTGTAGACTAGTTGCCTTGCCCTGAGGGTATGGTGGAAGAGGGTGAGCATGCGGTGTCCTTGAGTGTTGGCCTGGGTATTGAGCCACGTGATTTGTTTGTGTAACATGCTCCTTGAGATGTGGGCGTGCGTCACATCTGTGGACTGGAGGCTGTGTGTGAGGGCTGTCGTGTTGCGAGCGTGATATTCCTGGGCTGTGGAGCTGATGCCCATGCCTAGTTTCCCGGCGTCTTCTCTGACGATGGCGTTGGGCGTTCCCAGGGGGAGTCTGAGTTTAAGCTTAACGCATTGATTGATGGACCTGTCATACAGCTCAAGGTCCCCTGGGTTGCAGGGCACGGCGCAGAAGCTGTAGGCTAGGCTGGGTATGATGGCCGTGCGGATGATGTGTATGGCCTGTCTAGCACTAGCGAAAGAACGTCTGAGTCTCTCTAGTTTGTGGCGGAGTTGGGTAATCATAGCGGTGTGTTGTGGTTTCCAGTCCAGTGTCATGGTGATGAGCACACCCAGGTAGGTGAAGGGTGAGGTCGGGCGGTGGTACGTGACGGGTTTTCCTTGTAGGCTGACGGTTTGGAGTTGTTGGCGGGCCCGCTTGTCCGCTTCGGCCGCGTTGCTGCACATGCCAGTTTCGACCGAGTGGTGAAGCGCCGCGGTTGCGAGGGTTTTACTGTGTGAGATGACGAGGTGACCCCAGTCCGAGAAGGCTGAGAGTTTGTCCGCTTGGCATCGGAGGTTGCGAAGGGTGGTGCAAAGTATAGCGATGTCATCTGCATAGTCGATGCTGCTGACGGTGGCGCGTCCCCGCTGTCGGCTGTTGCTGATTTGAATTTATAGCCCCTCGCGCCCACATGCAGCCATCGCAGGAGGGGTTCGATATAGATGAGGAACAGGAAGGGTGAGAGTGAGTCGCCCTGGATAGTGCCCCGGTCTACGGGTACCGGGTCGGTGGGGCCGTAGGGAGTTATGAAGCGCGTTGTAGCTCCCGTGTATAGGTCCTTCACTGCGTCAGTCGCGTCCGTGGGGAAGCCTAGATCGTGCATGATCCATAGTAGTTTGTCCTGGCAGGTGGTGTTGAACGCACTGGTGAAGTCGACCAGGAGCGCGTAAATATCTGCCTTGGCCAGTTTAGCATCCTCAAGGGCCATGACGAGCATCTGCAGCTGTTGTGTGGTGTCCCTGTGGGAGCGGAACCCAGCCTGGTTCTTGCTGAGCATCCCATTAGCTTCAGCATACTCAGACAGCGTCTTGGTAATGAGGCTGGTCCACACACTCCTGGCAAATAAGGGCTGGCTGGCTCGGCAAACTTGCGAGTTGAGGTCCGAGACTTGGTATGTAGGCTGCTGTGACCTAGTGGAGGAGAAGACTCCCTTGGGCCAAAGTGAAATTCTTGGTCATTGCGGAGCTGCTGGACCAGTGGCTGAGCCCTCACCCCGAATTTGGCTAAGGGAGATGGTGCTACTTGACTAAAGTGACATTTTAAAATTTCTGAGTATAAGGAGTTGTCAGGCATCAGAATAGAAGCACAACTTAGTAGGTAGCATGTGCAAAGTCAAAGCCAGTAAGGAATGGGGGCCAGTTTACTGAAACCCTGCACTAGGTTTATTCTCACTTTGAGGCTCAAGGGGCCTTTGAAACCTAGTGCAGGGTTTCAATTGACCTTGTGCAGGGTTTCGCAAACCTTGTGCAGGGTTTAAGACCGTGTGCAGGGTTTTGCTGACCTTGTGCAGGGTTTCGACCCAAGCATTGATTTCACCTAAGTAAATTGAGACCTAGCACAGGGTTTCGCTAACCTTGTGCAGGGTTTCGCTGACCTTGTGCAGGGTTTCGCAACCACTATGATTTCACCTAAGTCAACTGAGACGTAGCACAGGGTTTCGCTAACCTTGTGCAGGGTTTCGCGGACCTTGTGCAGGGTTTCGCAACCACTATGAATTCACCTAAGTCAACTGAGACCTAGCACAGGGTTTCGCTAACCTTGTGCAGGGTTTCGCTGACCTTGTGCAGGGTTTCGCAACCACTATGAATTCACCTAAGTCAACTGAGACGTAGCACAGGGTTTCGTTAACCTTGTGCAGGGTTTCGGTGACCTTGTGCAGGGTTTCGCAACCACTATGAATTCACCTAAGTCAACTAAGACCTAGCACAGGGTTTCGCTGACCTTGTGCAGGGTTTCGCTGACCTTGTGCAGGGTTTCCATCAAAGCTTTGATTTCAACTCACATCCACCATCATTGCAGAGTCAAGTATCAATTGCGCATGCAGAAACAGTCTCCGCCCCTCTGCTGTAGCTCAACCCCAACCCATGCTGTCCATGCATTGTCAATCGTTCAAATGCGCTTATCAGGCTTGTATGGCTCTGAGATGCTGACCCACTGGCCTGCCATGCCGCGCCTGTTCCAGTCTGCCATCTTGGGCCCATTGCCCTCCCCCTGGATGGGCTGAAACAACCCATGGTACAAGTCCCCCAGCTCAGAGGTGTTCATGGTGGTGTTGTCAACCACTGTGTCAGGCCGGCCAAAGCCATACAGCCTGGCGCAGCACGAGCCAGCCACCCCCACGTTGCCAGCATGCACTATGTTGCCTCGGAACAACACCAGCTGCCCAGCCTTCACCAGTACCTCTGTGCCCAGTTGATGTGGCAAGGTCATGGCCAGGGCATCCATGTCCCCCACCTCCACCACTTGCTTTTGTCCATCAGCCGTCCGCCGGCAATGGGCTGCAGCCAACTGGGACAGTTTGTGGCTGCCCATGTAGGCAACCAGAGGGAAGTCCTGGAGAGCCAGCAGGAACACCAGGCCGTCATCCATCCCTGGGCCAACAGGGAGGAAGTCGGTGTGGGGAGCCTGGGCCTGAGCCAGCTGCTCGGCCAGTGTAGTCACCATCTTCCCCGTCCTGTTCAGGCGACGCTGCCAGGTGGGGTTAGTGATGATGGTTGCTAGGGCGTTCAGGGGGCGGCCCAGCAGCTGCCTCAGCACCGGCTGCAGGAGAGTGAGGTACAGGGCCAACACCTTCTTGGCCTCATCCACCTGCAAACACACCCAGAATGCTGTCCATTGTGCTTCATGCAGCCCTGACTGTAGGTAAGTTGGGAAATGCTTCTGCAGCAATGGCTATGTACTACTGTTGTGGCTTGCGTCATCTGCTGCACACCTTAATCTATCTGTCTCTTACCTCCTTCTTCTTCTCTGCTGTCAGCGCGCTGTACCACAGCCTCGTTGTACTTGTCTGTCAACAGCGTTAGGGTGGTGTCTAGGTCGCCACTGCTGTTCTTGTCCGACTTGGCCAACACCACCTGCACCCTCTGGCCAGTGCCATACTGTGTCTTGCTGTTGGCATTGACCGAGCTGAACACCATGTGGTTATAGACCCTGGTGATCAAGATGCCGGCCGCAACCACCGCTGCCATATCTATGGCTAGCTGGGGCAGCTGGAAGATGGTCAGGCCATGAGCTAGAGCTGCTCGGCGACACTGCTCTAGCTCATGAGGCTGGTAGACATCCCCTGTGTATGGCAGCAAGGTGGGCAGCTGATACACCATTCCCTGCGTGCAAGGTAGCAATGCACGACATGCTCACAAGTACCCGTCAATATCAATTCATATCAGCTAGTTATGCCTCTCGTACCTGTGTATTCTTGGGAAACCGCACTGCTCCTCCATGCAGCAGGGTGCCTCTTGTGCTTGCCTGCAAACACAATCCACACATATCCTACTGAGCCACAGCTGGAGTCAGTTAAACCGTGCACTAGGTTAATGAAACCCTGCACCACGTAGCTGAAACCCTGCACTAGGTCAACGAAACCTTGCACAAGGTTTAAACCTGTTGTAGGCTGTTTGTAGCTGATCACCTGCTCTCCTGACTGGCCACTTCCAGTCAGGGCTGTGTTTGCCAACACGTGGAGCCTCCTTCTGCCCACCAGCTCGTCCTACATTCAGTGTGGTCGTTTACAAGTTAAAAATGCTGTTATGCCTCTTTGGCAGCTTGGGTCTCACCTCCAATCTGTTGACTGTGTCCTGCACGGTGTCCACCTTCTGAATCAGGTACTGTATGAGGGCCTGCAATGGTAAATGAAGCAATGGGGTATCTGAGCCACTGTCACAATGCACCATGATGCTGTCTTGCTCCTATGTGCTGTAATGTTGTGATCCTACCTGATCCTCGGCAGGCCTCGGCCTCTTGGATGATGAGGGACCAGCACCCTCCCCTCCAGGCTGCTGCTGCTCCTCTTCAGTCACCTGTCGCTGGTCCTGCTGCTGATGCTGGTGCTGCTGCCCACCTGCTGCTGTGCCTGTCGCCCAGGTGCTGGTGCCCACCTGTGGCCACTGCCCTCGGCGTGTCTGGCGGTGGGGCTGCACTGGCGGATGGTGCTGATGCTGCCCTCCTGCTGCTGGTGGAGGCACCAGGGGAATGGAGGGGGCAAGGCTGAGTTGCACACGTGCTGTTGGTGCACGCCGCAGGGCAGGTGAGGGGGCAGGGCTCCGCTGCACACCTGCAGGCAGGGCAGTTCCTAGGCCTGTGGTGGGGGCCTTCAACCCAGGTACACCCGCTGTTGGTGTGGCGGGGGACTGTCGCACAACCCCTGCTGAGGCTGGCTGTTGGACAGTGGTTGGGGCTGGGTGCTGCTGCACACCTGCTGCTGGGGATGGCTGGGGGGCAGGGCAGGGGGCAGGGGGCTGCTGCACTCCTGCTGCTGGGGATGGCTGGGGGGCAGGGGAGGGGGCAGGGGGCTGCTGCACTCCTGCTGCTGGGGATGGCTGGGGGGCAGGGCAGGGGGCAGGGGGCTGCTGCACTCCTGCTGCTGGGGATGGCTGGGGGGCAGGGGAGGGGGCAGGGGGCTGCTGCACTCCTGCTGCTGGGGATGGCTGGGGGGCAGGGCAGGGGGCAGGGGGCTGCTGCACTCCTGATGCTGGGGATGGTTGGGGGGCAGGGCAGGGGGCAGGGGGCTGCTGCACTCCTGCTGCTGGGGATGGCTGGGGGGCAGGGCAGGGGGCAGGGGGCTGCTGCACTCCTGCTGCTGAGGATGGCTGGGGGGCAGGGCAGGGGGCAGGGGGCTGCTGCACTCCTGCTGCTGAGGATGGCTGGGGGGCAGGGGAGGGGGCTGGGGAGGGAAGGGTAGGGGGCTCAGTGCTCAACACAAACTCTGCCAAAGTAGCACAATCCTTTCTGCCCTGCACTTCACATAGGTACACATAATCTGTGTCTCCTTGACTCTTCATCTTCGCATCTGCACATGATAGTTAATAGTGACATGAATGCATGGATACCTTGACGGCCTGCTGACAACTAGTTAGTCATGCCCACTCATCACCTGTCGTGTATATGATCCACAAGCTAGCGAATGGCTTTAACCCCTCAGGGGGACTGGGTTCTTGTATTCCCTCGAAGTGGTCGTTGAAGTAGGCGAAGTACTTGTCCCACTTCAGCCTGTTTGGGGAACCTGGTTGGGGGTACTTCGTTGCAACCAATTTCCAGGTCCTGTATTGCAAACATGGCACACACTTGGGCACGTCCTCATGAGCATTGGGGTGCATGGGCACTCACTTTTCCACTATCGCCTCTGTCTTACTCTGTGTGGCCATATCACAGGGCACAACAGTTTTGGCCACGCAAAATCCACAACACACATCACGCCAGGGGGCATTCATGTTGGCCAGGCCTGTCCCATCCTACATGCAAGTAGCCATCTTGGATAAGTGTTGTGCTACCGATGTGGCGTGTTAGGCTAGATTTTGCGTTTACCTGGTTGCGGGGGCCGCATTGTAACGGCGCGCGTCCGCGTGTCCGTATTCCACACTTTAGCAGAGTGACTGGGGAGGTCACTGGTGGGCTGTACACTGCCCACCATTCGGGTTCAACTCCCGGGGGTCCCGTTCTAAACCCAAGCCCAGTTGCTGTGTGACGAGTGCGGTAGTAATGCAGTGGCGCTAATTATTACAACGACATGCTGCTCACTCTGTAAGATTAAAGGCAGCGGCTGGCGCCGTGACAGATGGTTTCCGACCGACGTACACACAGCAACATGACGGACAAAGAGCCTCCTGGCAACTCCAACGCCGGGTCTGGTGTTACCACAACTCCACTGGATACAGCTTTCGATATGATGGACAAGCTCATCCAAGCCGCACAGGCTAATCCAGCCATGCGTGAGAAGTTCAGCGCGGTGTTTAACACCCAGTCAGGCGGCTCTAAAGCTCCTGAAGATGGCCATGGTGACGGCCTTGGCGATGTTCCTGGTGAAGGCATCGAAGAAGGCGAGATGGACGTTCCGCCAGGCCGCTACACTGGAGGAGATCTGGAGTACATTGAGGAGCTGGAGCAACGTCAAGCCCAGCTGTCGGCTGAGAACGAGGCTATGCGGCAGGCGCTCTCCACCATCAACACTCAAGTAAGGCCTCGAGCTCCTGCAGGCCCTAGGTCAGATCCAGCGGGTAGGCCTGATGCGTCTGCGTTGCCTGATCGACCTGCGGGAAACAATGGGCAGAAGGAACGAGCTGTCCCTATGGGCCCTCCGGTTTCTGAGCTGCCTATGCCTTTGTCGCTGAGTGCCAGGTCTATACCAGGTCCCAACAAATGGACTGATGCTTGCAGTGCTACTCATCGCAGAGCTTCTGCGTTCTGTGACGATTTAGAGCGTCACTGTGCCCGCTACAGGCTTGATGTCGCGTCTGCTATGCCTGCTTTCTTGACTGGCACAGCCCGCAACACCTGGTATCCCTCAGTCAAAGACGCATATGCTGCTTTGTATGCTGACGCACCTGACTGGGCTTATCTTCGTGCCGCCTTCTGTGAATACACAGGCGATGATCTTAGGGATGACTGCAATGTGGCTCGTACCAAGCTCATTGACGGGTCTCTTAAGATGACTACTGGCATGCTCTTGGGCAGCTATATCATTGAGTTCAGAAACAACTTGCTTATTGCAGGTTCTGACAGCATGTGCCAGCCTCTGCTGTGCATGGTGTTTACCCGAGGTCTCAGCTCTGCCTTGCAGACAGCTGTTTTGAAGGACCTGGCACCTTTCAAGGATCCTACCCTGTCTCAGGCCATTGATGCTGCTCGGCAGGCTCAAAGAAATGTGGTCATGCTGGCTACCACAACACCATCTAAGGGTGCTGTGTCTAATGGTGTCCATGCTGTGCAGGCTGTGACGGCTATGGGTGGAGGTGCTCGCCCAGGCAGGAGGGGCTGTGGTCCCCCTCCTGGTCCTGCTGGTGGTAGCAAGCGCCCCAGGAAAGTCAACCTGTGGGCCTCTCCCCGCCCTGAGCCTGGCCAGTATTGCTACAAGTGCTACCATCCTGGTCACCTGTCCAACTGGCCCTGCCCGTTCCAGCAGTACACTGCTACTGAAGCCCGCCGCAGATCTGGCTACCAGAACCCACCTAACGGTGCCAAGAAGCCTGGACAGAAGTCCGACTCTAAGCCGCCCTCTGAGCCAGAGGAGTCAGAGTCTGAGCCTGAGCAGCGCCCTCTGCCTGCTCAGCCTAGGGGCCGCCGCTCTCAGTCTGCTCGCATTGCCGTGGGCCGCTGAAGTGTTGCGCAGCCAGACAGCCAGAACTGTGCTGTGTCTCAACCTGATCAACTGCTGAATGATGCTGCAGTTGTAGGAGCAAGGAGTGTGAGTAAGCCTAAGGCCAACTCAACTCAGGTTCCTTTGTTAGCCTGCCCTGATGTGTCCCAGCCTGCCCTGCCAACAGGACTGCCATGTTCTGTGTTGAGTGATGTGCCATGTAAGACTGCTGTGCCTTCTGAGGCTCGGTACCAACAGGCACATGTACTTGGGATGGTTGGACGTGATGGCAAGGTGAGATTCAGGTTTTCTGGCACCCTTGACCATGATCACAAGTGCTTTTGCCTTGCTGACGGTGGTGCTGATGACTCGTTCATCAGTCACATGTTTGTGTCTAAGCACAAGCTGAAAATGTATGAGTACCCGGTGGCTCTTCGTTATGAAGTTGCCAATAATCAACCGGTGTATTGCACGCACTATGTCAAGGCACACCTGTCCATCCAGCAATTCAGCTGCTTTTGTAACTTGACTGTGATGCCTGAACTAGTGCATGAGTATGACATCCTGCTGGGTGCTGACTGGCTTACTGTGCAGGGGGCTCTGGTCGATTACGTCGACAAGTCCCTTACCCTGCGTACCCCTAAGGGCAGGCCTGTGCTACTACCTTCAGCTATCAACAAAGGTGGGTCTGTGAACTGTACAGTTGAGTCTCAATCTACTGTAAACCCTGTAAAAGAAGCTTATGCTATACCCCCTGGTTTCCTTGAGCCTGGCTCAGGTGGTGTTTCTACACCCCTGTCTGCCAAAGAGGCTGCAAGATGGCTCAAGCAAGGTGGTACAGGTGTGGTGGCATTGGTCTCTTATGAGAACTTGCAAGACCCACCTGGCGTACCCCCTGAGCAGGCAGCACAGTTGAAGAGCCTCCTTATGGAGTACTCTGATGTGTTTCAGCCTATAACTGGGTTGCCTCCTGCGCGTAACGTGGGGCATTCCATTCCCTTGCAGGAAGGTGCTAAGCCTCCTGCCAGGCCCAGTTATAGGATGAGTAAGCCAGAACAGGATGAGGTTAAAAAACAGGTCACTGACATGCTATCCAAAGGGTTGATTGAGCCTAGCACATCCCCTTATGCAGCGCCCGTTCTTTTTGTAAAGAAGAAAACTGGAGAACTACGTATGTGCGTAGACTATCGTCAACTCAATAAGCTCACCATTCGTGACCAATACCCTCTACCCAGGATTGATGATCTATTTGATAAACTTTCTGGTATGACCGTGTTCTCTTCCCTGGATCTCCAGGCTGGTTACCATCAGATCAAGATCCCTGATGAAGATATTCCTAAAACTGCGTTTAGGACACCCATAGGCCATTACCAATACAAAGTTCTTTGCTTTGGTCTAACCAATGCACCGGCCACGTTTCAACGTGCCATGAACCAGGCATTTGCCGAGGTGATTGACAAGTGTGCCCTTGTATACCTTGATGACATTTTAATCATGTCCAAGTCTATCAAGGAACACCTCGTCCACCTTCGTGAAGTATTCGATTTGTTGAGGAAACACAAATACTTTGCTAAACTTTCTAAATGTGAGTTCATGAAAGAGTCTTTACCTTTCCTGGGGCACATCATCTCTAAAGATGGTGTAGCTGTAGACCCCAGCAAGGTGGCTGCAATAAAAGACTGGCCAGTTCCTACGAACTTGACAGCCTTGCAGTCATTCCTTGGCATGGCTAAATATGTGCGTAAATTTGTGCATAATTTCAGTGCCATTGCAGCTCCACTCACTAATCTGACTGGACCTGAAGGCAAATCTTTTAACTGGGAGGAGTGGCCTAAACCTCAGTTAGATGCCTTCAACGCTGTAAAGCAGGCAGTCATGCGTGTGCCTATGCTCCGCCTTCCTGATACAACCAAACCTTTCCAAGTCTACTGTGACGCTTCATTACTGGGTGTCGGGGCAGTCTTGATGCAGGATGGTTATCCCCTTGCTTATTATTCTCGTAAGCTAACTAAAGCTGAAAAGAATTATACCACTGGGGAGCAGGAAACACTGGCTATTATTGCTGCGTGTACACAGTGGCGATGCTACCTTGAAGGCGTGCAATTCACACTGTATACTGATCACCGCCCTCTAGAGGCACTACCTACGCAGTCTACACTGTCACGTAGGCAGAGCCGCTGGTTGGAATTCCTGTCCCGATTTGATTACACCATCAAATACCTACCTGGCAACACTAATCCTGCAGACCCACTGTCACGTATTCCAGTAACTTCAGCGACGGCTAAGACTGATACTGACAAAATCCTGGTGACGACCAGGCAGCAGAAGCGGAGATTACAGGAGGGGGAGGAAGCCGGTGCGGGTACACCGTTAGGCAGCGGCAGCGGAGGCAGCGAACAGCAGCCTACCGCTGGATCAGACCCCGACCATGATGCTGACTCTGATGCTGCTCTAAAGCCATCAGAGTGTAAGCGGTTGAGGTGGGCTGACCCGGTCTCTAAAGACTGTGAGTCACATGTCCCTGAGTGTCCTGGTCACCCCTCTCAGGTTACAGACTGGCTGATTAGTGCCTATAGCACTGATCCTGCATTTGCTGAACCAGATGAGCAGTGGGAAATGACCCAGGAGGGTCTGTGGCGACACCTTGATAAGGGTACTATTATAGTTCCTAACGATGTTCAGCTGCGAGAGCATATTTTGCACGAAATGCATGATGCTAAGTATGCTGGCCATGTGGGCATCACCAAAACCCTTGAACGTGTGCGCAGGGTGTTCTGGTGGAAAACTATGCGCACTGATGTTAGACACTATGTGGCTAACTGTGATGCATGCCAACGTAATAAAGCCTCTCGCTAGGTTCCTGGTGGGTTGCTAAATTCCTTGTCTATACCGGGGTACCGCTGGGAATCTGTCACCATGGATTTGGTGGTTAAGCTTCCAGTCGGTGTGCATGGCTATGACTCAATCTGTGTGGTTGTGGATCGTCTTTCGAAGATGGTTCACCTAATCCCATGCATTGAGGCCATGGATGCTAAAGAGTTTGCTGAACTTTACATTGACCACGTATTTAAATACCATGGCCTGTCTAAAGTTACCATCTCTGATCGCGGTGCGACCTTTAACAATCAGTTCTGGATTGAGGTCAGGAAGCTGATAGGCGTAGACCCTGCTTTCAGCACTGCTTATCATCCAGAGTCTAATGGGCAAACTGAGCGTACTAATCAAATTGTGGAAGAAATGCTTAGACATTATATCCTGCCTACCCAGGTTGATTGGCCTAGACATCTGGCTTTTGCCGAGTTTGCCATCAATAATTCCTGGCAGGAGTCCATTCAGTCCACACCATTCCTGGTGAACTACGGACAGTCACCCATTACACCTATGTTGCATAAGCTGCCCAGGCCGTGCCTCTCGCCTTCCGCTGAGAGCTTCGCCAAGAAGTGGGAGCATGAGGTGAAGCATGCCCAGGAGTGCATGCGGGTGGCTCAGGATCGCCAAGAAAGGTATGAGAATAAGCGTAGGCGTGATGTCACGTTCAGCGTGGGTGACAGTGTCTTGCTGAGCACCAAGAACCTGCGCAAAGCACCAGGCAAAGCACGTAAGTTCTTGCCTAGGTATGTGGGTCCTTTCAAGGTCACAGGTAGGCTGGGTGAGTCCGCCTACAGGCTGGAGTTACCTCCCACCATGAGCAGGTTGCACCCTGTGTTCCATGTGTCACTTCTTAAGAAGTACACTGGCAGCCAAGGGTTCCACCCCCCTCCTGTGATGGAGTGGCTGGAGGATGCTCCTCATTATGAAGTGCATAGCCTGTTGAATCACAGGCAGGTACGGTTCAAGAAGCGCATGGAGTACCTGGTCAAGTGGACTGGCTATGATGACACCTACAACACTTGGGAGCCAGAAGCTAACCTAGCTGGTGCTCCCCAGATCTTGTCTAGGTATAAGGCTGTGCATAATCTGCCTTGATGTTTGTTGCCTTAAGTGACTTAGGTCACCTGGCCTGGTCCTATGACCATGGTCTCCATGTGACACCTTATGGTGTTGCATGCTTGTCTGTGGGTGATTGGTACCCTTATGGGTCAGTCTGTTTGTTAGTGGTCTCAATAGACTGCGAGCCTCGGTGCCTCGGGTTATCCCCAAGTACCTTGGCGGAACGGATC
This sequence comes from Haematococcus lacustris, assembly GCA_030144725.1. Lineage (NCBI taxonomy): Eukaryota > Viridiplantae > Chlorophyta > Chlorophyceae > Chlamydomonadales > Haematococcaceae > Haematococcus > Haematococcus lacustris. The sequence goes on from JASKMD010000007.1 coordinate 9,934,465, forward strand.
TCTTAAGAGGGGGAGGAATGTAACGGCGCGCGTCCGCGTGTCCGTATTCCACACTTTAGCAGAGTGACTGGGGAGGTCACTGGTGGGCTGTACACTGCCCACCATTCGGGTTCAACTGAGTCAACTGAGACCTAGCACAGGGTTTCGCTAACCTTGTGCAGGGTTTCGCTGACCTTGTGCAGGGTTTCGCAACCACTATGAATTCACCTAAGTCAACTGAGACGTAGCACAGGGTTTCGTTAACCTTGTGCAGGGTTTCGGTGACCTTGTGCAGGGTTTCGCAACCACTATGAATTCACCTAAGTCAACTGAGACCTAGCACAGGGTTTCGCTGACCTTGTGCAGGGTTTCGCTGACCTTGTGCAGGGTTTCCATCAAAGCTTTGATTTCAACTCACATCCACCATCATTGCAGAGTCAAGTATCAATTGCGCATGCAGAAACAGTCTCCGCCCCTCTGCTGTAGCTCAACCCCAACCCATGCTGTCCATGCATTGTCAATCGTTCAAATGCGCTTATCAGGCTTGTATGGCTCTGAGATGCTGACCCACTGGCCTGCCATGCCGCGCCTGTTCCAGTCTGCCATCTTGGGCCCATTGCCCTCCCCCTGGATGGGCTGAAACAACCCATGGTACAAGTCCCCCAGCTCAGAGGTGTTCATGGTGGTGTTGTCAACCACTGTGTCAGGCCGGCCAAAGCCATACAGCCTGGCGCAGCACGAGCCAGCCACCCCCACGTTGCCAGCATGCACTGTGTTGCCTCGGAACAACACCAGCTGCCCAGCCTTCACCAGTACCTCTGTGCCCAGTTGATGTGGCAAGGTCATGGCCAGGGCATCCATGTCCCCCACCTCCACCACTTGCTTTTGTCCATCAGCCGTCCGCCGGCAATGGGCTGCAGCCAACTGGGACAGTTTGTGGCTGCCCATGTAGGCAACCAGAGGGAAGTCCTGGAGAGCCAGCAGGAACACCAGGCCGTCATCCATCCCTGGGCCAACAGGGAGGAAGTCGGTGTGGGGAGCCTGGGCCTGAGCCAGCTGCTCGGCCAGTGTAGTCACCATCTTCCCCGTCCTGTTCAGGCGACGCTGCCAGGTGGGGTTAGTGATGATGGTTGCTAGGGCGTTCAGGGGGCGGCCCAGCAGCTGCCTCAGCACCGGCTGCAGGAGAGTGAGGTACAGGGCCAACACCTTCTTGGCCTCATCCACCTGCAAACACACCCAGAATGCTGTCCATTGTGCTTCATGCAGCCCTGACTGTAGGTAAGTTGGGAAATGCTTCTGCAGCAATGGCTATGTACTACTGTTGTGGCTTGCGTCATCTGCTGCACACCTTAATCTATCTGTCTCTTACCTCCTTCTTCTTCTCTGCTGTCAGCGCGCTGTACACAGCCTCGTTGTACTTGTCTGTCAACAGCGTTAGGGTGGTGTCTAGGTCGCCACTGCTGTTCTTGTCCGACTTGGCCAACACCACCTGCACCCTCTGGCCAGTGCCATACTGTGTCTTGCTGTTGGCATTGACCGAGCTGAACACCATGTGGTTATAGACCCTGGTGATCAAGATGCCGGCCGCAACCACCGCTGCCATATCTATGGCTAGCTGGGGCAGCTGGAAGATGGTCAGGCCATGAGCTAGAGCTGCTCGGCGACACTGCTCTAGCTCATGAGGCTGGTAGACATCCCCTGTGTATGGCAGCAAGGTGGGCAGCTGATACACCATTCCCTGCGTGCAAGGTAGCAATGCACGACATGCTCACAAGTACCCGTCAATATCAATTCATATCAGCTAGTTATGCCTCTCGTACCTGTGTATTCTTGGGAAACCGCACTGCTCCTCCATGCAGCAGGGTGCCTCTTGTGCTTGCCTGCAAACACAATCCACACATATCCTACTGAGCCACAGCTGGAGTCAGTTAAACCGTGCACTAGGTTAATGAAACCCTGCACCACGTAGCTGAAACCCTGCACTAGGTCAACGAAACCTTGCACAAGGTTTAAACCTGTTGTAGGCTGTTTGTAGCTGATCACCTGCTCTCCTGACTGGCCACTTCCAGTCAGGGCTGTGTTTGCCAACACGTGGAGCCTCCTTCTGCCCACCAGCTCGTCCTACATTCAGTGTGGTCGTTTACAAGTTAAAAATGCTGTTATGCCTCTTTGGCAGCTTGGGTCTCACCTCCAATCTGTTGACTGTGTCCTGCACGGTGTCCACCTTCTGAATCAGGTACTGTATGAGGGCCTGCAATGGTAAATGAAGCAATGGGGTATCTGAGCCACTGTCACAATGCACCATGATGTTGTCTTGCTCCTATGTGCTGTAATGTTGTGATCCTACCTGATCCTCGGCAGGCCTCGGCCTCTTGGATGATGAGGGACCAGCACCCTCCCCTCCAGGCTGCTGCTGCTCCTCTTCAGTCACCTGTCGCTGGTCCTGCTGCTGATGCTGGTGCTGCTGCCCACCTGCTGCTGTGCCTGTCGCCCAGGTGCTGGTGCCCACCTGTGGCCACTGCCCTCGGCGTGTCTGGCGGTGGGGCTGCACTGGCGGATGGTGCTGATGCTGCCCTCCTGCTGCTGGTGGAGGCACCAGGGGAATGGAGGGGGCAAGGCTGAGTTGCACACGTGCTGTTGGTGCACGCCGCAGGGCAGGTGAGGGGGCAGGGCTCCGCTGCACACCTGCAGGCAGGGCAGTTCCTAGGCCTGTGGTGGGGGCCTTCAACCCAGGTACACCCGCTGTTGGTGTGGCGGGGGACTGTCGCACAACCCCTGCTGAGGCTGGCTGTTGGACAGTGGTTGGGGCTGGGTGCTGCTGCACACCTGCTGCTGGGGATGGCTGGGGGGCAGGGGAGGGGGCAGGGGGCTGCTGCACTCCTGCTGCTGGGGATGGCTGGGGGGCAGGGCAGGGGGCAGGGGGCTGCTGCACTCCTGCTGCTGGGGATGGCTGGGGGGCAGGGGAGGGGGCAGGGGGCTGCTGCACTCCTGCTGCTGGGGATGGCTGGGGGGCAGGGCAGGGGGCAGGGGGCTGCTGCACTCCTGCTGCTTGGGATGGCTGGGGGGCAGGGGAGGGGGCAGGGGGCTGCTGCACTCCTGCTGCTGGGGATGGCTGGGGGGCAGGGCAGGGGGCAGGGGGCTGCTGCACTCCTGCTGCTGGGGATGGCTGGGGGGCAGGGCAGGGGGCAGGGGGCTGCTGCACTCCTGCTGCTTGGGATGGCTGGGGGGCAGGGCAGGGGGCAGGGGGCTGCTGCACTCCTGCTGCTGAGGATGGCTGGGGGGCAGGGCAGGGGGCAGGGGGCTGCTGCACTCCTGCTGCTGAGGATGGCTGGGGGGCAGGGGAGGGGGCTGGAGAGGGAAGGGTAGGGGGCTCAGTGCTCAACACAAACTCTGCCAAAGTAGCACAATCCTTTCTGCCCTGCACTTCACATAGGTACACATAATCTGTGTCTCCTTGACTCTTCATCTTCGCATCTGCACATGATAGTTAATAGTGACATGAATGCATGGATACCTTGACGGCCTGCTGACAACTAGTTAGTCATGCCCACTCATCACCTGTCGTGTATATGATCCACAAGCTAGCGAATGGCTTTAACCCCTCAGGGGGACTGGGTTCTTGTATTCCCTCGAAGTGGTCGTTGAAGTAGGCGAAGTACTTGTCCCACTTCAGCCTGTTTGGGGAACCTGGTTGGGGGTACTTCGTTGCAACCAATTTCCAGGTCCTGTATTGCAAACATGGCACACACTTGGGCACGTCCTCATGAGCATTGGGGTGCATGGGCACTCACTTTTCCACTATCGCCTCTGTCTTACTCTGTGTGGCCATATCACAGGGCACAACAGTTTTGGCCACGCAAAATCCACAACACACATCACGCCAGGGGGCATTCATGTTGGCCAGGCCTGTCCCATCCTACATGCAAGTAGCCATCTTGGATAAGTGTTGTGCTACCGATGTGGCGTGTTAGGCTAGATTTTGCGTTTACCTGGTTGCGGGGGCCGCATCGCGCCAGGAAGGTAATCATGTCGACGGCGACTTCTTCCAATGCCTTGTTGTCTGCTGCTGCTGCTGCCATTGTGCGTTGCCTTGCTAGTGTGCGCGTGGCCGTGAAGGACTTTTGAAACTCTAGTCTGAAAGCATGGGATTCACAAAACTCCAAACCACGGTCATGGTGATATGCAATGCTTGCCTGGTCCCAGTGTTCAGTATTGTCGCGTGTTATGCCTCGTTCAGGTATATGTTAACACCTTCTAGTGCAGTTTACACGTGGTCACTGAAACCCTGCACTAGGTCAGCGAAACCCTGTGCAAGGTCTTAATTGCCTAGTTGTCAGTTGGTGTCCTGTACCTGGTGCCCTGCCTTGTTCATAGCTCATTCATTTTCATTGTCAATGTACCACCTGACTATGATACCATGAACCACTTGCATCTCATCAATCGAACAAGTCACTGCGTGCTGCTGCTGCTGCCACAGCTGCATCTGCATCTGCTTCTACTGTTGCCACTGCCTCTGCTACTGCCCCTGCCCCTGCCTCTGTCCCTGTTGCTGCTGTTGTGGATGCCTCCGCTGGCCCTGCTCCTGCCTCCTCCCCTGCTGTGGCACCAGCCACTGGCCCTGCCCCTGCCTCTGCCCCTGCTGTGGCGGGTGCCCCTGGCCCTGCCCCTGCCTCAGCCTCTGCCTCCGGGCCTGCTGTTGCTGCTGCTTCTGCCCCAGCCTTGCTACCAGCCTTAGTGCGCTTAGGTTTCTTGGTGGTGGCTGCAGGTGTTGCCCGTTTGCCAGCAGCCTTAGCCTCAGCAGCTGGTGGCTTGGCTTTAGGCCTGGCAGGTCCCCGCCTGCTTCCAGCGCCTGCTTCCCTGATCAGCTTCTCCTTGTGCTGGGTTATCAGGCTGGCCAGGGCACCCTGCGTGACATGAACAAAGCATTGATTTATGAACATTGTCTATTGATGTTGCAGTGCTACAGTGAGGTATGCCACGCTGATGTGTTTACGTACCTTGAGGCCCTTTGGATCAGCACATAGGCTGTTCAATAGCCTGTCACGTGCTTGTTCAACCTGTGACACATACGAGGGGCCGCATATTGATTGCACTGCACTGATTGGTTGTACTGCACTGATGAAGTCCCATAGTGAGGTACACTGCTACCTTGATAGCCTATCCTACTTACTGGGTCGCCGTGGCTTGAGCCCCCTGCAGTGGAAGCCAGCTCCTCAGCTGCCTCATCAAGCAGCTCCCCCACTGGTCCCTGCATCTCAATGCAGAACTTCTCAGCCTCCTCATGGTGCTTGACTATCTTGACAGAGCCTACGAGCAATAGGCAACATGCAGCGTAATCTGCTTGTGTCACATCCATCAGCGATACCCTGTGCATGGTCAATGAAACCTTGTGCAAGGTCAGTGAAACCCTGTGCAAGGTCAGCGAAACCTTGTGCAAGGTCAACCAAACCCAGCCTGCCCTTCAGAACAAATACTGACATTGTGGTCATTTGGGCTGGCCACATCCAGTTCTTTGTGCGGCTGGAGCACCCCAAGCAGCCAGGGGTGTTCCTACGCTTAGCTGTTACCCGCATGTTCAAGACACGCCCAACATCTCACCCTTTCTGCTTTGAAGCAACAGGCCTGGCAAAAACCCCTGCAGCCCAAGTGCCTGGAGCAGAGGTACAACCTGGTGCTGAGGCCGGGGCAGAGCAGCTGGCACAGGGCGCTACAGGAGCAGGAGCCTCAGGATCAGGGGCTGGCGATGCAAGGACCGGTGGTCTGATAGGGACGGCAGCTGGCAGGTCTCAGAAGCGTCCAGCCCAGGTGGCAGCAGGGGAGAACGTCGTGTTGGGGAGCACTAGGAAGTCAGCCAGGCTTGCAGCGCCTTCATCTCAGCGACAAGCTGCCCAACCTGCTCCAGCTGCACCCCAGCCCCAGCCACCGCCACCACCATTGGGTGGCATGCACAAGGGCTATGGTGACCAGCACTGGTACATGTATGATGCCAGCAGGATACACAATGTGTTCGTCAGCAGCTTTCCAGATGGTGAGGAGCATGGTCGTATGCTGTTTGTGGCAGCACACAGCCTCAGCCGGAGCTAGCCCTCCATCACACCCTCCCATCTTCCACAACCACAACCACCACCTCCCAGGCCATCACTACAAGGCAGCAGCAGGGCAACAGCCCTTCCCTTATCCCAAGCAATGACACAGGTGTGGCAAGGCATGTGTAGCCCTGAGTCAGCTGCCATGTGTCATGAGGTGCATGGCTTCGTTAGCAAAGTGTTTGCTGTTGTTCGTCGTGAGTATATAGTTTGAGTAGCCATTAGTCAACTGGTATGAGATGAGCAATGCATGGCGTGTGTAGCAGTGTGTCAGTTGCATGGCATGAGATGAGAGGTGCATGGCGTGTGCAGCTCTAAGTCTGTGCAGCTCTAAGTGGCTTGTGTCATGTGGTGCATGCCTGGCATCACCAGTTTCAGAGTGCAAACAACAGTTGTTAGCCACGTGTCAGTTTGTGTGCTAGGCATGACTCTTATGGTGATGCCGTGTGATGTTACATTGATGTAGGAGGGCACATGTGGCAGCAGATGTCAGCAGGCATGTAGGTTGTAAGCCAATGCTGACTATACACTCATGCTTTGATACCCTGTGCACGGTCTTTGAAACCTTGCACTAGGTCTTTGAAACCTTGTGCAAGGTCAGCGAAACCCTGCACACGGTCAGAAACGCCTAGGAAGTGAGCCACACCAAACCCTGTGCACGGTCTATGAAACCCTGCACTAGGTCTATGAAACCTTGCACTAGGTCTTTGAAACCCTGCACACGGTCAGCGAAACCCTGCACACGGTCAGAAACGCCTAGGAACTGAGCCACACCAAACCCTGTGCACGGTCTATGGAACCCTGCACTAGGTCATTGAAACCCTGCACTTGGTCATTGAAACCCTGCACACGGTCAGCGAAACCCTGCACACGGTCAGAAACGCCTAGGAACTGAGCCACACCAAACCTTGTGCACGGTCTATGAAACCCTGTGCACGGTCTTTGAAACCCTGTGCACGTTTTGTGAAACCCTGCACATGGTCTATGAAACGCTGCACAAGGTCAGAAACTGGCTTGACGGCCACCTAGGGGCTGAGCCAGTTGAAACCCTGTGCACGGTTTGGCGAAACCCTGCACAAGGTTTGACCGCTTCAGTTAAAGGCCGATTACAGCCCAACCACGTCGATTAAAATCATGAAACATATGGCGATGGGACGGCCTTTGAAAGGGCTATCTGCAGTACCCCTTACCTAAAATCGCCGA
>JASKMD010000007.1:9942232-10018314 GCA_030144725.1 Haematococcus lacustris
TTCTTTCTTGTGACCAGTACTGGCTGGCTGTGACCAGTACTGGCTGGCTGTGACCAGTACTGGCTGGTGTGACCAGTACTGGCTGGCTGTGACCAGTACTGGCTGGCTGGCTGTGACCAGTACTGGCTGGCTGTGACCAGTACTGGCTGGGTGTGACCAGTACTGGCTGGCTGTGACCAGTACTGGCTGGTGTGACCAGTACTGGCTGGCTGGCTGTGACCAGTACTGGCTGGGTGTGACCAGTACTGGCTGGGTGTCACCAGTACTGGCTGGCTGGGTGTGACCAGTACTGGCTGGCTGTGACCAGTACTGGCTGGCTGTGACCAGTACTGGCTGGTGTGACCAGTACTGGCTGGCTGTGACCAGTACTGCCTGGGTGTGACCAGTACTGGCTGGCTGTGACCAGTACTGGCTGGTGTGACCAGTACTGGCTGGCTGGCTGTGACCAGTACTGGCTGGGTGTGACCAGTACTGGCTGGGTGTCACCAGTACTGGCTGGCTGGCTGTGACCAGTACTGGCTGGCTGTGACCAGTACTGGCTGGCTGTGACCAGTACTGGCTGGTGTGACCAGTACTGGCTGGCTGTGACCAGTACTGCCTGGGTGTGACCAGTACTGGCTGGCTGTGACCAGTACTGGCTGGTGTGACCAGTACTGGCTGGCTGGCTGTGACCAGTACTGGCTCGTGTGACCAGTACTGGCTGGCTGTGACCAGTACTGGCTGGCTGGCTGTGACCAGTACTGGCTGGCTGTGACCAATACTGGCTGGCTGTGACCAGTACTGGCTGGTGTGACCAGTACTGGCTGGCTGTGACCAGTACTGGCTGGCTGTGACCAGTACTGGCTGGCTGGCTGTGACCAGTACTGGCTGGGTGTGACCAGTACTGGCTGGCTGTGACCAGTACTGGCTGGCTGTGACCAGTACTGGCTGGCTGTGACCAGTACTGGCTGGCTGTGACCAGTACTGGCTGGGTGTGACCAGTACTGGCTGGTGTGACCAGTACTGGCTGGTGTGACCAGTACTGGCTGGCTGGCTGTGACCAGTACTGGCTGGCTGTGACCAGTACTGGCTGGCTGGCTGTGACCAGTACTGGCTGGTGTGACCAGTACTGGCTGGCTGTGACCAGTACTGGCTGGGGTGACCAGTACTGGCTGGGGTGACCAGTACTGGCTGGCTGTGACCAGTACTGGCTGGCTGTGACCAGTACTAGCTGGCTGGCTGTGACCAGTACTGGCTGGGTGTGACCAGTACTGGCTGGGTGTGACCAGTACTGGCTGGCTGTGACCAGTACTGGCTGGCTGTGACCAGTACTGGCTGGGTGTGACCAGTACTGGCTGGTGTGACCAGTACTGGCTGGTGTGACCAGTACTGGCTGGCTGGCTGTGACCAGTACTGGCTGGCTGGCTGTGACCAGTACTGGCTGGCTGTGACCAGTACTGGCTGGCTGTGACCAGTACTGGCTGGTGTGACCAGTACTGGCTGGCTGGATGTGACCAGTACTGGCTGGCTGGCTGTGACCAGTACTGGCTGGCTGTGACCAGTACTGGCTGGGTGTGACCAGTACTGGCTGGCTGTGACCAGTACTGGCTGGTGTGACCAGTACTGGCTGGCTGGCTGTGACCAGTACTGGCTGGTGTGACCAGTACTGGCTGGGTGTCACCAGTACTGGCTGGCTGTGACCAGTACTGGCTGGCTGTGACCAGTACTGGCTGGCTGGCTGTGACCAGTACTGGCTGGCTGTGACCAGTACTGGCTGGGTGTGACCAGTACTGGCTGGCTGTGACCAGTACTGGCTGGCTGTGACCAGTACTGGCTGGTGTGACCAGTACTGGCTGGCTGTGACCAGTATTGGGGGTAAACCAGTACTGGTTGGGAATAAACCAGTACTGGTTGGGAATATACCAGTACTGGTTGGGAGTAAACCAGTACTGGTTGGGGGTAAACCAGTACTGGTTGGGAATAAACCAGTACTGGTTGGGAATAAACCAGTACTGGTTGGGGGTAAACCAGCAACGGTTGGGAGGCAACCAGTACTGGTTGGGGGTGGACCAGTACTGGTTTTCTCGTATCTCCTCAGCCCGCTTTTTCCTCGATTTTAGGTTTACACCCCCATTCTTAGAACCGCTAGAAAATGCATTCTATCAAAGCACTTTGTCAAAATATTCAACTTTTCTCCTGATCTTTTCTGCGAGTGTAGTCCTAGTTATATAAGGTAAGTGGCGCAGCACCATCAAAAGCGACATGCCCCATGCCTCGACTGACCGGGATTCGGTGTTCCTGTGACCGGCGCCAGGCACTAGCCAGGGCTCCATCCGCGACCATTGTCACACAGATGTGTCCGTTGCAAGCACATCTACACTATAGGTAAGGTTAGTGCAACATGCAAGTGAGGTGTGAGTGTCAGCTTCACAGCAAGCTCATGGCACGCCCAGCCATGCCACAGCCATGGCAACTAATAAAATGGTATGCCTCTTAGCCTGTGGCCTGTTTGCACCCAAATGAAAGTATAGCCCAAGTTTCATTTGGCACTGACGATGGCTACCCACAAGGCGCAAGGCTTCATGACGCAATCGCCATGCCACCTCCATCCCATCCTCCCCCTGGTGCACACCCACAGCTACCCATGCATAGAACACCCTGGTGACGTTGGGGCAAGTGCACTTGCAACAGAGCACGCATTTGCCCTGGTTGGGGTGCTGGAACCTTGGCATGCCTTCCTGCAGCCGAATAGGATGGCACATGGTGGTAGTGAGAGGATATGAGGTTGGGGGGTTGCATACCCATGTTAGTGCTGAACGCATCGAGGATGGAGCCCTGGCTAGTGCATGGCGCAAGTCAGAGTAACATCGAAATCTGGTCAGGCAAGGCATGGGGCATGTCGCGTTAATTAATATCACGCCACGTACCAGGGCCAACTAGGACTAGAGATGCACCTCCGGCTCCTGTTGCGCTCGACTGGACAGTCACGTGATTTTGCAACGCGTCGCAGAAACAATTTGTGCGATGCCCAGTGATAGAGAGCACTACTGTAGGCTCATCCGCAGGGAAACATCTTCGCCCACCACCATCGCGGCCGTACTCGAGGCCAGCGACACAGACACGGCTTGAGCTATAGAGCGGGCTGGTGCAAACGCGATGTCCTGAGGTGGCCTGTGTGACCCAAACTGACCCATGCGAACATTTTATCGGGCGTGTCACAGCTGAACTTGGTACATAGTCAAATGGAGGCATTGTAAGATTGGGGGTTGAAACTAAAATTCGTCATTTTGCGCGGTTGGTGAGATACGGCCATGCTACAGTACTGTAGGTGCCTACAGTACTGTCGGGGTACCTCGAGAGACCACTTACAGTACTGTAGGTATCTACAGTACTGTAGACATCTACAGTACTGTAGACATCTACAGTACCTCGAGGTACCTCGAGGTACCTCGAGAGACCATTTACAGTACTGTAGATACCTACAGTACTGTAGACATCTACAGTACTGTAGACATCTACAGTACTGTAGACATCTACAGTACCTCGAGGTACCTCGAGGTACCTCGAGAGACCATTTACAGTACTGTAGGTACCTACAGTACTGTGGACATCTACAGTACTGTAGACATCTACAGTACTGTAGACATCTACAGTACTGTAGACATCTACAGTACTGTAGACATCTACAGTACCTCGAGGTACCTCGAGGTACCTCGAGGGACCATTTACCGTACTGTAGGTACTCACAGTACTGTAGACATCTACAGTACTGTAGACATCTACAGTACTGTAGAAATCTACAGTACCTCGAGGTACCTAGAGGTACCTCGAGAGACCACTTACAGTACTGTAGCCTTTAAGCACTTAGAAAAATTCTGAACATCTCACTTGCATTCAAGGCATCCGTCCAACACTTAGTCGCAGCATCGTGTAGCCGGTATTGCAGCGATGGCATCGCACGAGGTTACCCATACTCGCAGCCACATCTAGCCCATACTCGCAGCCACATACTCGGCAGACAACCTCGCGGCCACATAGCTGGTCCACAGATGGCATCGCACGAGGTTACCCATACTCGCAGCCACATCTAGCCCATACTCGCAGCCACATACTCGGCAATCAACCTCGCGGCCACACAGCTGGTCCACAGATGGCATCGCACGAGGTTACCCATACTCGCAGCCACATCTAGCCCATACTCGCAGCCACATACTCGGCAATCAACCTCGCGGCCACACAGCTGGTCCACAGATGGCATCGCACGAGGTTACCCATACTCGCAGCCACATCTAGCCCATACTCGCAGCCACATACTCGGCAATCAACCTCGCGGCCACACAGCTGGTCCAGCAACGCAGAAGCATACCTGTGAGGCAGCTCGGTGCGAGGATCTCACCTCGCAGCCCACCTCGCAGCCATTTTCCTCGCAGCCAGCCTCGCAGCCAGTTTCGCAGCCAGCCTCGCAGCCAGCCTCGCAGCCAGCATCGCAGCTAGCCTCGCGGCCAGTTTCCTCGCAACGATTCTCCGCAATGAACCGCAAGCATTGATGCACCAACGCAAGGCAGGTGCAACGTGTTGTGAGCAGCGAAGAGGCCAGACGGACTATGGTAAGAGCTTAGGACCAAGGTAAGAGCTTAGAAGGAGCTAGCATTGCGCAGCATAGCCCTTAGTATCCAGCCTAACCGCTACCACACCTGGTTGCTGCAGGTCTTACAATCACGCCTAGTACCCCCCTGTTCACCACCCCCTCCCAGTCCCCATCCCCCCCACCACCACCACCACCACCCCACCACCATTTCATCACCTCCCACAACGTTCCCACTGTTGCCTCCCTTGTGTTGCAGCCCAGCCCAGCCCAGCCCAGCCCAGCCCAGCCCAGCCCAGCCCAGCCCAGCCCAGCCCAGCCCAGCCCAGCCCAGCCCAGCCCAGCCCAGCCCAGCCCAGCCCAGCCCAGCCCAGCCCAGCCCAGCCCAGCCCAGCCCAGCCCAGCCCAGCCCAGCCCAGCCCAGCCCAGCCCAGCCCAGCCCAGCCCAGCCCAGCCCAGCCCAGCCCAGCCCAGCCCAGCCCAGCCCAGCCCAGCCCAGCCCAGCCCAGCCCAGCCCAGCCCAGCCCAGCCCAGCCCAGCCCAGCCCAGCCCAGCCCAGCCCAGCCCAGCCCAGCCCAGCCCAGCCCAGCCCAGCCCAGCCCAGCCCAGCCCAGCCCAGCCCAGCCCAGCCCAGCCCAGCCCAGCCCAGCCCAGCCCAGCCCAGCCCAGCCCAGCCCAGCCCAGCCCAGCCCAGCCCAACCCTACTCTCCCACACTGCACTTCCTATTGAGGTGAGGACAAAGGAAGGTGGGTTGTAATGGAGGGCTGCTACACCTGCCCCTCCATCTGCCAGCTCTACATCACCCTACTCTATTGGTGAGTGCATCCGGTACCCATGTCCAATGTTTGCTTCCGTTGACAAATCGTCACACCGTTGCCGCAGGTCTTGTGCGCCTACACCTGAGACTATCAATGTCCCCCCCACTTCTCTCGCCCTCCCCAGGGACCTCCCCTTCCCTTCCCAACCTGTACCCACCTTAACCGCTAGCATGCCCCTTGTCCCGCTGCAGGATTGATCGTCACACCCTTCCCCATCCCCTTTTCCTCCCCTTTCCCACGCCCACCACCAACGCCCAGCTTGTCGTCCCTCCACTTCCACCTCTACCCACCCCCCACTTCCCCCCTCCCCGTCACCTCTCCCCTGACATCCCAGCAGCCAGGAGAAAGCCCACCCCACCCACCCTCTTCCCACCCCTCCCTTCCCCCTCTCCCTCCCTCTCCCCTCCCATACTTGTCAAGCCTCCTCTTCCCCTCTCCCACACTTCGATTGACGTGGCATCGCAACCCCCACCTCACCCCACCTTCCCTTCCCTACACCCTACACTCCCCACCGCAGTCCCACCCCACTGGCGCATGGGATATGTTGCCTGGTGTGAGCAGGTAGGAGGCCAGGAGGACCACAAAGGTAAGGCCACGGTGATAGCTAACACAGTGCCCAGCCTGGTCACCCTACCGCACGTGCACGCCCCTTGGTTGCAGGTCTAGTGGGCACCTCCCTTCCACTTCCCTTTCCCCTACACAACCACCCCCTCCCAATTCATCCTCCCCCGCCCCCGCCCCCGCCCCCGCCCCCGCCCCCGCCCCCGCCCCCGCCCCCGCCCCCGCCCCCGCCCCCGCCCCCGCCCCCGCCCCCGCCCCCGCCCCCGCCCCCGCCCCCGCCCCCGCCCCCGCCCCCGCCCCCGCCCCCGCCCCCGCCCCCGCCCCCGCCCCCGCCCCCGCCCCCGCCCCCGCCCCCGCCCCCGCCCCTGCTGCTGCTGCTGCCCCCCTACTGCTGCTGCTGCCCTCTGCTGCTGCTGCTGCCCCCCTACTGCTGCTGCTGCTGCCCCCCTGCTGCTGCTGCTGCTGCCCCCCTACTGCTGCTGCTGCTGCCCCCAACTGCTGCTGCTGCTGCTGCTGCCCTCTGCTGAGGTCTACAGTACTCAGGGGGTCTACAGTACTCTAGGGGTCTACAGTACTCTTGGGGTCTACAGTACTCAGGGGGTCTACAGTACTCAGGGGGTCTACAGTACTCTAAGGGTCTACAGTACTCAGGGGGTCTACAGTACTCTAAGGGTCTACAATACTCTAGGGGTCTACAGTACTGTAGAGGTCTACAGTACTGTAGGTGTCAAATGACACATGTAAACAACTTTCCCGCACTAGCCAGGGCTCCATCCGCGACCATTGTCACACAGATGTGTCCGTTGCAAGCACATCTACACTATAGGTAAGGTTAGTGCAACATGCAAGTGAGGTGTGAGTGTCAGCTTCACAGCAAGCTCATGGCACGCCCAGCCATGCCACAGCCATGGCAACTAATAAAATGGTATGCCTCTTAGCCTGTGGCCTGTTTGCACCCAAATGAAAGTATAGCCCAAGTTTCATTTGGCACTGACGATGGCTACCCACAAGGCGCAAGGCTTCATGACGCAATCGCCATGCCACCTCCATCCCATCCTCCCCCTGGTGCACACCCACAGCTACCCATGCATAGAACACCCTGGTGACGTTGGGGCAAGTGCACTTGCAACAGAGCACGCATTTGCCCTGGTTGGGGTGCTGGAACCTTGGCATGCCTTCCTGCAGCCGAATAGGATGGCACATGGTGGTAGTGAGAGGATATGAGGTTGGGGGGTTGCATACCCATGTTAGTGCTGAACGCATCGAGGATGGAGCCCTGGCTAGTGCATGGCGCAAGTCAGAGTAACATCGAAATCTGGTCAGGCAAGGCATGGGGCATGTCGCGTTAATTAATATCACGCCACGTACCAGGGCCAACTAGGACTAGAGATGCACCTCCGGCTCCTGTTGCGCTTGACTGGACAGTCACGTGATTTTGCAACGCGTCGCAGAAACAATTTGTGCGATGCCCAGTGATAGAGAGCACTACTGTAGGCTCATCCGCAGGGAAACATCTTCGCCCACCACCATCGCGGCCGTACTAGAGGCCAGCGACACAGACACGGCTTGAGCTATAGAGCGGGCTGGTGCAAACGCGATGTCCTGAGGTGGCCTGTGTGACCCAAACTGACCCATGCGAACATTTTATCAGGCGTGTCACAGCTGAACTTGGTACATAGTCAAATGGAGGCATTGTAAGATTGGGGGTCGAAACTAAAATTCGTCATTTTGCGCGGTTGGTGAGATACGGCCATGCTACAGTACTGTAGGTGCCTACAGTACTGTCGGGGTACCTAGCGAGTACACGAACAGTACTGTAGACGTCTACAGTACTGTAGGCACCTACAGTACTGTAGGTGTCTACAGTAATGTCGGGGTACCTCGAGAGACCACTTACAGTACTGTAGGTATCTACAGTACTGTAGACATCTACAGTACTGTAGACATCTACAGTACCTCGAGGTACCTCGAGGTACCTCGAGAGACCATTTACAGTACTGTAGGTACCTACAGTACTGTGGACATCTACAGTACCGTAGACATCTACAGTACTGTAGACACCTACAGTACTGTAGACATCTACAGTACTGTAGACATCTACAGTACCTCGAGGTACCTCGAGGTACCTCGAGAGACCATTTACAGTACTGTAGGTACCTACAGTACTGTGGACATCTACAGTACTGTAGACATCTACAGTACTGTAGACATCTACAGTACTGTAGACATCTACAGTACCTCGAGGTACCTCGAGGTACCTCGAGGGACCATTTACCGTACTGTAGTGTACTCACAGTACTGTAGACATCTACAGTACTGTAGACATCTACAGTACTGTAGACATCTACAGTACCTCGAGGTACCTCGAGGTACCTCGAGAGACCACTTACAGTACTGTAGCCTTTAAGCACTTAGAAAAATTCTGAACATCTCACTTGCATTCAAGGCATCCGTCCAACACTTAGTCGCAGCATCGTGTAGCCGGTATTGCAGCGATGGCATCGCACGAGGTTACCCATACTCGCAGCCACATCTAGCCCATACTCGCAGCCACATACTCGGCAGACAACCTCGCGGCCACATAGCTGGTCCACAGATGGCATCGCACGAGGTTACCCATACTCGCAGCCACATCTAGCCCATACTCGCAGCCACATACTCGGCAATCAACCTCGCGGCCACACAGCTGGTCCACAGATGGCATCGCACGAGGTTACCCATACTCGCAGCCACATCTAGCCCATACTCGCAGCCACATACTCGGCAATCAACCTCGCGGCCACACAGCTGGTCCACAGATGGCATCGCACGAGGTTACCCATACTCGCAGCCACATCTAGCCCATACTCGCAGCCACATACTCGGCAATCAACCTCGCGGCCACACAGCTGGTCCACAGATGGCATCGCACGAGGTTACCCATACTCGCAGCCACATCTAGCCCATACTCGCAGCCACATACTCGGCAATCAACCTCGCGGCCACACAGCTGGTCCAGCAACGCAGAAGCATACCTGTGAGGCAGCTCGGTGCGAGGATCTCACCTCGCAGCCCACCTCGCAGCCATTTTCCTCGCAGCCAGCCTCGCAGCCAGTTTCGCAGCCAGCCTCGCAGCCAGCCTCGCAGCCAGCATCGCAGCTAGCCTCGCGGCCAGTTTCCTCGCAACGATTCTCCGCAATGAACCGCAAGCATTGATGCACCAACGCAAGGCAGGTGCAACGTGTTGTGAGCAGCGAAGAGGCCAGACGGACTATGGTAAGAGCTTAGGACCAAGGTAAGAGCTTAGAAGGAGCTAGCATTGCGCAGCATAGCCCTTAGTATCCAGCCTAACCGCTACCACACCTGGTTGCTGCAGGTCTTACAATCACGCCTAGTACCCCCCTGTTCACCACCCCCTCCCAGTCCCCCCACCACCCCACCACCACCACCACCACCACCACCACCACCATTTCATCACCTCCCACAACGTTCCCACTGTTGCCTCCCTTGTGTTGCAGCCCAGCCCAGCCCAGCCCAGCCCAGCCCAGCCCAGCCCAGCCCAGCCCAGCCCAGCCCAGCCCAGCCCAGCCCAGCCCAGCCCAGCCCAGCCCAGCCCAGCCCAGCCCAGCCCAGCCCAGCCCAGCCCAGCCCAGCCCAGCCCAGCCCAGCCCAGCCCAGCCCAGCCCAGCCCAGCCCAGCCCAGCCCAGCCCAGCCCAGCCCAGCCCAGCCCAGCCCAGCCCAGCCCAGCCCAGCCCAGCCCAGCCCAGCCCAGCCCAGCCCAGCCCAGCCCAGCCCAGCCCAGCCCAGCCCAGCCCAGCCCAGCCCAGCCCAGCCCAGCCCAGCCCAGCCCAGCCCAGCCCAGCCCAGCCCAGCCCAGCCCAGCCCAGCCCAGCCCAGCCCAGCCCAGCCCAGCCCAGCCCAGCCCAGCCCAGCCCAGCCCAGCCCAGCCCAGCCCAGCCCAGCCCAGCCCAGCCCAGCCCAGCCCAGCCCAGCCCAGCCCAGCCCAGCCCAGCCCAGCCCAGCCCAGCCCAGCCCAGCCCAGCCCAGCCCAGCCCAGCCCAGCCCAGCCCAGCCCAGCCCAGCCCAGCCCAGCCCAGCCCAGCCCAGCCCAGCCCAGCCCAGCCCAGCCCAGCCCAGCCCAGCCCAGCCCAGCCCAGCCCAGCCCAGCCCAGCCCAGCCCAACCCTACTCTCCCACACTGCACTTCCTATTGAGGTGAGGACAAAGGAAGGTGGGTTGTAATGGAGGGCTGCTACACCTGCCCCTCCATCTGCCAGCTCTACATCTCCCTACTCTATTGGTGAGTGCATCCGGTACCCATGTCCAATGTTTGCTTCCGTTGACAAATCGTCACACCGTTGCCGCAGGTCTTGTGCGCCTACACCTGAGACTATCAATGTCCCCCCCACTTCTCTCGCCCTCCCCAGGGACCTCCCCTTCCCTTCCCAACCTGTACCCACCTTAACCGCTAGCATGCCCCTTGTCCCGCTGCAGGATTGATCGTCACACCCTTCCCCATCCCCTTTTCCTCCCCTTTCCCACGCCCACCACCAACGCCCAGCTTGTCGTCCCTCCACTTCCACCTCTACCCACCCCCCACTTCCCCCCTCCCCGTCACCTCTCCCCTGACATCCCAGCAGCCAGGAGAAAGCCCACCCCACCCACCCTCTTCCCACCCCTCCCTTCCCCCTCTCCCTCCCTCTCCCCTCCCATACTTGTCAAGCCTCCTCTTCCCCTCTCCCACACTTCGATTGACGTGGCATCGCAACCCCCACCTCACCCCACCTTCCCTTCCCTACACCCTACACTCCCCACCGCAGTCCCACCCCACTGGCGCATGGGATATGTTGCCTGGTGTGAGCAGGTAGGAGGCCAGGAGGACCACAAAGGTAAGGCCACGGTGATAGCTAACACAGTGCCCAGCCTGGTCACCCTACCGCACGTGCACGCCCCTTGGTTGCAGGTCTAGTGGGCACCTCCCTTCCACTTCCCTTTCCCCTACACAACCACCCCCTCCCAATTCATCCTCCCCCGCCCCCGCCCCCGCCCCCGCCCCCGCCCCCGCCCCCGCCCCCGCCCCCGCCCCCCGCCCCCGCCCCCGCCCCCGCCCCCGCCCCCGCCCCCGCCCCCGCCCCCGCCCCCGCCCCCGCCCCCGCCCCCGCCCCCGCCCCCGCCCCCGCCCCCGCCCCCGCCCCCGCCCCCGCCCCCGCCCCCGCTCCCTCCCCTGCCCCCACCCCCACCCATGCCCCCACCCACCCCAACCCATGCCCCCGCCCCCGCCCCCGCCCCCGCCCCCGCCCCCGCCCCCGCCCCCGCCCCCGCCCCCGCCCCCGCCCCTGCTGCTGCTGCTGCCCCCCTACTGCTGCTGCTGCCCTCTGCTGCTGCTGCTGCCCCCCTACTGCTGCTGCTGCTGCCCCCCTGCTGCTGCTGCTGCTGCCCCCCTACTGCTGCTGCTGCTGCCCCCAACTGCTGCTGCTGCTGCTGCTGCCCTCTGCTGAGGTCTACAGTACTCAGGGGGTCTACAGTACTCTAGGGGTCTACAGTACTCTTGGGGTCTACAGTACTCAGGGGGTCTACAGTACTCAGGGGGTCTACAGTACTCTAAGGGTCTACAGTACTCAGGGGGTCTACAGTACTCTAAGGGTCTACAATACTCTAGGGGTCTACAGTACTGTAGAGGTCTACAGTACTGTAGGTGTCAAATGACACATGTAAACAACTTTCCCGCACAAGGAGGGTGGGGGAGACATGTACTTTGTTCCATTCAGCAACAAATCCATGGACAAGTAGGCAACAAGGGCATGCATGAGTCACAGACATGTTGAATGACCTTGCAATGTCTGTCAATCATGGTGTAAGTATGAATGGCTCTTACAAGCTCCTTTGTCTATTACTTTGCGCGCCAGCACACGACAAGATTCATTCAAACATCTCATGACCACATCTCATGACCACAACTGTCAGCCGCCGAATCCCATGTGCTTGTACTAGTCGCCAAGACAAGCAGAGTCACCAGGAAAAGCAAAGGAACAATTAAAATATATGACCTCTAAAAACAGCTTAAGAATTGCCTACAGTACTGTAGATGTCTACAGTACTGTAGACCCCTACAGTACTGTAGACCTCTACAGTACTGTAGGTATCTACAGTACTGTAGACATCTACAGTACTATAGGTACCTCCACTCTAACTGCTCACACACTCAGAATTTCAACACGCGCCAAGTGGCGTTGGAGTCGCAAGGACAATCCGAGGCGAACCCCATCATAAAACTACCCCCCTAGGATGACGAATTTGCCTGTTTGCAGGGGTCAGTTTCCTGTCATTTTCTGTTAGTTGGGGACACCTGAGTGTGACCCTCCGCAGGGTCAGGCCTGACCCTGCGGAGGGTCACCGCTGGCTCATTTCCTAGGCATTTGTGACCCTGCGGAGGGTCACAGCCGGCTCATTTCCTAGGCATTTGTGACCCTGCGGAGGGTCAACGCTGGCTCATTTCCTAGGCATTTGTGACCCTGCGAAGGTGACCCTGCAAGGCAAGCCGCTAGCTGCATGCGAGGGTGGCTGCGAAGTACTGTGCTACGTGTCTGCAAACTTGGCTGGGAGGTTGGCCGCTATGGAACGTGGCTGCAATGTGGCTCCCTGGCTGCGATGTGTCAAGCGAGAGTGGCTGCCTGGCTGCGATGTTATCTGCAGGAAAAGGTTGGCTGCATAGCTTGGTTCCTGGCTGCTCCTGGCTGCTAATGCCAGCTTGACGGGGCAACCTGATTTCCTTCGCGGTTCCTTCGCTTCCTTCGCGGTTCCTTTGCGAAACCTCCATGCCAGCCTCCATGCAACATAATGTTTTATATGCAACATGTGCCATCAGTGCCATCAGCAGCCCCTTCCTCCTGAAAAGATTCAGCAACCAAGGGACGCCGCAGACCATTGATGCCAAGAAAGTCACAGCGGAGGGCGACAGCGGGGTGGCCCACTTCGTGGGCTTCTACACCCGCACGGGCCCAGTCTCGCTGCTGAGCGGTGCGACACAGCTTGCCTCCTTCAGGCGGGACAGCAAGCGAGTGCCTCTGTGCCTGATTCCTGCCAATGTGGGCATGTCGGCTGCCCTTATCTGTACAGTGGCAGGCATGGCGCGCTCCCATCGCACCATCCTCAAGGACAGCACGGGCCGGCCCATCACCGCAGCCATGCATTCCAGCAGCTTCTGCGGAGGAGGATTGGTGGTGGGCCACCCGTGCACGATGGGCTCTCTCCAAGCCACCAGCCAGAGCCTGACAGCCGCCAGCACCACGCTAGCTGCCGCACACCTGCTGCTAGGAGACAGCGGCAAGGACTTCACCATCACCAGCATTCATAGCAAGCTGGAGGGGGCGTTCCACCAGTTTCGAGACGCCGGCAAGCTGGCTCACAACACCCTGTCCGAGGCGCAGGAAACGTCCCTCGCTAAGATCTTTGAAGCCTGCCAACCACTGCTTACTGCCATTGCCGCCTACACACAAGCTGAGGACAGCGAGGGCAAGGCCACACACCGTGGCAGCATGCGCACGACAGTGGACACCATCTATGCGCACATGAAGGAGGCCCCAGCGGCCCCTCGCCGCCCCTTCCCCGCTGCCCATCAGCAGAAGGGGAACAAGCAGCGCCCCCAGCAGCCGCGCCCAGTGGACAAGGCAGCTGCAGCTGCTGCCATTGCCCCGGCCGAGTCACAGGTGAGCAAAGCAACACAACCCACCCCAACCTACAGCCTGCCCAAATCCGATTGCCACCGATACATCCCAACAGTTGCAGCCAGCCCACCAAAACCTGCGTGCTTACACATCAGCCGACCCCACACTCAACAAAAACAACCCCCCCACCATGTCTTCACCCGCATGTGCCCCACCTACCCTTGGTGCTGCAGGGCCCCTCCCCCTCGTCCAAGCGGGAGCCCAAGCGCCAAGCCTCAGCCCGGAGCCCCACCCACGGGGCCTCCACATCACGTGCCCTGGCTGCGGACATGGAGGCTGCCGCAAGTGACGCAGCTAAGGCCATGGCCGAGTAAACGCAGTCAGGTACATTGTCTTAGGGAACAGGTTGCGCAACATGGACAGCACGCCATTGCATGCCCACACACACTCAACCTCACCACGGTCCACCCTCCCCCGCATACTTACCCTCTCTCCAGGCCCACCTCCTGCAGCACCACTGCCGCTCCACCAGCCGCCCTAGTTGCTGCACCACCTGCTGCCCCACCTCCCGCCTCACCCGCTGCCCCATGTGATGCACCACCCCCTACACCGCTCTCCACCCTACCTGCTGCCCCACCTGCCGCCTCACCTGTCCCACCACCTGCAGCCCCACGTACAGCCCCACATACAGCCCCACCTACAGCCCCACTTGCAGCCCCACATGCTGCCCCACCTGCAGCCCCACCTGCCACCCCACCTGCTGCCCCACTGAGCAACCCACCTGCTGGCCCACCGGGCACCCCACCCAATGCCCCGCCTGCTGCCCCACCTACTGCTCCACATGCTGCCCCACATGCTGCCCCACACACTGCCCCACCTGATGCCCCACCTGCCGCCCCACCGGCCACACCACGTGTTGCCCCACCTGATACCCAACCCCTGATGATGTACACTGCCCCATCGTGCAGGAGGAAGGAGCTCCTCATGGCAGAGACCCGCTGGAGAAAGAATGGGAAAGAGTGTATGCAATGTCTTGCGCACCCAAGGTGCACTGAGCATCACCTGAGGCTTTGGGACAAGCATCAGCATCCGACTAGAGTAGGAGTCTCACATAGCAAGGGAGGGAGGTCGGAAGTACGCTGGCCTGTACACCCCACTGCACTTGACGCCATGTCACAGACCTTAGTAGTAGCCCGTGTAACTAGATTGCATTTGAGCAGACAACAATTGCACAGAGAGGGGACCGCCTACTACACCCACCACCACACCTCTACTCACATGGGTAGAATCATCAACCAGCATAGCAATCTTATAACACAACTCCTTCTCATCGCCATTGCCACCTACATCCTCAACACAGGCTTCCAACGCCGCCACAAACCCACAGCTATAGAATCCAAGCAATGCCTTAGACGGCACAGAAAGCGACTAGGCTCCTATAGATCCCATGTACGAGCTATCGGGTACAATCTACTAACGGGCATAGATGGCACCCTTTCCGCTTCTAGCGCTCTATGCAAGCTTGCCAACCGTTTCCACCTCTCTATACATGGTACCAAGAGCGGCCGCCCATACACAGTCTACCAATTCAACAGCACCCTCCATGTCTACTGTTGCTACCAAACAACCTCAGGCGAAGATAACTGGCCCCCGTCCACCTTCAATCCCATAGCTGCCACAAGAGCTGTCTACGTGGCCTGGCTATTACTAGCCGCTGGGGACGTTGAGGCAAATCCAGGGCCAACCACCAGGCACTTCATGCAAGACAAAGATAGCTTTGCATGCCAGATCTACTCACTGAACAATGCGGCGGGACATGAATGGGTCACCACGCATGACGTAGACACCTTTTACGAGACCAGGCTCCCTCAACTAACTGACCACCTTGAGCGGGGCGCTTGGCTGATGGCACGAGGCGTTGACGGATATTCCGATGAAGTCATTGAGATGTACTTACGCATCCACTACGGCCTGGCAGTTCAGAGCATTGCCCAACTCAACCAACCCAGTGACTGGTCTGCGGACAACCTGGGAAACCTTGCTGGCCAATATGGTACACACACATTCTTATGCAAAAAGACAGGCCATAGCATGGCCATGAAGTGTATTGATGGCACATGGAATCTGCTGGACTCCATGGAAACAACACCGACGCCCCTCTCTCACATCCCTACTGCAACTATGCGGACTATGCATCAACTCTTTGTCATCACGCCCAACACCCGCTCACGGGAACAGATGCGCATGTGCGCTGAAAAGGACATCCATCACATCATCAGCCATGTGGAACAAACAGGACACGGTCACAACGCCACAACAGTCGACCCCGCTCACCCCACAGTAACGGCCCGTAACCTAGACCATGGCTACATGGAAAGGCAATACGAAGAGTGCTGCCTAGTACATGCTTTCAACATGGCCATGGGGAAAAAATGTATTGACTACCACGCAGTCATCAGCCACTGCAAGCAGCTAGCAGAGCACCTACAACACTTAGCACAAGAAGCACGAGCTGCAGGGCACACAATCCAAACCCTCAAAACCGACCATATCTACCATGCGAAAGGCAAGTTTTCATCTGACACACTGAACCACTACCTTCATCGCAAACACCATGAGATGCACATGTACCTGCATCCAGCCTCAACCTACCTACCCACCCAGAGTATCACCCCTGAGACGATCACTAACGCTATAACAAGCACCGGCGCAACACACACGGCTGTCATTCTACTATCACACCAACACGCTACTGCCATCAAGCACACACCACATGGTTGGCACCAACTGGACTCATTCAACCGGGTGCCTAAACCACTCTCTACACCTGACGACTGGAGCAGCCTTCAAGGGAACATCCTCACTATCTGCACAGGCGACGTGAGACACACAAGATTCATTAGGAGGGAGATCTGGATAGCGGACCCACTGGAGGCCACCACCCCATCAGCGCTTGCAGCACACTTCCGAGATCACCTGGACCCAATAGACCTTACTACAGACCACACAGAGGCAAGAGAGACCCCTGGCCCCTTGCACGCGACCACCACTAACACCGATAGCAAGCGCAGGGCGACAGCAGAGGGCACCCTCCCACACGGCGAGCCTACCCGGTTGCGACAGCGCCGGGACACACCCACGGTCACTCTCCGTCCGCAAACAACGCCACATATTCATCGACCCACTACGCCCCTTCACAACGCCACCGACGCTGCCAAAGAGCGCGCTCGAGCCACCAAGAGACACGGTAACGACACACACACTCAAACCCTCATGTTCAAATATCTTTGCAAACCCACCGCTAAGACCCACAACACTGGGCCAGTCTCCACCATAGACGAGACACCTAAACCCACGCCCGACATCGACCTTGGTACGAACCAACATCACAGCCCCCCACCGCCACCCACCCCCAACCGGCAACACATCACCCTCACAACCTTCAACGTTAGAGGCCTACACAGATCTAGAAACGAAGTTCTAAACCTTGTACACAGCCAAAGCCCGGACATCCTGATCCTTACTGAAACCATGACCCAACCCAGGAGCAACAACCCTAGCTCTGGCTGGCTGAAGAGGGTTATGCCCAACTATACTGTCCACCGCCACCAAGGCCACAGCGAAGTCCTCATTGGCATCAGACATGATCTAGCCATCCAGATGCAAGCTACCATGATACAACCGTGCACAGATGCGGATGTAAACACCCGCTGCGTCATCCTGAGCCTCCGCCAACGGCAAAGCGAAGAGCTCACACTCGTCGCCACGTACTGGCCCTCGGGGAACAACGACGACGCGATCCCACTAAGGAGAAAGATGCAAGAACACATACGAGCAGCCGCCGGACACCTGCCCGGCTCACTCATCCTGGCGGGAGATATCAACGCCACGATGAGGACAGAGGATCGCTCCGAACACACCGAATACACACAAGACAACATGATGAGGGAGTTCGCCACAGAGATGCGCCTGTCCGAAGCTGATCCCGACGACCGGGCCTGGACCTACCAACAACCGCACTGCAACAGCCGCATCGACGCCATCCTGACGCGCGACGCAAGACACGGCCCTGAACACCGCACGCACGTCGACAAACACGCATATCTTAGTGACCACAGGCCACTCACCGCCACACTGAGTACAGCCCGACTGGGCATAGACCTGGCAGCCCCACAAAAACCTCAGAAGCACAGCCACACCATCCTTACCACCCCCATTACCAATGAGGACAGGGAAGCCTACCGCCTGGCAGTGCAACAACCCAGCTCAGGCGCCCCACAACTGCATGCACACCTGACAGCATACCTTGCTCCCATGTACACTGATGCTATCCACTTCCTGACCACAATCGACAAGGCCAACCCCCAACAACCACAGCGCCTGACGCTGGTGGCAGGACTCCCAGCCAGGGAAGCTGTAGACACCGCATCTACCATGCTCACAACCCTACTGCAAACCTGCAGGACGACAGCTATGAAGACTTGCAACACTAAGACCCTAACTAGGGGAGGCCAGCACTACCAACGCAGGACCATGTGTAGGATCAGACAAGCACTAGGCAGAAAGCTCAAAACCACCAGAGAACTCAGCCGGAAGGCTAGATTGCTTTTCAAGCAAAACAACGTGCACCCAACCATCGATGAACTTATTCCAGATACTGATACGACAAATGCGGAAACAAGGGAGGCGGTGCAAGCGCGCCAGGGCGACGACACAACCGAAAACCACGTGCAGGCCGCGCTCGCCCAGCTGACCAACTCGTACCGCGACCAAATTCACAAGCTAGACGACGACGACTCCGCGCTCGCCATCGCACAAGCCCGTGTCAGAATGCAACAACTAATCAGCACCCAACCTAAGAAAGCAAACAAATACATCCTACGCCCGTCCCGCACGGATCACAAAGGTCTGCAGGCGCTAGCCGACCCCATCACCAACAGGATATGCACGGCCCCGGCCGACCTGAACCGGATAATTACCGATGCCTACGGAACGAAGCTGGCGCCGCCGACCCCCAAAACTGGCCACTACACAAACACGCAGACTCGAAACTACCCGTGGGCCCGCGCCAAAGCGGACGACCCTTTCACGATGCACACCTGCCAAAACGTTCAGTGGTTACACACAGCCATCATGGACAAGGCAGGCTTTCAGGAATGCCTCAGTAGGTTGTCGGGGGGCAAAGCCCCAGGACCAGACGGCATTGAGAACGAGATCATCAAGATGCTGCCATGGGAGATGAGGGACACCATACACCAGCTGTTCATCATCATGTGGGCTACAGGCTGTACACCAACCACGTGGAAAACAAGTGACACATGCCTGCTTTACAAAGACAAGGGCCAGGAAACGGACCTTAACTCTTACAGGCCAGTGGGCCTAGCCAACACCGTTTACAAGCTGTGGACCAGCCTCATAACTAAGATACTTTCTGAGTATGCTGAAGCCAATGGGATGCTCAGCAAGAACCAAGCAGGGTTCCGCTCCCATAGGAACACTACGCAACAGCTACAGATGCTTGTCATGGCCCTTGAGGATGCCAAGCTAGCCAAAGTAGATATCTATGCGCTACTGGTCGACTTCACTAGTGCCTTCAACACCACCTGCCAAGACAAACTGCTATGGATCATGCACGACCTAGGCTTCCCCACAGACGCGACTGACGCAGTGAAGGACCTTTACACGGGCGCTACAACGCGCTTCAGAACTCCCTACGGCCCCACCGACCCGGTACCCGTAGACCGGGGCACCATCCAGGGCGACTCACTCTCACCCTTCCTGTTTCTTATCTACATCGAACCCCTGCTGCGCTGGCTGCAGGTGGGCGCGAGGGGCTATAAATTCAAATCAGCGTCGGCCGACAGCGGAGAGCGCGCCATCGTCAGCAGCATAGACTATGCCGACGACATAGCAATCCTCTGCAACACACTCCGAAACCTCCGTTGTCAAGCGGACAAACTCTCGGCTTTCTCGGACTGGGGACACCTCGTCATCTCACATAGTAAAACCCTCGCAACCGCGGCGCTGCATCACTCGGTCGAAACTGGCATGTGCAGCAACGCGGCCGAAGCGGATAAGCGGGCTCGCCAACAACTCCAAACTGTAAGCTTACAAGGGAAATCCGTCACATACCACCGCCCGACCTCACCCTTCACCTACCTGGGTGTGCTCATCACCATGACGCTGGACTGGAAACCACAACACACCGCTATGATTACCCAGCTACGCCAAAAACTAGAGAGACTCAGACGCTCCTTTGCTAGCGCTAGACAGGCCATACACATCATCCGCACGGCCATCATACCCAGTCTAGCCTACAGCTTCTGCGCCGTGCCCTGCACCCCAGGGGACCTTGAGCTGTATGACAGGTCCATCAACCAATGCGTGAAGCTTAAACTCAGACTCCCCCTGGGAACGCCCAACGCCATCGTCAGAGAAGACGCCAGAAAACTAGGCATGGGCATCAGCTCCACAGCCCAAGAATATCACGCTCGCAACACAACAGCTCTCACACACAGCCTCCAGTCCACAGATGCGACGCACGCCCACATATCAAGGAGCATGTTACACAAACAAATCACATGGCTCAATACCCAGGCCAACACTCAAGGACACCGCATGCTCACCCTCTTCCACAATACCCTCAGGGCACGGCAACTAGTTTATACCTCACTAGCCGGGCTGTCAGCCACGGAAGGGGGACTACCCCTCTACCCCGAGGAATGCCACACACTCGGCCGCCTCATCACGCAAGCCAACAGTTCTCATGCACACGATGTCGTTAGTGCCAGCATCACCTGCCTCAAAAGCCTAGGCATCACCCGCGCATCTGAGCTCAGCTGCGAGGGCAACACACACATCATCACGGGTAGCATGCTCACATCGAAGTACGGAAAGAAGGTCAAGCAGAAACACATCATTGCCCTCAACAAACTTGCGGCCATGGCGGCCCAGCCCACATGCCCTGACGCGACCGCAACGCGCACCATCCGGGACAGCCGCAACACATCACTCACCCTACCGTCCGACCAACGCAAAATCACACCATGGGCCGCGGGCCTCACGGAACTTGCGCCCACACCCACAGCGCCAGACACTAGAACCCGCTATATGGATATGAAAGCGTATGCGGTCATGCACGCAACGCGACCAGACACGACGGAGCGGGCAGCAGCGGCGCCCACAGCCCACGAGGCCATTAGGTCAAGCTCACGGCTGCTGCAAAGAGAGCAACGAGCAACACCCCCGAACCCAACGCAGCCTACCCGGCCCAAGGCGGGCACTAAACGGCACAAGGACGGCAGACATGTCCACACAATCCCGGCTGACATCGTGCGCATACCAGGCCTTGACCTCCCGGGGCTCTCAAGCTGGAAGGTGGATAAAGCCTGCCGGTGCAAACTCACGGACTTAGGGCGCACACTTGGGGCCATGTTCGACCACCAAGAGGTCATCACCAACATAGACGGGTGGCAATGGGACGGCATCAACAAGGAAAGCTACTACAAGGTGCACTGGAAACCTACAGTCATAGAAAGGTGGGCATTACACCTATGTGCAAAAGAAGGCTACACACCCACACACATAGAGACCATCAGTAGGGAAGAGGCTAAGGACGTATGCACATGTGAGCTATGCTGGCTGCCAAGAGGGGACAGCCCAATGTGCCACAACTGCAAGAGAGCCTACCACCCAGCCTGCCTCGAGAAAGCCCTCCTATCAGGACACAAGGAAGCAAGCTACTGGCTGTGCCCCATATGCAAGTTTGGCAGCAACGACTTCAAGTCGACCATGCGTCAGTCAGCGCACTCGGACCTTATACGAGTACACTGGCGCCCCACCCTGGAACCGGCACCGCTCATCACGGCACACCTGGACTACACGGCTAAGCGCAACGACTACGACGAGGAAAATATGCAGATACAAGAGGCCAGACATGCGAGGCCTGACGCGAACCTGCCGGACCACACCCGGCAGGGATTACCGGATCCGCACACCTGGCTACCCCGGTGCACCAACCTACACTCTAAGGCCACCTTCCACACCTACCCTATTAACCCGCAGACGGACATCGTTGGAACGGGCAAATGCGAAACCTTTCTCCAACTGCACCCGCACATGACCACCCCCGCGACGAGCCTTAGCACGGGGGACCCCATCATGCCAAAGCACGACCTAGTGCAACACGTAACGGTTCACGACGAGTCGGGCCGCACAGCAGGCCTCCTGACAAAACACCAACACCAACACCTACACGCTTGGTTGCAACACACACCACACGCACGCAACCTGGCCACAGAACTGGTGGCCCGCCTAAGGAGACATGACACACAGAGCAACCACCACCCCATGAGAGCGGCACAAGACAAAGCCCTCACCACCCTACACAACACACGCAACTTTCCAAGTACCGTCCAAAGGTGGGCTGACCCACTCACAGTTAGACCAGAAACCACTACCTACTGGAGCCCTGACATCAATGACACGGCCTTTGGGGCACACCACAACTGCCTACTGGTACGCCACACTGGGCTATCCACATGGAATGTACCGGCAGACGATGCGGTGGCACTTAAATGCGTCAACCATGCTATACACTCAGCTACCCAGGAGGAGGCCATGGCCACCATCATGCTGATCCCTGGGAAAAAGGGCATCTCCTACCCCAAACACATTGACACCCTAAGACGCTACCCAGAATACTGCCAGCACCTGGCCAGCATACCCCCCACCAAGACCACCTGCTCCAAGCCAGGCAAGCACGCCAAGCTCCACATCTACGTCATCTGGAATGCAGCGGGACAACAACTCGTCACCAAAGGCAACCCCCAAGGATGGCTGGCTAGCACTGCCACTGCCCTCCACCCTCAACGAGACACACACCCAATCCGCAACAGACCAACGAACCAAAGCCAGCCGGCCACACCTCCTAGCGGCCACAAACAACACATGCGCCTGCCGCTGGATAGGGACCTGCCCACCTCGGGGCACCAACGCAGCCACCAACAGCTCACGCAACATTCCACGACGCAGCCACGTATGGCCATCACCGAATGGGCCACGATCGCGTACACGGACGGCAGCTGCATTGAGACCTCGGGGGCAGCCCCAGCGAGCGTCGGGGCGGGGGTCTATATCCCGGAGACCAACGTTCTCATCACCGTCGCCTTGGCCGACCCAGAATGCAACACCATCAACAAGGCAGAACTCACGGCGATACACGCGGCAATCACAGCGGGGGTTAAACGCATCGCCACCGACAGCCTATGCTCTATCTACCAGATTCGCCGAGCCCTCGCCAACCCGATGTCGCTCATCACCAAGCACGCGGCGTTACACCCAGAGCTCGCCAACACCCCGGCCTACCGCCCGACCACACGGAAAGAGCCCAACACCTGGCTCAACAACGAAGCCGACGGCGAACTTCCCGCCCCACTACCGGATTGCCGCCACAGCGTGCGAGCACACATGCACCGCAAGCACAGCCTCGGTCTCGCCAATCAAGACAGTATCTACTACAAGATGTCTCAGGAGATCACCAAAGCCGCGGCGAAAGGAGCTGGCGAAAGGGTGATGACCGACACGAACATCTCCATACCCGCGCAACGAACTGCCCTTCTCTACCGTACCGGCGGGCTCTACAACCAAAAGCTGGCCATGCGTTGGAAACGGGCGACCGACGACCGGTGCCCACTCTGCGGGGAAGCCGACAGTGCCACTCACCTCCTCTCGGGCTGCAGCGAGACACTACCGATGGTGCAAGAAAGGCATAACGGGGCCGGCCGCCTCATCGCTAAAGCCATAAGCAAGGGTACCCTAGGCGGGTACATCAGCTTCGCGGACACCGGCAGCTGGGAGAAGGGCGCACGAGAAGACCTCGACCTCCCTAACGACACACTACACACAGCACTACGAGCAATCGGACTGAAGACAGCAGCAACCAAAAACACCACCAGACCAGACATTCTCATGGTGATGCCAACAACGAAGACGAGCAAACATGGCAAAGCCACTAAACGGGTCATTATTATAGAAATCAAATACTGCTCGGACTCAAGGTGGACGGACCAATTAGACAAGGCACTCAACCAACACACCAATCTAGCTCAAACCATACGCAAGGAAGGCCACATGGTGGAGATTAGACCCATCCTCCTTGGCATCGGTGGCATAACGTACGAAGCACACACACGGCAACACCTCCTGGCCCTGGGGGTCTCACAAGACAACACTACTAAACTATTACACAAGTTAACAAGACACGCGGTGGAGACAGCCCACTCCATTGCAAAGACAAGCTACAGACTCAGGGCTACTAAGAGGGAGGGAGGGTAGGGGGGTCGCCTCGTTCTTGACTTGATTGGTGGGAGCAGGCCGCGCCCCAGGCGGTAGCTCCTCCCTTAATGCACGCCGGTGAATACCGGAGTAGTCTTCTTCTTCTTCTTCTGCAACATGATGGTCCAGCAACTCCCCAACGACTGAGATTTACACCTCGGCCCGAGAGGGACATGTACTCCTCAATATTACAGCAGCCTACATACCTAGTTTCAGACCTGAAATCGTGAG
This sequence comes from Haematococcus lacustris, assembly GCA_030144725.1. Lineage (NCBI taxonomy): Eukaryota > Viridiplantae > Chlorophyta > Chlorophyceae > Chlamydomonadales > Haematococcaceae > Haematococcus > Haematococcus lacustris. Next base: position 9,966,386 of record JASKMD010000007.1, read on the forward strand.
CCACAGGTGACCCTCCGCAGGGTCAGGATTGCCTAGGTCGTGAGCCACAGTTGACCCTGCGGGAGGGTCAGGAATGCCTAGGAAAGTGAGGCAACGGTGACCCTGCGGAGGGTCACAAAAACCTGCGGAGGGTCACGTCTGACCCTCCGCAGGGTCAGGTCACCCGCCCTTGGGGCAAGAGGAGTACTTGACCCTGCGGAGGGTCACAAAACCCTGCGGAGGGTCACGTCTGACCCTGCGGAGGGTCACAAAACCCTGCGGAGGGTCACGCCTGACCCTGCGGAGGGTCAAGTCACCCCCACTTCGGCCAAGAGGGGTACTTGACCCTCCGCAGGGTCACCTGCAAGGGGCCATAGCTCATCACTGGCTGGGACTTTTTGCATGCCACCTACTAAGTTGGGCAGCTGTAACCACCCTTTACAATCGCTCATACTCACATTTCATGAAAGCTTACTTTGATCACACGGTGCCAACTCCCTTGGTCACCCCCGCCATTGGCTGCACCCCCGTGGCTCAAGAGATAAAAACTTTCTCATTCATCGGCACGGATGAGGCCGCCGAATCGTGCGATGAGCTGCTTATGGCTTGACTAGAGTGCGGCCAGCCCCAGCGGTTTGCCGGGTGGCTGGCCCCCAACACGCGACGTGTTTTGGCGCCACGCAGACACTCTTAGCAACGTATAGTATAATGTCAGAGGCCAAGCTGTTACGGGAAAATAACGACCGAGACCTCGTCGAAAGTTGCAGTAAACGACGAGGCGTAGCCGAGTCGTTTACGCAGCTTGAGACGAGGCCGAGGTCGTTATTTGAACGTGAACAGCGCGGGCCGAGACATTATACAGTATCCCTTTACATTACGGGTGGCTCGAGGCTACAACGTGTAAGTTATTAGCCAGCAGCATCAACGCGTGTACAACGCGCAACTCTGTCGCCGCACCCTGCACTTTATCAGTAAAAATCGCGGTTAGGCAGCGGTTGACGCACTTTCTCAGTAAAATTTGCGGTTAGGCGGTGGTTACAGTAAAACAGCGGCACTTTTTCAGTAAAAATTGCGGTTAGGCAGCGGTTACAGTAAAAGTCTGCACTTTTCCAGTAAAATTTGCGGTTAGGCAGCGGTTACAGTAAAACTCCGCGGAGGCCACGCTGTCTCCGGCATCCTACAGCCACGCACACAGCCTGCTCCTAGTTGTGGCGAGCAGCGCAACCTCTTCGGACCAACTCCTGCAAGCCGTGCAAGTCGCGGTTGAATGTCACTGGGGTCACATCCCCCAAAACAGTCCAGCATCCTTCCACGCACACAAACTACCGCTATGCCAAACAGCGTCATAACATCGGACTGCGAGGTCGAAGAGGAAGACTGCGAGATTGAGGAGGAAGACTGCGGCGATGACATGCCCATCGGACAATTCAACCTGCTACCACCCATTGACATCGAGACTGCACGTCTAGCGGCAGCTAGGATCAATGGTGAGTCCCTAATCAGACTGTTGACTAGCGTTGACTGTTTGACTCCTGGCGGTTACGGTGTTACGATGTTGCGATGCAGAGGAAGCTCCAAGCAAGGAGACACCTCCTATTGCGCCAGTCGCAACAGCCGCAGTGCCGGTCCCATCAGTCGTAACAGCCACAATGCCGGTCCCAGCAAGCAACGTAGCACCCGTTCCCACCAGGAGATCTGGACGCCTGTCAGGCAAGGCCGCAGGTAATCGGTACCGTCTCATGTTAGTCGTTGACTAACCCCGCTACCAAGACTGACATTGTACTAGATGCCATGATATGCAGGGGAGGATGCAGAAGAGGATGCCGTGTTAAGGGCATTCATCAAGGCTCCCAAGTTCGCTGATTTGGCAACACGAAGCAAGGCAGCCGCCTCGACCCAAGCCAAAGACTAGAGCTCTCACGATAAATAAGGCCGACGCGGGGGCCTTTTTTGCATCGGATGGACTTTCTGCTCCGATAGAACGATAGAGCGTTGAGTTTAGGGGGGACCTCGCTCTTGAATGAAGTCCTAACTCGCAGCGGTTGCGAAGATACATCGATCCGCGCGCGAGGTACCCCCCCCTTTTTGGGAATCTGCACAGATGTTGGTTAAATGAGCCCGGAATCTGTGCAGATGCATGCCGATGCCTTTAGGAAAAGCGACATCTGTGCAGATGCCGGTTATTAAATCTGTGCAGATGCTAATAAAGGCGACATCTGTGCAGATGTCGGTAATTAAATCTGTGCAAATGCTAATAAAGGCGACATCTGTGCAGATGTCGGTAATTAAATCTGTGCAGATGCTAATAAAGGCGACATCTGTGCAGATGTCGGTAATAAATTCTGTGCATATGCACAAAAGGGCGACATCTGTGCAGATGCCGGTTATAATTTAAGGACGACATCTGTGCAGATGCTAATAAAGGCGCCATCTGCACAGATAAATACCTCGACATCTGCACAGATGCCAAGTAGTGCAGCTGTGCACATGAAGGCTACGCAAAGGCACCGCGAAGGAAGCAAAGTCACCGCGAAGGAATCAAGACTCTTCCATTATTCAACAATCTGTGTGATATCTGCATGAAGTTTTCGCAAAGGTGGCGTGAAGGAAGCCAAGGAACCGCGAAGGAGCTTGGATTGCCCCATATAGCAGCAATGAGCAGCCAGGAGCAGCCAACAAAAATCGTCGCCAAAAGGCTAGCCACGAGCCAGCCAGCCGCTTAGGCGACCAGATGCCATCAGGTTAAGCGATAGGATCAAGATATAGCGACAGAAAACGGAAGGAGGCGCAGCGATGCAGCGACACAGCGATGCAAAGATGCGGCAAATGCATGAGGTGCAACTAGGACACGTAGCCCGAAGCCTGTGAGACGGAGCGGAAGAGGAGTGGAGGGGCCCGGAGGCGGTCAGGAGCCATGCATGAGACGAAGCTGGGTGCACTTGAAAAAAAGTTGGGTGCACCCACACAAACCCCACCCTAGCGAATGGTGAGTATTCTATCTTGCAGTCATGTGGCTCCAAGTACCTTGCCAGACTATTTGCCAACCACTGAATTGTTGCAGGTTCAATGGTCCCAACGTCCCCTTCCCTACACCCAGCCTAGCCCAGCCCAGCCCAGCCCAGCCCAGCCCAGCCCAGCCCAGCCCAGCCCAGCCCAGCCCAGCCCAGCCCAGCCCAGCCCAGCCCAGCCCAGCCCAGCCCAGCCCAGCCCAGCCCAGCCCAGCCCAGCCCAGCCCAGCCCAGCCCAGCCCTCCCCTCCCCTCCCCTCCCTCCCCCACCACCACCTCCTTCATCACCCTACCACAAGAAGCAGGTGCATGGAGCGCAAGAGCAGCCAGGAGCTGCAGCCATGGAGGCGCTGCCATGTAGGTATAGAAGTGGCGCTAGCAAAGAGTGAGTGGCCAACCCTTGCACATGGGTGGTCCGATGCCCAGCCTAACCGCAAAGATGCCCATTGTTTATTGCAGGTCCCACGGTCAGCCCTTCCCTCTTCCCCCCTTCCTCCTTTACCCTCCCCCCTTCCCCCTTCCCCCTTCCCCACCCTGTCCCACCACCTCCAAGTCTGCCTCCCCACCTACCTCCCGCCTTTCCCACCCCCCGCCCCACGACACACGCTGCAGCCCTCTCCCTGCCCTACCCTTGGCGTAGCAGCCCTCTCCCTACCCTACCCTTGGCGTAGTAGCCCTCTCCCTACCCTACCCTTGGCGTAGCAGCCCTCTCCCTACCCTACCCTTGGCGTAGTAGCCCTCTCCCTACCCTACCCTTGGCGTAGCAGCCCTCTCCCTACCCTACCCTTGGCGTAGCAGCCCTCTCCCTACCCTACCCTTGGCGTAGTAGCCCTCTCCCTACCATACCCTTGGCGTAGCAGCCCTCTCCCTACCCTACCCTTGGCGTAGTAGCCCTCTCCCTACCATACCCTTGGCGTAGTAGCCCTCTCCCCACCCTACCCTTGGCGTACCAACCTGGAGCGGGCAACATGGAGCGGGCAGCTTGGAGTGGGATCCCGTAGTAGCAGCCCACCCAGCCCACCCATGCCATGCCATGCCCACACACCACAATGACCCTACCCATCCCTCTCCAAAGGGGACGATAGCTGGATGGTGGAGCACTTGGGTGGTTGTCAGCATGTGCTTGTTGCGCGACACGGCATAGGTGTGGTAGGTGGGAGTCAATGGTAGTGTGGTGTGTGAAGGATAGCGGGAGCACGTAAGTGGAGGCTATGAAGTTGCACCCCGTGTTATACATCACTAAGGAGAGGTGTAGCATCAACCTTGTTGTAGCGTCCATCCTCGTCATCTTGCCGCCTTGTTGTGATGTTGTTGTGTTGTCCTTGGGGTGGGGTGGGGTGGGGTGGGGTGGGGTGATGGTGATGGTGATGGTGATGGTGATGGTGATGGTGATGGTGATGGTGATGGTGATGGTGATGGTGATGGTGATGGTGATGGTGATGGTGATGCATGTTTAACCTGAGTGTGGTGATGGTGACGGTGGTGTGTTGTGTTACCTTGTTGTTGTGTTGTGTCGTTGCTACCTTGTCACATCGTAGGGGTGTGTTGCGGTCATTGGGTGCATCAATGCATTTGCTTAGCATTTCCATATTGAGGTGTTGCGGAGTGATGGTGCATCGAGACATGTGCTTGCAAGTCCCGTAGTGAGGTGTTGCGGGATGTTTGAGTGTCAATGCATGTGTTTTGCGGGGGTGTTGCGGGGTGTTTGGTCGTCAATGCATGTGTTTTGCGGGGGTGTAGCGAGGTGTTGCGGGATGTTTGGGTGTCAATACATGTGTTTTGCGGGGGTGTAGCGAGGTGTTGCGGGATGTTTGGGTGTCAATACATGTGTTTTGCGGGGGTGTAGCGAGGTGTTGCGGGGTGTTTGGGTGTCAATACATGTGTTTTGCGGGGGTGTAGCGAGGTGTTGCGGGATGTTTGGGTGTCAATACATGTGTTTTGCGGGGGTGTAGCGAGGTGTTGCGGGGTGTTTGGGTGTCAATACATGTGTTTTGCGGGGGTGTAGCGAGGTGTTGCGGGGTGTTTGGATGTTGATACATGTGCTTTGCGGATGTAATAGTCGATGAAATAATCGACATCTGTGCAGATGGAGCCACGACATCTGCACAGCCAAGCCGCAAATGTAAAAGTCGACATCTGTGCAGATGCTACAAACAACATCTGCACAGCCATGGCTCGAATGTAATAGTCGACATCTGTGCAGATGTCGTTGTCAGCAGCTGCACAGATGTCGGTCACGACATCTGCACAGCCAAGAATTGAATGTAATAGTCGACATCTGTGCAGATGTCGTCGTCAGCAGATGCACAGATGTTGGTTGCGGTATACGACATCTGTGCAGATGTCGACTTTCCGCAGCTGCACAGATGTCGACATCGCCTGCATCTGTGCAGATGTCGACTATTAGCAGCTGTGCAGATAAAAGACAACCGACATCTGTGCAGATTTCCAATTCTTGAAATTCGCGGTCCAACTACGTCGCAACGGATGCACGGATTCACGTAAGACTTATACCGTTCGAACGGCCTTCTACTCTAGTTTGCAAAGAGCTATGGTCGGTCCAATCGCGACCGGTCCTTGTTTATCATGAGTGAGTCAACTCAAGACCAGCTACCAGATGTTTGAGGATGTGCTAGATAACGGCACATACGCTGGTCAGTGACCTGCCGATCTAGCTAAGGCCTGCCTTGCCCCGCCCTGCCCTGCCCCATATACAATATAACCCTCGTTTGTATTGCCGTGCAGATGGTGAGGTAGCTTCTGAAGAGGTTATGGCTGCCTTGCGGCTATTCCTACGCAAGCGCCCTGTCACTATCGAAGAGCGATGCAGCCACCTGTATGAGTGCTACATGAAGATGCCCAAGGTTCTGTGCATGGTGTTGTGCACCCTTGCAACAGGTAGGCAAGGCTGCCAGGGTGCCTTGCAACCTACCTAGAGCCTGTCTAGTGCACCAGGTGTTATACACGACTATATTGTGCACCTTGTGCAGGGTACCGCAAGTCCAAGGATGGGGGGAAGTGCAACGCAGATTCTTTGCGCCAGCGCATCTCTTCCCTTGCCCGTACTGTGCGTGGTGAACATCACCGCGTCAAGATCAGTGAGAATGACATGGCTCCCATCCTGCTGCACCCCCCTGGCAGCAGCAGGCAGCACACACAGGCAAATTAGTGCGGATATTCATCATCCTAGGGGGGTAGTTTTTTGATGCGGTTCGCCTCGGATTATCCTTGCGACTCCAACGCCACTTGACGCTTGTTGGAATTCTGAGTATGTGAGCAGTTGGAGTGTAGGTACCTACAGTACTGTAGATGTCTACAGTACTGTAGATGTCTACAGTACTGTAGGTGTCTACAGTACTGTAGACGTCTACAGTACTGTAGGTCAGATTTGACAAGGTCTCTTGTAAATAGGGTACCATGCTGTTCTCCACATTCAAACCACCATTTGCTACCGCGATTGCACCGTCAGCTTCTGCGTGCTATAAATAGTGAGAGGCGTCGAAGCGTAGGCCCGCAAGCTCGATATGGATATTTGTGCCGAAAGTTGTGTCCACGCAATAAGGTCGCCATAGGGAGCTACATACATACGTGTAAGGTCTAAGGCCGGGGCCCGTCTCTATCGCAAGCTAGGTCCGTTCTGTCGGTTGTACTGGGTACCTCGGCTTGCAAGCTCCCGCAAAGCTGTGGATGTTGATGATGCCCCGCAATCACAACAACCTCCTGCACCGCACCCTCCTATCTAATATCGAGTGCGGCAGAGATTGCCCCAAAAGTTGTTTGCGGTTGGCCCTCGACCATCCATCATTACATCTAACCTCACATCATTACATCATGACTCTTAGCCTACATCATTACATCACCACTTGTGGTCCTGCCAATCACTGCATGCATGGTATGGGCAAGGGATCTGACTCTTGCAAGGGCTGGTCTCAGGGTCGATACCTAACCCTAGAGGCTGAATAATGCTGGGCTCGGCAACATAGGCACGCTTTGTTGTCAGCGCATTTGCATAGCACTGTCGGGATAGCAAACGAGCTTGGGCTACATTGAGTTGTTCCTGCATGGGGGTGAAGGGGGCATGGGGGTTAAGGATGCATGGGGGGAAGGCAGCTACAGTACAGTAGGGGTCTACAGTACTGTAGACACCTACAGTACTGTAGACACCTACAGTACTGTAGACACCTACAGTACTGTAGACACCTACAGTACTGTAGACACCTACAGTACTGTAGACACCTACAGTACTGTAGACACCTACAGTACTGTAGACATCCTACAGTACTGTAGACACCTACAGTACTGTAGACACCTACAGTACTGTAGACACCTACAGTACTGTAGACACCTACAGTACTGTAGACATCCTACAGTACTGTAGACACCCTACAATACTGTAGACACCTACAGTACTGTAGATACCTACAGTACTGTAGACACCCTACAGTACTGTAGACACCTACAGTACTGTAGACACCTACAGTACTGTAGACACCTACAGTACTGTAGACACCTACAGTACTGTAGACATCCTACAGTACTGTAGACACCTACAGTACTGTAGACATCCTACAGTACTGTAGACACCTACAGTACCGTAGACACCCTACAGTACTGTAGACACCTACAGTACTGTAGACACCCTACAGTACTGTAGACAACTACAGTACTGTAGACATCTACAGTACTGTAGGCAGCAGCAGCATGGGTGGCAGCAGCAGCAGGGGGGGGGGCAGCAGCAGCTGTAGGGGGGCAGCAGCAGCAGCAGTAGGGGGGCAGCAGCAGCAGCAGTTGGGGGGCAGCAGCAGCAGCAGTAGGGGGGCAGCAGCAGCAGCAGCAGGGGGGCAGCAGCAGCAGCAGGGGGGCAGCAGCAGCAGCAGCAGGGGCGCAGCAGCAGCAGCAGTAGGGGGGCAGCAGCAGCAGCAGCGGGGGGGCAGCAGCAGCAGCAGCAGGGGCGCAGCAGCAGCAGCAGTAGGGGGGCAGCAGCAGCAGCAGGGGCGCAGCAGCAGCAGCAGCAGGGGGGCAGCAGCAGCAGCAGGGGGGCAGCAGCAGCAGCAGGGGCGCAGCAGCAGCAGCAGTAGGGGGGCAGCAGCAGCAGCAGCGGGGGGGCAGCAGCAGCAGCAGCAGGGGCGCAGCAGCAGCAGCAGTAGGGGGGCAGCAGCAGCAGCAGGGGCGCAGCAGCAGCAGCAGCAGCAGCAGGGGGGCAGCAGCAGCAGCAGGGGGGCAGCAGCAGCAGCAGGGGCGAAGCAGCAGCAGCAGTAGGGGGGCAGCAGCAGCAGCAGTAGGGGCGCAGCAGCAGCAGCAGTAGGGGGGCAGCAGCAGCAGCAGCGGGGGGGCAGCAGCAGCAGCAGGGGGGCAGCAGCAGCAGCAGGGGGCGAAGCAGCAGCAGCAGTAGGGGGGCAGCAGCAGCAGCAGCAGGGGCGCAGCAGCAGCAGCAGGGGGGCAGCAGCAGCAGCAGGGGGGCAGCAGCAGCAGCAGGGGCGAAGCAGCAGCAGCAGTAGGGGGGCAGCAGCAGCAGCAGCAGGGGCGCAGCAGCAGATATAGTAGGGGCACTGTAGCACCTACCTACCTTTTGGCTGCTTGATGACTGCTGCTAGGAAGGGGGGGGAGTGGAAGAGTGAAGGCGGGGAGGGGGGGTAGATGTGGAAGGCGGGCGGTGGGAGGCAGGGAGGCGGGAGATGGGGAGGCGGGAGGCAGGGAGGCGGGAGGTGGGGAGGCGGGAGGCTCAACCGGGTTGGGCTGGGCGGGGGTGGGTTGGGTTGGGGGCATGGGTTTGGGTGGGTGGGGCATGGGTTGGGGGCATGGGTTGGGGTGGGTGGGGGCATGGGTGGGGGTGGGGGCAGGGGAGGGAGCGGGGGCGGGGGCGGGGGCGGGCGGGGGCGGGGGCGGGGGCGGGGGCGGGGGCGGGGGCGGGGACGGGGGCGGGGGGCGGGGGCGGGGGCGGGGGCGGGGGCGGGGGAGGATGAATTGGGAGGGGGTGGTTGTGTAGGGGAAAGGGAAGTGGAAGGGAGGTGCCCACTAGACCTGCAACCAAGGGGCGTGCACGTGCGGTAGGGTGACCAGGCTGGGCACTGTGTTAGCCTTCACCGTGGCCTAACCTTTGTGGTCCTTCTGGCCTCCTACCTGCTCACACCAGGCAACATATCCCTTGCGCCAGTGGGGTGGGACTGCGGTGGGGAGTGTAGGGTGTAGGGAAGGGAAGGTGGGGTGAGGTGGGGGTTGCGATGCCACGTCAATCGAAGGGTGGGAGAGGGGAAGAGGAGGCTTGACAAGTATGGGAGGGGAGAGGGACACTCATGATAAACAAGGACCGGTCGCGATTGGACCGACCATAGCTCCTTGAAAACTAGAGTAGAAGGCCGTTCGAACGGTATAAGTCTTACGTTAATCCGCGCATCCGTTGCGACGTGATTTGGCCGCCAATTTGTAAACCAAGCAATCTGCACAGATGTCAATTGTTCATTATCTGCACAGTTGCAGTAAACCGACATCTGCACAGATGCAAGCATAATCGACATCTGTGCAGCTGCGGGAAGTCGACATCTGCACAGATGTCGTATACCGCGACCAACATCTGTGCAGCTTCTGAAGACGACATCTGCACAGATGTCGACTTTTACATTGAATGCTTGGCTGTGCAGATGTCGTGACCAACATCTGTGCAGGTGTTGACGACGACATCTGCACAGATGTCGACTATTACATTCAATGCTTGGCTGTGCAGATGTCGTCTGTAGCATCTGCACAGATGTCGACTATTACATTCGCGGCTTGGCTGTGCAGATGTCGTGGCTTCATCTGCACAGATGTCGACTATTTCATCGACTATTACATCCGCAAAGCACATGCATTGACACCCAAACATCCAGCAAGACCTCGCTACACCCCCGCAAAACACATGTATTGACACCCAAACATTCCGCAACACCTCGCTACACCCCCGCAAAACACATGTATTGACGACCAAACACCCCGCAAACACCTCGCTTCACCCCCGCAAAACACATGTATTGACGACCAAACACCCCGCAAGACCTCACTTCACCCCCGCAAAACACATGTGTTGACGACCAAACACCCCGCAACATCCTCGCAATACACATGTTTGGACACCCAAACATCCCGCAACACCTCGCTACGGGACTCGCAAGCACATGTCTCGATGCACCATCACTCCACAACACCTCAATATGGCAATGCTAAGCACATGCATTGATGCACCCAATGACCGCAACACCTCCCTACGATGTGACAAGGTATCAACGACATGACAACAAGAAGGTGACACCACACCATCACCATCACCATCACCATCACCATCACCATCACCATCACCATCACCATCACCATCACCATCACCATCACCATCACCATCACCATCACCATCACCATCACCATCACCATCACCATCACCATCACCATCACCATCACCATCACCCCACCCCACCCCACCCCACCCCACCCCACCCCACCCCACACCAAGGACAACACAACAACATCACAACAAGGCGGCAAGATGACGAGGATGGACGCTACAACAAGGTTGATGCTACACCTCTCCTTAGTGATGTATAACACGGGGTGCAACTCCATAGCCTCCACTTACGTGCTCCCGCTATCCTTCACCCACCACACTACCATTGACTCCCACCTACCACACCTATGCCGTGTCGCGCAACAAGCACGGGCTGACAACCATGCAAGTGCTCCACCATCCAGCTATCGTCCCCTTTGGAGAGGGATGGGTAGGGTCATTGTGGTGAGTGTGCATGGCATGGCATGGGTGGACTGGGTGGGCTGCTACTACGGGATCCCACTCCAAGCTGCCCGCTCTGTGTCGCCCGCTCCAGATTGCTACGCCAAGGGTAGGGTAGGGAGAGGGCTGCTACGCCAAGGGTAGGGTAGGGAGAGGGCTGCAGCGTGTGTCGTGGGGCGGGGGGTGGGAAAGGGGGGAGGTAGGTGGGGTGGCAGACTTGGAGGTGGTGGGACAGGGTAGAGAGGGGGGAAGGGGGAAGGGGGAAGGAGGAAGGGGGGAGGGGGGAGGACAGACCGTGAGACCTGCAGCAAACAAGGGATGGGGGTGGGCGTGGGGGTGGGGGTGGGGGTGGGGGTGGGGGTGGGGTGGTAGGGGAAAGGGGGATGGGTGTGGCCATTAGAACCTGCAAACACCAACAAGGGCATGACATGCGGTCAGAGTTGGGACCACACAGTTGCAAGGGCTCGCCACTCACAATTTGTTAGGTGGAGTGTGTGGAAGAAGAAGGGATTGGCAAGAAGTCCTCCTCCTTCTCATCCTCCTCGTTGTCGGATTGCGACTTACCACATGGCAGATGATTGTGATGTGGGATGAGGGATGTGAGATGATGCAAGGTAGGGGTGGGGAGGGGAGGTGACGGAGAGGGCTGGGCTGGGCTGGGCTGGGCTGGGCTGGGCTGGGCTGGGCTGGGCTGGGCTGGGCTGGGCTGGGCTGGGCTGGGCTGGGCTGGGCTGGGCTGGGCTGGGCTGGGCTGGGCTGGGCTGGGCTGGGCTGGGCTGGGCTGGGCTGGGCTGGGCTGGGCTGGGCTGGGCTGGGCTGGGCTGGGCTGGGCTGGGCTGGGCTGGGCTGGGCTGGGCTGGGCTGGGCTGGGCTGGGCTGGGCTGGGCTGGGCTGGGCTGGGCTGGGCTGGGCTGGGCTGGGCTGGGCTGGGCTGGGCTGGGCTGGGCTGGGCTGGGCTGGGCTGGGCTGGGCTGGGCTGGGCTGGGCTGGGCTGGGCTGGGCTGGGCTGGGCTGGGCTGGGCTGGGCTGGGCTGGGCTGGGCTGGGCTGGGCTGGGCTGGGCTGGGCTGGGCTGGGCTGGGCTGGGCTGGGCTGGGCTGGGCTGGGCTGGGCTGCAACACAAGGGAGGCAACAGTGGGAATGTTGTGAGAGGTGATGAAATGGTGGTGGTGGTGGTGGTGGTGGTGGTGGTGGTGGTGAGGGGGACTGGGAGGGGGTGGTAATCAGGGGGGTACTAGGCGTGATTGTAAGACCTGCAGCAACCAGGTGTGGCAGCGGTTAGGCTGGTTAGACTAAGGGCTATGCTGCGCAATGCTAGCTCTTTCTAAGCTCTTACCTTGGTCCTAAGCTCTTACCATAGTCCGTCTGGCCTCTTCGCTGCTCACAACACGTTGCACCTGCCTTGCGTTGGTGCATCAATGCTTGCGATTCATTGCGGAGAATCGTTGCGAGGAAACTGGCCGCGAGGCTAGCTGCGATGCTGGCTGCGAGGTTGGCTGCGAGGCTGGCTGCGAAACTGGCTGCGAGGCTGGCTGCGAGGAAAATGGCTGCGAGGCTGGCTGCGAGGTGAGATCCTCGCACCGAGCTGCCTCACAGGTATGCTTCTGCGCTGCTGGACCAGCTGTGTGGCCGCGAGGTTGTCTGCCGAGTATGTGGCTGCGAGTATGGGCTAGATGTGGCTGCGAGTATGGGTAACCTCGTGCGATGCCATCTGTGGACCAGCTGTGTGGCCGCGAGGTTGATTGCCGAGTATGTGGCTGCGAGTATGGGCTAGATGCGGCTGCGAGTATGGGTAACCTCGTGCGATGCCATCGCTGCAATACCGGCTACACGATGCTGCGACTAAGTGTTGGACGGCCTTGAATGCAAGTGAGATGTTCAGAATTTTTCTAAGTGCTTAAAGGCAACAGTACTGTAAGTGGTCTCTCGAGCTACCTCGAGGTACCTCGAGGTACTGTAGATGTCTACAGTACTGTAGATGTCTACAGTACTGTAGATGTCTACAGTACTGTAGATGTCTACAGTACTGTAGATGTCTACAGTACTGTAGGTACCTACAGTACTGTAAATGGTCTCTCGAGGTACCTCGAGGTACCTACAGTACTGTAGATGTCTACAGTACTGTAGATGTCTATAGTACTGTAGATGTCTACAGTACTGTGGATGTCTACAGTACTGTAGATGTCTACAGTACTGTAGGTACCTACAGTACTGTAAATGGTCTCTCGAGGTACCTCGAGGTACCTACAGTCACTCGTGCAAATTAAGGCCTGGCTGGCTTGAAAAACCTGAGAGTTGAGGTCTGAAACTTGGTATGTGGGCTGCTGTGACCTAGGGGATGACAAGACTCTCTTGGGCCAAAGTGTAATTCTCACTCGGTGTCGAGTTGCTGGGCCAGGTGTGGGGCTGTGACCCTGATTTTGGCTAAGGGAGTTGGCACCGTGTGACCAAAGTGACTTTTCATGAAATGTGAGTATGAGAGGTTGTGGAGGGTGGTTACAGCTGCCCAACCTAGTAGGTGGCATGCAAAAAGTCTCAGCCAGTGATGAGCTATGGCCCGTGTCCTAGGACCCTGTACAGGTTCCTAGCGACATCATGGTCGTAGGACCCTGTACAGGGTCCTGTGTACCCTATGAGTGTTGATATTATAATCATTCTTTGCATCCCTATGTGATAGAACCCAGTTAGGATTCCTACATAGCCGGTGGTTGGTCATGTTGACCCCGTTTGGATGCTTTCGACCATGTGTGCCAGGACCCTGTACAAGGTCCTACGATGAGTGTCTTTCTCCACAGGGTCCTGGCACCACACCACAGGGTCCTGGCACCTCACCACAGGGTCCTGGCCTACAGGGTTCTGGCACCACACCACAGGGTCCTGGCACCATACCACCAGGTCTTGGCCTACAGGGTTCTGGCACCACACCACAGGGTCCTGGCCTACAGGGTCCCAGCACCACACCACAGGGTCCAGACACCACAGGGTCCTGGCACCACACCACAGGGTCCTGGCACACAGGGTCCTGGCACCACACCACAGGGTCCGGGCACCACATCACAGGGTCCTGGCACCACAGGGTCATGGCCTACTGTGTCCTGCTGCACACCCACAGGGTTCTGGCACACAGGGTCCTGCGACGTTAGTCTACAGGGTCCTGCCGCACGCCTACAGGGTCCTGCGACGATTGGCTACAGGGTCCTGCCGCACGCCTACAGGGTCCTGCGACGTTTGGCTACAGGGTTCTGCCGCACGCCTACAGGGTCCTGCGACGTTTGGCTACAGGGTCCTGCCGCACGCCTACAGGGTCCTGCGACGTTTGGCTACAGGGTCCTGCCGCACGCCTACAGGGTCCTGCGACGTTTGGCTACAGGGTCCTGCCGCACGCCTACAGGGTCCTGCGACGTTTGGCTACAGGGTTCTGCCGCACGCCTACAGGGTCCTGCGACGTTTGGCTACAGGGTTCTGCCGCACGCCTACAGAGTCCTGCGACGTTTGGCTACAGGGTTCTGCCGCACGCCTACAGGGTCCTGCGACGTTTGGCTACAGGGTTCTGCCGCACGCCTACAGGGTCCTGCGACGTTAGTCTACAGGGTTCTGCCGCACGCCTACAGGGTCCTGCGACGTTTGGCTACAGGGTTCTGCCGCACGCCTACAGGGTCCTGCGACGTTTGGCTACAGGGTCCTGCCGCACGCCTACAGGGTCCTGCGACGTTTGGCTACAGGGTCCTGCCGCACGCCTACAGGGTCCTGCGACGTTTGGCTACAGGGTCCTGCCGCACGCTACAGGGTCCTGCGACGTTTGGCTACAGGGTTCTGCCGCACGCCTACAGGGTCCTGCGACGTTTGGCTACAGGGTCCTGCCGCACCCTACAGGGTCCTGCGACGTTTGGCTACAGGGTCCTGCCGCACCGCCTACAGGGTCCTGCGACGTTTGGCTACAGGGTCCTGCCGCACGCCTACAGGGTCCTGCGACGTTTGGCTACAGGGTTCTGGCCGCACGCCACAGGGTCCTGGCCCACAGGGTCCTGGCCCACCCACAGGGTCCTGGCTACAGGGTCCTGGCACCACACCACAGGGTCCTGGCACCACACCACAGGGTTCTGGCACCTCACCACAGGGTCCTGGCCCACAGGGGCTGGCTGGCTCGGCAAACTTGCGAGTTGAGGTCTGAGACTTGGCATGTAGGCTGCTGTGACCTAGTGGAGGAGAAGACTCTCTTGGGCCAAAGTGAAATTCTTGGTCATTGCGGAGCTGCTGGACCATCAGCCTGGCCCTCACCCCGAATTTGGCTAAGGGAGATGGTGCTTACTGACTGAAGTGACTTTTTAAAATTTCTGAGTATGAGGAGTTGTCAGGCATCAGAATAGAAGCACAACCTAGTAGGTAGCATGTGCAAAGTCAAGTTGCTAACCTAGTGCAGGGTTTCGATCAAAGCATGGACTTTTTCTAAGTCAACCCTGACCTCGTGCAGGGTTTCGCCGACCTTGTGCAGGGTTTCGTTCCTTGTGTTGATTTCTCCTAAGTGATTCAAAGACGCTGTGCAGGGTTTCGCCAACCCCGCTTTCTGCATGTGTTTTGCATGCAAGAGCGCGAAAACTGACGGGCTTGGTATTGGGATCTGCGCTAGCTGCCACCAAGCATGCCGTTGGTGTGCCATGAGGTCGCGAGGCGCCATGAGAGGAAACCATGTCGACCTCGCAAAGCCCGCAGTAATGCAGCAACACGCAACACGCGACACATCCATCCCAAACTCAGCAGCAGCGACATCAACAGCGCCCAAATGCGCAGCCTCACAGCCGGCCATGAAATGCGGGCCAGCTAGCCTTCGCAGCCATCAGTCGTCAGCCAAGAGGCCAGCATGCAGCTCGGTTTCGCAGCCATTAGCGATCAGCGAAAGGAATAGGGTATTTGTGATCAAGCACAGAGTTGAGGGCGAACGGCACAAAGGTAGCTTGCAAAGGTGCGATGCATAGATGCGATTCTGAGGTGCGACCGCGAGGTTGGAGCGTGGCATGTGTCATGTGCCATGTGTTGCTTGAGCAGGTTCGGTGCCAAGGCGCAGTGGCACCTTCCATCAGCCAGAAGCAGCAACCACAACGGCAACAAGTAGCGGCAGCCAGGGCGGCGGACAAGAGTTAAAGCGTACCCTCCTCCCTCCTCGCTCTTCCCTCCTCCCTCTTCCCTCCTCCCTCCTCCCTACCACACTGCCCACCACCACCTGCCAGATCCCCCACTCCCCCTCTCCCTCCCCCTAAGGAATGATCAAGGGACCGCATGGAGCAAGCAGTGAGTGGCTAGCCCCACGCACATAAGTGACCCCTTGTGCCCAGCCTAACCCTCCCCATCAGTGGCCTCCTCCTCATCAGTGGCCTCCTCCTCATCCTAGCACGCCCCTTGTTTGCTGCAGGTGTGATGGTCAGCTCAGCAGCCAGAGCGGCAGCAAGGAGCAACAGGCCCCCTCCCCTCCCTCTCCCCTCCCCTCCACTCCACTCTTCTTTCCCATGCCTCTTCTCCCTCCTCCCCCTCACCTCCTCCCCCTCACCTCCTTCCCTCACACCCCCCTCCTCCTCCTCTCCCTCACCCTTACCCAGGCCAGGAGGAACATGGAGGTAAGGACTGTGTAACTGCCATGCTGAACCCCTTGGCTCCCCCTTGTGCGCTCATCGTGCGACCATCGCTCCACCCCCTCCTCACCTCCTCCTCATCCTCACCCTCACCCTCACCCTTGGTGACTGTCATCCTCACCCTCACCCTCACCCTTGGTGGCACCACCTGCCAGACCCACCACTCCCCAGGAGGCGCAACCAAGAGGAGCAGCCAAGAGGAGCAGCCAGGAGCGGCAGCCAGGAGCAGCAGCTAGGAGCGGCAGCCAGGAGTGGCAGCCAGGAGGCATGGGCAAGGCAAGTGGTTGGCCAAGGCCAAGAGGCCCATGCCCCCCACAGCCAGGAGGCACAGCCAGGAGGGAGGAGCAGCAGCCAACAAGGAGGCAGCAAGGATTCAGCAATGGCACATGGAGATAACAGTGAGTGGCCAGCCCCTTGCACATCAGTGGCCCCCATTGCCCAGCCTTACCGTGAGCACGCCCCTTGTTGCTTGCAGGTGTGACGGTCACACGCCCACCCCTTGCCCACCCCACCCCTCCCCTATCCCACCCCACCCCACCCCACCCCACCCCACCCCACCCCACCCCACCCCACCCCACCCCACCCCACCCCACCCCACCCCACCCCACCCCACCCCACCCCACCCCACCCCACCCCACCCCACCCCACCCCAGCAAACGGTGAGTGGCCAGCATGAAGCAGATTTGTGGCTCTTGGTACCAAGCCTGATGGCTAGCATGCCCCTTGTTTGCTGCAGGTCTAATGTTTACACCCTTCCCTTGTCCTTCCCCTTACCCACAAACTCACCCGTGTCGCTCCGCTTCCCCCCTCCTGCGCTACACTGCAGCCCCTCCCCTCCCCTCCCCTCACACTTCCACCACCACCTCCCCTCCCCTCCCCTCCCCTCCCCTCCCCTCCCCTCCCCTCCCCTCCCCTCCCCTCCCCTCCCCTCCCCTCCCCTCCCCTCCCCTCCCCTCCCCTCCCCTCCCCTCCCCTCCCCTCCCCTCCCCTCCCCTCCCCTCCCCTCCCCTCCCCTCCCCTCCCCTCCCCTCCCCTCCCCTCCCCTCCCCTCCCCTCCCCTCCCCTCCCCTCCCCTCCCCTCCCCTCCCCTCCCCTCCCCTCCCCTCCCCTCCCCTCCCCTCCCCTGCAGCCATGAGCAGTAAGCAAGAGCAGCAGCCAAGAGCAGGAGGTAGGAGGCGCTTGGAGCGGCAGCCAGGACTTCCGGTGAGTGCACATGCTTGCTGGCTGATGTTTGCTTGCAGTTGTCGACAGCTGGAGCATGGCAGGTGTAGCATGGCCTGGATGATTGCAAGCAAGGCGGTAGAGCAGCAACAAACAAGGAGCCAGCAAGTACCGTACCCTCCCCGTACCCCGTACCCCGTACCCTACCCCGGCGGCGTGACACGGAGCATAACTGTAAGTGGCCAGTCCTTGCACATGAGTGGTCCCCAATGCCAAGCCTAAATGCAAGGATGCCTCTTGCTGCCGCAGGTCTGATGGTCACACTGCTGCCCCTTGCCCCCTGCCCCCTTCCCCCTTCCCTGCCCAAGCCCACCACCACCACTTCCGAGTCTGCCACGTACCTACCCTCCTCCCCCCTCCTCCCCCCTCTTCTCTCCTCTCCCCCACCCAATGGCACCCAGCAGCCCTTGGCGTAGCAGCATGGAGCGGGCAGCCTGGAGCGGGCAGCCCGGAGTGGGCAGTCTGGAGCGGGCAGCCTGGAGCGGGCAGCCTGGAGCGGGCAGCCTAGAGTGGGCAACCTGGAGCCAAGCCTAGCCCAGCCTACCCCAGCCTAGCCTAGCCTAGCCTACCCCAGCCTAGCCTAGCCTAGCCTACCCCAGGCTAGCCTTGCCTAGGCTAGCCTACCCTAGCCTACCCTAGCCTAGCCTACCCCAGGCTAGCCCAGCCTAGCCTAGCCCAGCCTGATTTGGTGCCATGGGGCATAGGCAGCAAGGCAAAGTGCTTAGCAGTCCCGTGATAAGGTGTTAGCCCATAGCAATGAGGTGCAGCCTGTCCTTGTGGTTGTGCACATGACATATGTGGTGAGCAATGCATGAGTCGTTGTGTTGTTGTTGTAGTGATGTTGTGTGGTGTTGTTGTGTGGTGTTGTCACCTTCCATCAATGCATGTGCTTAGCACCAGCAATACATGCCGTTTGTTGTGGTGTTGCGAGGTGTTCGGGCGTCGTTGCATACGTTGTGGCAGGACCCTGTAGCCGTGGGGCAGGACCCTGTGAGAATATGTGGTAGGACCCTGTAGCCGTGCGGCGGAACCCTGTAGACGTGTATCGTACGACCCTGTAGCCGTGCGGCACAACCCTGTAAGAGTGTGTCGCAGAACCCTGTAGCCGTGCGGCAGAACCCTGTGAGAATGTGTCGCAGAACCCTGTAGCCGTGCGGCAGGACCCTGTAAAACTGTGTCGTAGGACCCTGTAGCCGTGCGGCAGGACCCTGTGAGAATATGTCGTAGGACCCTGTAGGCGTGCGGGAGAACCCTGTAGCCTAATGTAGCAGGACCCTGTAGGCGTGCGGCAAAACCCTGTAGCCTAATGTAGCAGGACCCTGTAGGCATGCGGCAGGACCCTGTAGACAAACGTCGCAGGACCCTGTAGGCGTGCGGCAGGACCCTGTAGTCATTTGTCGCAGGACCCTGTAGCCGTGCGGCAGAACCCTGTAGACAAATGTCGCAGGACCCTGTAGCCGTGCGGCAGAACCCTGTGGCCCAGGACCCTGTACAGGGTCGGTAGGACCCGGTACAGGGTTAGGTAACTTTTCAAATAGTTATAACATCGCAGCAACTTTGAGTTTTTCGATGATTACAACGGCGAGGAGTCAGCCTTTCCTGGGGCTATCTGCAGTACGCCTCCCGGGAAGAAATGACGTAGGCGACTTCCGGCCTTAATCGGCGCGAGTGGTACTGTAGATGTCTACAGTACTGTAGATGTCTACAGTACTGTAGATGTCTACAGTACTGTAGATGTCTACAGTACTGTAGATGTCTACAGTACTGTAGGTACCTACAGTACTGTAAATGGTCTCTCGAGGTACCTCGAGGTACCTACAGTACTGTAGATGTCTACAGTACTGTAGATGTCTACAGTACTGTAGGTACCTACAGTACTGTAAGTGGTCTCTCGAGGTACCCCGACAGTACTGTAGACACCTACAGTACTGTAGGGGTCTACAGTACTGTAGGTGTCTACAGTACTGTTCGTGTACTCGCGAGGTACCCCGACAGTACTGTAGACACCTACAGTACTGTAGCATGGCCGTATCTCACCAACCGCGCAAAATCACGAATTTTAGTTTCGACCCCCAATCTTACAATGCCTTCATTTGACTATGTACCAAGTCCGAGGCTCCGAATCTCAAAAATGCTGTTACTAATTTGCCTGAGTGTAGGAAGCTATATAGGTGATGAGCAGCCTGCCTCCCACTCTGTTCACACTACATGTGTTGCATTGTTGCACATGTGTTGCCTACCACTTCCCTGTAGGTGACACACACACGGAAGCGTGCTGCCATCATTACCGAGGAGGACCTGGTGAAGGCCCTTCCTCACATGGATCCTGCAACACCTCAAGGCTGCTTGAACCGTGTCCTCTACGTCCTGTCTACGGGAGCCTTCATGCGTGGTGATGAGCTAGTCAACCTGGAGTTGCATCACCTAGAGCGCATGCCCCCGGATGAGGAGAACGAAGAGGAGGTCTACAAGATCAAGGACATCGCATGCAAGAACTGGCAAGGTGGCATCAAGGAGGCAGGCCGAGACCCCCCAAACAAGAAAATCCAAGCAACACCCGCCTTGCCCGCGGGCCTGGGCGTGTTTGAGAAGGCCAAGCTGTGCCCCGTCGCCGCCATCGATGTCTTGTTATCCAAGCACCCCAAGGAGTCACCGTCCCAACGCCTCTTCCTCAAGCCCCTGCCATCAGTTGTGGCAGAGTCCGAGGTGTGGTACAGCAACGCGCATGTGGGCATCAGCACGCTGCGGCTAAATTTCAAGACTATGTTCCCCAAGACAACACTTCATGGTGGCAAACGCTCTGCTGCTACTGCTGCTCTTTCTGCCGGAGCTCCTCTACCACTTGTGCAGAAGGCGGGTGGTTGGAAGACTGTGGAGAGCGTCACGCCGTACCTCGCTGCTGACAAGTCAGCCCGGCAAAAGCTAAGCAATGCTATCAATGCCCCCCTTGTAGCTGCTGCCATGCGCTCCATGCCACACCTTTCCGCTCCGTTGCTATCCATTGATGAGGACTCCGTGCCTACGGCCAGCAATCCACATCCTGTCACTGAGTGTGTGTCGTCCGCTGCTGCCCGCCCTCGCTGTGGCCCCCCACCAAAGCCATCTGGTCAACCTGCCACGCCAATGTCAGATAAAGGAGGCTGGCAAGCTTATGCAACAGCTCATGGCTAGCGGCCCGCAGCACCTAACTCGACGGACGCAACACCAAATGGAGGCCCCCCTCCCACCCCCGGACCTGGCAGCTGGCCCATGAGCGGGCATGCGGCAGCGGCACCGGCTGCGTACGGAGGCCCACCTCCCACCCCAGGACCTGGCAGCTGGCCCATGAGCGGGCATGCGGCAGCGGCACCGGCTGCGTACGGAGGCCCACCTCCCACCCCAGGACCTGGCAGCTGGCCTATGAGCGGGCATGCGGCAGCGGCACCGGCTGCGTACGGAGGCCCACCTCCCACCCCAGGACCTGGCAGCTGGCCCATGAGCGGGCATGCGGCAGCGGCACCGGCTGCGTACGGAGGCCCACCTCCCACCCCAGGACCTGGCAGCTGGCCTATGAGCGGGCATGCGGCAGCGGCACCGGCTGCGTACGGAGGCCCACCTCCCACCCCAGGACCTGGCAGCTGGCCTATGAGCGGGCATGCGGCAGCGGCACCGGCTGCGTACGGAGGCCCACCTCCCACCCCAGGACCTGGCAGCTGGCCTATGAGCGGGCATGCGGCAGCGGCACCGGCTGCGTACGGAGGCCCACCTCCCACCCCAGGACCTGGCAGCTGGCCTATGAGCGGGCATGCGGCAGCGGCACCGGCTGCGTACGGAGGCCCACCTCCCACCCCAGGACCTGGCAGCTGGCCTATGAGTGGGCATGCGGCAGCGGCACCGGCTGCGTACGGAGGCCCACCTCCCACCCCAGGACCTGGCAGCTGGCCTATGAGCGGGCATGCGGCAGCGGCACCGGCTGCGTACGGAGGCCCACCTCCCACCCCAGGACCTGGCAGCTGGCCTATGAGTGGGCATGCGGCAGCGGCACCGGCTGCGTACGGAGGCCCCCCTCCCACCCCAGGACCTGGCGGCTGGCCTATGAGCGGGCATGCGGCAGCGGCACCGGCTGCGTACGGAGGCCCCCCTCCCACCCCAGGACCTGGCAGCTGGCCTACGTGCGGGCATGCGGCAGCGGCACCGGCTGCGTACGGAGGCCCACCTCCCACCCTAGGACCTTGCAGCTGGCCAGGCGTTTGGTACCCGGGACATACGGCATCATGGGGTCCCGCACCTAGCACTTGGCAGCCTGCTTGGCATCCAGCTGCGCATGCGGCTGGAGCCATTGATCCAGGGATAGCCCAAGGCTTTGAAGAGTTCAGGGCTAGTGAGGCAGCCAGCAAGGCCGCAAAGATGAAGTTACTGGCTGCATTGATAGGATAGGGCGGATTGTTTCAAATAGGGGGCTTGTGCTAGATAGGGGGCTTGGGCTAGTTAGGGGGCTTGTGCTAGTTAGGGGGCTTGTGCTAGATAGGGCGGATTGTTTCAGATAGTGCTGCTAGGGCGGACACAAGTAAGAATGGGTTGGAATATGGCTGATATTTACGGGAAAATAAAAATTCTTACTTCTCCCGTAATGTAAAGGGATCGCTGTAGGCAGCTTGGACCCAGCGCGGCGTGAACGGCGCATCCAAACTAATTTTTAAACCAGCATGCAACAGCGCTTTAAACCGCATTCTTCAACACGGGTTCAGTCCACATGTGACAGCAATGTCAAGGTGGTCTCCACACCGGTGTTTGTGGTTCTTTTGCAGCCAAACGCAGCTAGAATTAGTAAAAATGATGCAGAAACTGAGCTGATATGAGTATCACCCCCCACACATGAAACGGCCCACACATCAAGATAACGCGTTTCTGTTTTCCAGACACATTAGGTGACCACACAAGGAGCCGCGCTGAACTGGCTATTCATCATATGACGTCCTCGTTGGACAGTTATGGCAGCCGGAAAAAGTGCAATATTAAAGGTATTTGACGTTACACGAGGTGCACGCTGTTCGGGTGCAAGGACAGGCTACAAGCCATGCCACCACTCTCAACATGTCACCAGCACTAGCACTAGCACTAGAACACATGTCAGGGGGGGGTACTGCGCCCGACGAAAATTCAAACATTTGAAAAGCTGGGCCGCTGAGCGCGATAGCTGTTCTCTGATCACAGCCCCACTAAGTAGGCTATGCCAAACACAACGCGACCTAATCTCTCAGCACCCCCGCCCGCCCCGGCACAGGTGCACATCAGCCCGAGCAGCCCGCTAGCTTCGCTTTGAATAGCTGCACCGCCCTGCACAAAAATCGCTGTAAAACTCTTAAAGACCGGTCGGACTTTATCAGGGGTGCAGCCAATGGCGGGGGTGACCCCTTGACCAAAACTAGGGTCACAGCCCCACACCTGGTCCAGCAACTCCTCAACGACCGAGAATTACACTTTGGCCCGAGAGAGTCTTGTACTCCCCTAGGTCACAGCAGCCTACATACCAAGTTTCAGAGCTGAACTCTCAAGTTTTCCAAGCCAGCCAGGCCTTAATTTGACGGAGTGACATGAGGTCACCCCCGCCATCACTCCTACAAATTAATCCCTGCGTCCGTCCCTGCGTTTTGACCAACCTTGTCCGATCGGGCTGAAATTTTGATAGATGGTAGTTTGCATAATATAAAACATATTTTTCAGATAACATATTTTAAAAAAATCAAAGGCGGCTGCGCTGTGGCCCTGTGGCTAGAGTGCAGGGATGAGTGCAGGGATAGGTTGCGGGCCACAGCGCAACAGCTTTTGGATTTTTCCAAATATTTTTCTTGAAAAATATGTTTTATTTTCCGAAAACTGCCATCTATCAAATTTTCAGCCCGATCGGACAAGGTCGGTAGAACGCAGGGACAAACGCAGGGACTAAATTGTAGGAGTGATTGGCTGCACCCCCGTGGCTCAAGAGATAAAAACTTTCTCATTTCTGCACGGATGAGACCGCCGATTCGTGCGATGAGTTGATTATGGCCTAATTAGAGTGCGGCCAGGCCCAGCGGTTTGCCGGGTGGCTGGCCCCCAACACGCGACGTGTTCTGGCGCCACGCAGACACACTTAGCGACCGCTAGAGGCAGCCTGGACCCAGCGCGGCGTGAATGGCGCATCCAAACTAATTTTCAAACCAGCATGCAACAGCGCTTAATATCGCATTCTTCAACACGGGTTCAGTCCACATGTGACAGCAACTTCAAGTTGTCCAATACATTAGTGCCTGTGGCTCCTGTGCAACCAAACCCAGCTAAAATTAGTAGAAATGATGCAGAAACTGAGCTGATATGAGTATCACCCCCCCCCACACGAAACGGCCCACACATCAAGACAACGCGTTTCTGTCTAATAGACACGTTAGGAATCCACACAAGGAGCCGCACAGAACTGTCAGTTCATCATTTGACGTCCTGGTTGGACAGTTACGGCGGCCGGAAAAGTGCCCATTTCGAAGACACGAGTTGCACGCTGTTCGGGTGCAGGGACAGGCCACACGCCATACAAACACTCTCAAACATGTCATCAGTACTAGCACTAGCACTAGAACACATGTCAGGGGGTCACCCCCGCCATTGGCCCCGCAATTCAATTTTTGGCACCGTCTTTGATCCGCTGCATGTAATTCTTCCACCGTTGGGCTCTACATCTCACAACGGTGTCGCTGGCAGGTTGGGCCCTTTTTTGTCAATTGTACTGCACTGTCTCAACGACATGATTAGCTTCGCAATGTCATTCTCTATCTGTTTATATGCGTCTCGCAATAGGAGAGATGAATTGGTGGCCGGAGGCATTTCCGCGCCGAGCAGCCTTTGCTGCCGTCGGACTGGCAAGTCGCGATTACTTCCCAGGCAAGCACGGGGTGCTGTTTCTTAATGCGTGTGGCATACGATGATAACACATGCAACCAAATCTGCTGACCTGCACAGGTGCTTGGCTATTTTGAGGATCAACACCAAACCCACACCAGCCCAAGGGTCTCCCAGGCAGCAGTGCAGCAAGGCTATCAGCTCTTGAAAATAGTGAGCAAGAGGTGAGTAAGGTTGTATTATACCTCACCTTGTCTAGGTCGGTTTGATGTTCACTCGCACACTTCCGCAACGCATGACAGGCATGAACAGCTGAGGGTAGCACACAACAGTCACCTGCCCGACTTTCATCTCTTATGCTACGCTACGCCTCAATATGTTGAGCAAACATGTTTATGTGTTTCTATGCACCAGAAGCAACAACCCCCTCCCCCCTCCCCACCCCGGCAGCTGCAAGGCCCGCCCCAGGAGCAACCGGCTCCTCCCCCCTCCCTGCCACACTCACTACATGGCCAGACCCTGGAGCAGCAGCCCCCTCCCCCCTCCCCCCTCCCTGCATCAGGTTTCTCCTTGCCCCTCACCCCCGCCCTCCCCCCCGCCTCCCCCCCCGCCCGGGCATAGGCAGCAAGGGCTGCAGAATGGGCAATGGCTGCAGCCAACATTGCCCCCCTCCCTTCCCCTCCAACCCCTCCCCAACAGCCACAGCAACCCCCTCCCACCTTCACTGCCCCCAAGTACATAGCTGGGGCTGTGGTTGAAGCTATGTGTCAGGTGCCAATGAAGTGGTCTACAACGTGTGTAATGTGTCTTTTGTTTTGCAGGTGTTGGCAATGTGGTGCCCTACAACAGCCCGGAGGCTACCCTCAGGTCGACCATCACCAGCTAGAGCAGCCAGACAGCATGCCAGGAGCACCCCAGCCACAGTTTGACAATGAGGCAGAGCTTGCCTTGGTAGCACAGGTCCAGCGGTTAAGTGGTATACAACTTGTGTAATGTGTTTTGTTTGTGTTGTTGTTTTGCAATGAAGTGGTTTCAAGTAAATCAAAGAATGAGTTGCGTGACATGTGCCTGCTGAAGTTGAGGGAGAAGGTTGAGGCACCATGGCACATGTAACACTGAAAGCCAGAGCCATCCCGAGCCATCCCGACAACATAGTGCCAAGTGATGATGTAGCGCTGTCATAAGGCAGCTTACATTTGCATAGAGTCATGCCGCAATGTAAGTGCGGTAAGGGGTGCCAGCTGGCTGACTTGTGCGCATAACCACGAATTATATGCTCCATGCACTGACATGCAAGCAGGCGTACTGCACTTGTGCCCTTGGCTTACGGCGTGCGTAGATGGATTGGCAGCCTCGCCTTATGATGTGCGTGAGTCTTTTAGAAGCGGAAAGCACAGGTCAGGTTTGGGCGGGCGCCGATCTGAGCTAGTGTTTTGCGGACGGTGGGTGCCGCATACACCTGTTACACCCGACTGCGTCAAAAATTTGCCGCGAGCTACAGGGAGATTCGCGCCCCAGACCGTCTCACATTTGCGGGGCCAATGGCGGGGGTGACCAGGGGGGGTTCTGCGCCCGACCAAAAATTAAAAATTTTGAAAAGCTGAGCCGCTGAGCGCGATACCTGTTCGCTGATCACAGCCCCACTAAGCAGGCCGTTCCCGGCACAACGCGACCTAATCTCTCAGCACCCCCGCCCGCCCCGGCACAGGTGCACATCAGCCCGAGCAGCCCGCTAGCTTCGCTTTGATGAGCTGCACCGTCCTGCGCAGGAATCGTTGTGAAACTCGTAAAGACTAGTAAGATTTTATCAGGGGTGCAGCCAATTGCGGGGGTGACCATGAGCAAAGGCCGAGCAAGGTTTAGTGTTGCATGCAGATAGGCGTGGATCCCTTGGCAGCGTGCTTCTTTTTTATATGTGCTACTAGGGAGCGGCATGTATCATGATATCTCATGATACACGTATATGGACTATTAGGCATATCATGATGATCATGATACACGTATGATACATCCCCAAATCATCTTGGCGACCCTAGTTCGACTCTTGGTAACCGCAGAATCTCGTGGTTTTCGCAGGATGCAACTCGCTCGTAGCAACAGGTCGCAACTCACGAGTAGGGCTCATGAACGGGCTGCATTCGCTCTCAATGGGAGTGACAAGGTGCTGCAGCCTGAGACATTACAATATCCACATACACACGTCTTGGGCGGTGCTAGGCTCAGTGCCGTACACGGCCAGCCTGCTGCTCACACCCACACACGGCATGCTAAGAGTCCGGAGCGGCTGCTAGGCTCAATGCCACACATGGCCATCCATGCTGCTCACACCCACACATGACATGATAGCGGCAGCAAGACACACACAGCCATACTGCTGCTATCACACCCTACTACAAGCCCTCTGCCAGCAGCAGGGATGGCCCTAGAGACCCTCATGTGGGGATGTTGGCCTTGACGCGTAGCTCCTCTACCACGATCAAAAAGCCCTCCTTCACAGGGTGGTTTAGTGGGGGTACCAATCTGCAAGTGTTGCTGGCATGCTCCCTGGGCTGCAGCTGCAGCCTCCAGGTGGTGCTGGCCTGCAGCTGCAGCCTGCTGGCCTGCTGCTGCAGCCTCTAGGTTATCAAGAGGTTGCTTTGTCAACATGCACAACACATGCATTGCCGGTGGCACAGACAGGAAGATGGGTCAATGGCTTTGGAGGTGGTGGTGTGGTGGGTATGGAGGGAAGGGAGGAGCATACACTAACTAACACCTCGATGCGATAGTGCTTCTCCTAAAGCACATCCACGCCCAAAAGTTGAAATATGGACTGGAGGTGGACAGGTGGACGAAAGCAAACGCGACCTGGCCAAAAACAAGGTCTAAGCGGCGTAAGGCGCGTTGCACTTCTCGAGGCTGGGCTGGACCTCGCTCCTCAGGTGGGATGGGCCCATATGTCGGCTATACATTGCGCTTGTAGATGCCAGCGGTGCCACCTTTGCACTTGTGTTGGCCCACCGTTTGGCTCATGTTGCCCACGCTGAGAATTTTCGGGCGGCGCTTGCACACAGCATCTACATGGCCTTGAACTGTTGGCACTGGAACAACCAACTTGCTGTTTTGCAGTCTGCGGAGCACCTCGCTTGATGGCAGCATTACATGGTTAAACGTCTGCTCTGGCTCATCGGCGCCAGCCATGACGCCGGCCCGCCAACTGCCGCCTAACTGCCACCCGAACCTCAGCGCGCACGGTTACGACCAGTGCGCGAGGGACAAAGGGTCCCCGCAGGCGTCTTGCGCTGCAGAAACAGGGCTTATAATGAAACATTATGATATTATCATGATACATTGTATACCGTACTCTCCCGATCGATTCCCGAAGCCTCGGAAACTATAATTAAAATATTATTCCCGAGCCAAAATTGTTTTAAGTTCCCCGATGGCCAAAGTACGTCAAAAGTTCATTTTGAGAACGTCTTCGTGCATAGAAATAATCAAGCCTCCCACCCTATTAATCTCGCATCAAAAGCACATGATCGACATTGTCGACTATCGAGGTCTCTCTTGACGAGTGAGAAACATCCGGAAGCGTTGTTCATCGTGTATAAGGAGCTCGCGGTGCCGATTAGCAGCCGCGTCGGCGGCACTGATGCCCCGGACCACAAACTGGTCCATTGCTGGCACTTTCGTCAAGGTCAACTTATTGTATAACCACATCCCGAAGAACAAAACAATTACATTGTTTACTCTTTCCCGATTTCCCGAAGGACAATAAACGATTCGGGATAGGGAATCGATCGGGAGAGTACGGTATATCATATAATATGATACAGCCCCGGACGCTCCTTAGCTACTACATCTGTCCGCTCCGCTCCGGCACGTGGCTCCTGTATTATAGCCAGCCATGCAGCAATGCAGACGGTTGGCCGGACATCTCCCCCAGCGAGCCGCAGCGAGGGAGCCAGGTGGAGCACAGGGAGAGCTGGTGGCCTGAGCAGACAGCTCTGCCAGCCAAGGGCAAGGAGTACCCTGGCCTGGGCTACAAGAGGCTGCGAGACCAGCCACCCAAAGCCCAGGAGCAGCAGCAGCCTGCTGAGGCACAGTAATCTTGAGCTCTCATCAGCTTACAATCAGTGCATGTAGAATCACCATGTCCAAGTGCACTGGGTATACTCCACACACCCCAATAACACCATTCGAGTCGGGCCACTTTTGCCCACTAGTGGTCCCTAATGGTCCCGCTAGTAGCCACTAATGGTCCGGCTCAAATGTAGGGCTTAGTGGGGCTGACAGGTCCTGTCAAGTAGAAAACGGCGTCCGACATTAGTAAAACGATTCACACACTCAAGTCAACACTCGCATGCACATGAGTGACGGCCGGCCTGAATTCGATTCCGCGATAATACTTGGCCTCTTTCAATCAGCCTTTGCAGCTAAGCAAGGCGAGGACAGGTGAGAAGCAGTTGGCAATGATTTGCACAAGGGGCCGCCGCACCGGCGTGGGGCAGCCAGATCCGCTGGCAGCCTTACCAGCAGCGTAGGAAAGCAGCAGTTTTATTCATTGGCTGGAGCAGTAGCACGCAAAGTCATGCCTGGTGTTTTGTGCACAGATGGGTCGGGTCATCCGCACTCAGCGTAAGGGTCGCGGGTCCGTGTTCAAGTCGCATATCACCCACCGCAAGGGCGCAGCCAAGCACCGAGTGCTGGACAATGCCGAGCGCCATCACTACATCAAGGGCACTGTGAACGCCATCATCCACGACTCAGGCCGTGGCGCTCCTTTGGCGAAGGTGCAGCCAAAGCTTGCATGCACTCCCAGGAGTTGTGCTGTTTTAAGCACCGCATTCCTTACTGCCCGCAGGTGACATTCCGCGACCCCTACAAGTACCGGCACCAGAAGGCTCTGTTTGTAGCTGCAGAGGGCATGTACAGTGGCCAGGTGGAGCTTGCATGCTATGAGGAGCAGCTTCAGCAGAATGTGCAGGCTGATGTGGCCACTCTATGCCTCCTGCAGTTCGTGTACTGCGGCAAGAAGGCTAACCTGACCATTGGTAACATTAAGCCGCTGGGAGAGATGCCTGAGGGTGCCATCGTTTGCAACGTGGAGGAGGTATGCAGCTCAGACGCAGCACAGACGCTGGCAGCGCGAGCAGCGACGTAAGTAAGCTGCCGCCCGCTCGTGCAGAAAACCGGCGACCGCGGCAGCCTGGCCAGGGCCTCCGGCGACTATGCCATCGTCGTGGCACACAACCCTGATACCGGCATCACGCGCATCAAGCTGCCATCGGGCACCAAGAAGGTGTGCATCATTCGTCCTGTGTCCAGGCATTGGAGAGCAGGGGATGAAGGCTGGGAACATCTTCAAGCACTGTGATGGGTGCAGGTGGTCCCCAGTGACTGCCGTGCTATGGTGGGTCAAGTTGCTGGTGGTGGTCGTACTGAGAAGCCCATGCTGAAGGCAGGCCGCTCATACCACAAGTACAAGGCCAAGCGCAACAGCTGGCCTAAGGTGTGTGGTGCCTTCAACAGTGTAGCCAGCCAGCCGTGGCCAGAGCAGCGCAGCCCGAGTCCAGACTAGTCTCATGAATACCAGCAGCATGAGGTGCAGTGGCAGCACTGTGCCCAGCTGACTAGGTGCTTGCATGCAGCGTTCTCCCCACCTCTTTCTCCTTTCTATCCATGCACAGCATTGATCTGCACAATGGCAGAGGGTTGGCAGCGCAGCTCTGGCGCTGGCAAGTAGCAGTAGCTAAATGAATGAGCAGCAGCAATCTCAGGAGTTGAGAGGAACTTAATACAGTCAAGACACTGTGCAGCCTGGCACAGCATCAGCTGGAGAGTGACATGCCAATGAGGCTGTGGAGGCACAGCAACGGTGAACCCGGCGGCCAGCCTCTAGCATAGAGCAGAGCCAGGCTGCAGCCTGTTGGCTGTGCTACCGCCCAGCAAGGAGCACGCAGCTGGCAGTCATGCTGGCTGGCCTTGTGTGTGACTGCAGGTGCGTGGTGTGGCCATGAACCCCGTGGAGCACCCTCACGGTGGTGGTAACCACCAGCACATTGGCCACGCCTCCACAGTGTCCCGCTATGCCCCACCTGGCCAGAAGGTCGGCCTCATTGCAGCGCGCCGCACGGGTCGCTTGCGTGGAACCAGCGTGGTCAAGCCAGAGAAGGTTTAGAGACCGTGCTTGGCAGCTGGGTGGTTGTACTGGGCGTGTGGATGCAGTGTGGCAGGCCTCCCACTGCTGCTGCTGCTACATTGTGGGGCGTGCAGTGCCAGATGTGCAACATGGAGTTTGCTGGGCATGCTCTGACAATTGGGAGTGTGTTTCAGCCAGGCTGGTTGTGGAGTCTTGGAGGGAGCTGGTTGTGACATTCTGCTCAGTGTCAACAGCTATTGGTGTTACTACGCAGCTGCTCAATGCACAATGACAGTACCCCTTCCTCCATTCTCATGAATTTCTGGCATGCCAGTGTACTGTGGGTGCTTTTCCCTCCACCGTATATCACCCTACGAACACTAAAACGACAACACGATCTAGATTTACAGGTCTGCCTGTTCGACCACGGCCAACAGTCCGATTAGAAAAGATAGCGCACACCGCCTAAGCTATCAGCTGTGAGGCTGCTTGGCCGCCTTTCCATTCCAGGGATTCAAGACGAAGGCGCCAAGTAAGGCTGCCCAAGGCTCTCACTTCTGTGTGCCCAGGCCAAGGTCTTAAGCAGGGCTGCCCATTGATCTCCTGTTTTCTTTGTACACCGACAACATTAGACGTGTTTTTTGGTAGCTGTAATTGGTACACTTGCGGTCAATAATCAGACGGGAAACAACATCTACATTGCAGCTTGATTTTGAGGCTGTCTAAACACGTTTTAAACCCCATGTGCACCTTTGTTTGTACAGCCAGCAACCTGAACCTGTAGGAGTTACAACCCGGCCAAGCAGCGCAACAGCTGACGGCTCAAGCAGCCATCTTGCCTTACCTCAATATCACACCAATACTGGATGTCACATGCACAGCACATGGTTACCACCTTTATGAAAAACACCGCGACGACATAGAGCCAGACCCCTTCAGTTTTTTGAATGGCCCCATGGCCAGCAGGTGTCTCAGCCCAGGCTCCAGTGTCCTCATCACGGCAGCGTCCCTGAGGCTGCGGCCGCCCACCCCCTGCTGGTCTGCTGCCTGACTCCCCTAAGGGGCTGACTGACTACCCAGTTTGGCATCACAAACATGCACTGTAACAAAACAGTTGGCAACAAACCAAAGCACCAGTTAGCAACTAAGTAGGCAGCGGGTGCCGCTGATCCGGGGTAGGCGGTCTCCAGCCGCTTGTAACCCAGGCCAGGGTACTCCCTGCCTTTCATACCATCAGCTTCAGCTGGTCAAGCCATGTGCACAGTTCCAGCGGGCGCCACTTCGCCTCCCCAACGCGCTGCATGTTGAGCAATGATGGTGTCCCTGTCTGCCCACCCGCCTGGCTGCGTTGGGCTGCATGGCTTTGATAGCCTAGCCTTTGCCTTGGCCTGTGCCCTTGGTGGGCTAGCGCGACTGCCCCTGGCCACTGCCCCTGGGGCTGCTCCAGCTTAGGCCGACAGCAGCGCTGCCGGATCCACGGCCATGTCAAGACATCAACCACCCTGTTGGTCGCCAACAAGCAGCTGCTGCTGCTGCTGCTGCTGCTGGTGGTATTAGGGGTGAGGCGTGCTGGTGGCAGGGGTGTCATGCAGGCAGAGCAGCCTACCATGCAGCCACAGAGCCTGGTGGCAGAGCATGCTGGCTTTAAACCGCAGCTAGGAGAGACCCAGGTATCAATGGCACCAATGACCAGAGGCCCAGCGAGTTTTGGATTGGGTAGGCATGATTGATGTTTGATGCTTGGTTGTCATGATGCATATAGTAACAGTGCCATGTCCACAGCCTGCATGGTAAGGGGTGTAGGGGGGTGGGTGGCTGACGGCTGCAGGACAGCCCCCCCACCCTCGCGACACTGCCATGCAATGCTTGATGCTCAATAATGTATCAATGCAACGTCCATGCGCCGCAGCATGTGTGCAATGCTGTGCCATGGAGCCCAGAGTGTGACCTCAGTGCATCTTTCCGCCCCATGCGATAGCACCGAGAGCGATGCCTGCCACCACTACAATGGGCTCGAAGATCTGCGAACACATGGGAGCGGGCACAATCAGGCAGGCAGGCAGGCAGGCAGGCAGGCAGGCAGGCAGGCAGGCAGGCAGGCAGGCAGGCAGGCAGGCAGGCAGGCACATGTAGGTGGGCTGACTGCCTGCTGTGAGTTAGTTGCCTTTGGGGCAGCCTGATGTCTGCAGATGTGGCTGCTTTGAGGCTTCCCTGACACACCACCCCTGGCGCAGGGGCAGGTACTACAAATGCATTAGGCAGGCACGCTTGTGCTGTTAATAGCATTACACGCTGAGTGGCATGCTGTCTTCCTCAATTCACCCTGCTGACCCCCCTTCCCACCCCCACACACATTTGCTTGCTTGCAAGATGCTTGCTTGTGACACCGAGATGCAATGCAGCACCCCCTGCACCCTGCCCGCATGGCATGCACACCTGCAGCTGGTCCACCGCTGCAAAGGCGAACAGGGCGATGCATAAGCTGGAGGTGGGGAAGGGTGAGATGCTGTAAACGTCCACTGTCATCTTGAACACAGACGCCAGGATGAGGCCCACTGAGGTGGCATTCATGCCTGCAGGGTCAGGGTCAGGGTCAGGGTCAGGGTCAGGGTCAGGGTCAGGGTCAGGGTCAGGGTCAGGGTCAGGGTCAGGGTCAGGGTTAGGGTCAGGGTCAGGGTCAGGGTCAGGGTCAGGGTCAGGGTCAGGGTCAGGGTTAGGGTCAGGGTCAGGGTTAGGGTCAGGGCCAGGTTCAAAGCCAGGGTCAGGGGCACTCAAGCAGTGAGAACACCACCGACCAGCACACAGGCTGCTTCAGCAGCATCTGCAGCAGGAGTAGCAGCAGAGCTGGCAACAGCTACTGGCACCAGAACTTAAGGAGTTGTGGGGCGGGCAGCAGGCAAGGGGCATCAACAGGGCGGTGGCAGAGGTGGGGTAGGGCAGGTGAAGGCCTGAAGTGTGATGCTTTGGCGGTCACACGCAGGGGGGAGGCAGGGCAGCAGCTGGGCATATGGACCCAGACTGGCAGTCCGAGAGGGTAAGGGTAAGGGTAAGGGTAAGGGTAAGGGTAAGGGTAAGGGTAAGGGTAAGGGTAAGGGTAAGGGTAAGGGTAAGGGTAAGGGTAAGGGTAAGGGTAAGGGTAAGGGTAAGGGTAAGGGTAAGGGTAAGGGTAAGGGTAAGGGTAAGGGTAAGGGTAAGGGTAAGGGTAAGGGTAAGGGTAAGGGTAAGGGTAAGGGTAAGGGTAAGGGTAAGGGTAAGGGTAAGGGTAAGGGTAAGGGTAAGGGTAAGGGTAAGGGTGTATGAGGGGCACCCCGCCAGGCATGCACCCTGCTGCCAAGGCACGAGCAGGGGTGGTTGGACCTCTTCTGCTTGTGGTGGGTCATGGCTGAGGTGGAGGGCGCACCAGGCAGCGCACGGCGGTAGAGTTGAAAGCGGCGAAACTTGTCCCAGAAGGGCAACACCTGCAGGACCACACAGGGCGCCACACAGGGCTGGGGGACACCTCTTCCCCTCTGGCTCAATGCCACCTGCTGGTCAGCCAGCGCTGCTGGCGCTCATGCTGCTGCTTGTGCAAACAAGGCAATAGGTCAGGCAGCAAAGCAGGCAGCAAGCCAGCAGCTGGCCCATCACAGCCATGACCCTATCAGCCTGCCGCCCAGGCTGCCATCCACCAGGCAGTAGGTCGGGCAGCAGGCCAGCAGCTCAGCCACCACAGCCGTGGCTCGTCCAGGCTGTCAGGCAGGCAGGCAGCACTACCTGGCTACCCCAGCTCAGCAGTGTGGTAGCTGTGGAGAAGCTGGCAGCAGAGAGCAGCAGCTCACCGCGAACATGAGGATGATGCCGGGCCCAAACAGGCCGAACCAGGCGACCACTGTACCCAAGATGAACACCTGGCCAGAGTTGAAGGCGATGATGGCGCCCAGGTAGGCTGAGAAGTTGAACAGGGGTCCAGGCATGGCCTGCAGGAGGTTGGGAGGAGGTTGGGAAATTGTTTAACAGGAGGTTACGAGGAGGCTGGGAGGTGGTTGGGTGCAGGTTGTGTGGAGGTTGGGAGGAGGTTGGTGGCGTGGTAGGCAGGCGCGCAGTGGGAGGGGGCCAGGCAGTATTCTGCAGCATCGCTGGCAAAAGAAAGTTGACAAAAAGGTAAAGTTCGTCAGCGCCTATAACATGCCACTCCCATCATCAGGCGCAGCCACAGCACAGCAGCTGCAAGGACGCTGTGCCTGATTCTGCGCCCAGATTTGAGCATTGGTATGCCAGGGTTAGATGGAGCCTAAACACAGCACAACTGCATGCCATCATGCCCTGCGTGCGCCGCTCCCCCCTTTCCCTCGTCTCAGCACTTGGTTCTCTGTGTCGCCCCCTCCCCTCCCATGCCTACCTCGTACACAGCACCACTAACCAGCCCACCCCTTCACCCCTGAGCCCTCCATTCTCAGCCCCAGCGGCGTTCAAAGCTCTGCACTTCACCCCCTCTTCAACCCCTCCCCTCCCATGCCTGGCTGCTACCTGGGAGCCATAGAGCCACGAGTGTCAGGCTGGGTGGCAGCTGGCTTCCAGACCAGGTGTCGGCACCACCCCAGGCCCTAGCGCTGCTCACCTGCACAATGCCCAGCCCGCCATAGAACTGCTCCGTGGTCATCCAGCTGTTGACCTTGTCCTCAACGCAGGCGGGCACTCGATCCGCCTGGCAGTCGTACTTTACCAGGTCACTCAACAGCATGGGCAGCACCACCTGCACAGGCACAGGGGGAGAGGGGGTTGGTGGTAGGAGTAGGAGGACAAGAAGGTAGTAGAAGGGTTAGTGGAGTAGCATAAGGAAGTAGCAGGGTGTTGTGGAGGAGTCTGGACACAGCCCCCAGGCCCCAACCTCAGCACCACCTCGCCACAGCCCAGGCCCCAGCCCGGCCAGCCCCCCAGCCCCCAGCCCCCCAGCCCCCAGCCCCCCCTGGACCCAGCCCCCCAGCCCCCAGCCCCCAGCAGACCTGCCCATCCAAGCCCATCCAAGCCCACAACGTTTGCCCCACCACATTGACCCCATCTTGTGCGGGCCAGGCCACCAAGATCACCGGCCCAGCATCCAGCCTGACTGACAGCCACAGCCCCCACAGAGAAGGAGTCTGGGCACAGCCCCCTGGCCCCAACCCCAGCGCTACCTCGCCACACCCCAGCCCCCCTACCCACCTGGCCTCCGCCATAGATAATGGAGCCGATGCGGTAGAACACCTCGAACCAGTCCAGGGCGGTGGCGTCCTTCCTGTGGTCGTAGTCCTGCGTGCGCACTGACACCTGCGCCAGCGGCGGCCCTGAGTCAGCCACTAGGGCACCAGGGGCTGGGGGCCGGGCTCATGGTGGCCAGCAGCAGCGCCACCCCCCGCCAGGCAACAGGTACACCCCAGGGTAAGGTGGCTCAGGCGGCTCAGGCTCAGGTCACAGCCATCTGTCACGCCGGCAGAGGCTTGCACCAACACATGGCATACGAAGAGCTGCTGGGCGCTGCCAGTTCTGTGCCTGACTGCCCTCAACCAGAGAGCTGCATGCTGGGCAGTGGGTGGGCTTGAGGGGAGAGAAGGGGCGCTGGGTCAGCCTTGCCTTGCTGCTTACCTTGCCTTGCTGCTTACCTTGCCTGGCTGCTTATGGCTTTGGTGGGAGGGCTGGTGGCAGCGACGGTTATGCCTGGTGCGAGCTGCTCCTGCCTGGCGCTGTGAGAGAGTGCAGTGCAGTGCAGTGCAGTGCAGTGCAGTGCAACTGAGCCAGTGTTGCTGTGCTACTGCCTGAGGGCTGTGGTGGCAGTAGGCAGTCATGTCCCTGGGGCCACCTACCGCCTGTAGCTGTTGGAGCAGTGCATCAACACAAGGAGGGTGCATAAGGGTGCCGAGTAAGGGTGGAAGCAGTGCAGCTGGTCAGGGCCTGCTGCTTAGCTGCTTTGCTTGTTTGTCCTGCTGCCTGGAGGTGTGGGAGCAGTGGGGCTGTGCAGCGCCTGCTGCCTGCTGCTGCCCCTCACCAGGACAGCGATGAGGACAGTGAGCCAGACCAGCACCAGCACCCCGCCCGCCCACATGTTGACCCCGAGACTCATAATTCCCTCCTCGTTCTTGGCCTTCAGACTCATGTCCTCCTTGCGGTTGGTCCACATGGTCACCAGGGCGCCGATAAGGATGATGAGCGGGAACAGCCAGGGCGGGTTCCAGTAGATGGCGGCGGCAGCAGACAAGGTGGCCAGGGACGCCAGCAACTGCACTCACCAGGGCGGCAGCAGCAGGGGCAGGCAATGCGGAGGCAGCAGCGACAGCAGCAGCGGCGTCGTCGGCGGCAGAGCCGACGCGAGCTTGCTGTGATCGTCAAGTCAGGCATCAGGATCATGGGGCAGCAGCTTGACAAAGCATCATGTGGATGCAGCTGGACACAGCTGTGGAACCTTGTAATGGAAGGGGCTGGCAGACTGGGCCTCAAACCTGTGCCTGGTCAGCAGTGGCCCAGTGCTTATGCTGGCCTGTCATCTGCTGCCACCAGCTTGACCTGATTCGCTGCTGCTGCTGCTGCTGCTGCTGGTCGACTTGGGCTGCCATGTGCACACCTTGGTGGCACACAGCTTGATCAGCAGGCCCTTGGCTGCCGAGGCCACCAGGGCCACGCCCACTGCGCTGACGCCTGCCGTCAAGGAGCGCAGCCAGAGCGCGGGGGAGCTCAGGACGTTGGCTGCGCCCACCCCTATTGCGGTCATCATGACAGCGCCGGGGTATTGAAAGAGTGCCCCTGACAGGAGCCCACCTGTAGTCATGCAAGCAACAAGGTGATTGAGCTGTGGAGGCTGACCTGTGGCTGAGAGAGTCCCTGCAGCCCTGGCTTGCCATCCCCTCGGGCGTACACCTAGGATGCTGCACTGACAGTGGCTTGTCACAGGGGCTCCTCACCCAGCACGCCCTTGCGGACAGTCCCCATGGCAAACGATACTTGTGTAGAGGTGGGCCCAGGCAGGCAGCTGCCCAGTGCAAACAGCTCCATGAAAACACCGTTGCTCATCCATTTCAGCTTCTCCACCAGCCGCTGAGAGCCACACAAAGAGCATCAAAACTTTAAACAGGGAATCTTGGGTGGCAGGGTCAATGGGCAGCCACGGAGCTTGAGCTGACCTTTTGATATAGTCCAATGTGCGCAGCAGGCCCGCCAAAGGCAATCCATCCCAGTATGGAGAATTGAATCAGAATGTCTCGATAGGTTACATCGGCATACTTCTCAGGCTCTTCGTCAGGCCCGCTCGGTGCTTTGCCTTCAATTGCAGGCACGGCTGTCCCATTCTCAGCGGGCACGGTAGAGTGCACATGTACCTCCAGTGTCGACCCCTCTCCACTTGAAGGCTGGCTTGATGGCTGTAGAGCAATGCCGGTCGCAGGCGTCGCAGCGGCCATAGTGTTGCCGCCTCTACCGTCTGTAGCCTCTGCGACACCGGAAGGGTGGACACGCTGCATGCTGGGCACATTCCTGCACGTGCTATGCCATGCGACATGGACGATTCGGACATTAAGACTCACATTCAAATTAAGCGACATGAACGGTTCGCAACCGATATCCTCAGCAAATTGCAGTCTGTGGGTATGGTTACTAGGCTGCAGGATGCACGTCTTCAAGGATGGTTCTCAGACATTCAATTGTGTTGCACCAGACCCTAAGCCTGCACTGCATTCCAGCATGCTAGAAGCACGCAATCGTGGCAGCCCGGAAGTGATCCAGGTCAGGAGGCTTACAGGTTTCATGTGAGATTGGCATCTTCCTCATCAGCCCCATTGTAGAAAGAGGCACCCATATGGAGGCAAACTCATGGGTCCTTTCAATGGTGTGGGCAATGTTTAGTTCGCATGGCGAACCACGTTTGCACATAAACGCCGGTGTTGGTGTAGTCACAACATGCCTGAACAGCCTGAAGCAGGTTAGGCTGATTTCAATCAATTGCCCACTGGTGGTGGCCAAACGAGCACTTTTCTGTCTTCTCTTCTCTGAGTGAGAAGGGGTGACGTTCTCTGAGTGAGAAAGGGGGAGAATAGGCTAGCAGGCTGGTGTCATCGGATGTGTTAGGTAACTGTCAGTAAGGAGAACAGTGTGTGCAGCAGCTGTGGCGCAAACTGGCTGGCTGTCGCCGCTTCAAATAGAAGGCTCTGCAGCCAAGTATGCCGCTGCTGCCTGGGAACGGCAGCCATGCCTGAGCAACTGGGGGGAAGGCAGTAAGGAGGGCAGGACCTGAGGTGTTCCCACCTACCTGTGGTGGCTGCTGTTGCTGCTGCCACTGAGATCCCATTGATTGGCCCACAGCAAAGCTGCAGCACGTGTGCTATGCAACGAGCAGCCAAGCAAGCAATGCCCCACCCTACCGTCCCTACGTCTTGAGTTTTTGCCGTGTGGAAGTCTGGTGCGTGCGTGCGTGCGTGCGCCTGGACCAGGCACAGACCCTGGCCCTCCCCTGCCTGGTGAAGGACTTCAGGTAGGGGCAGCACAGGGGCAGCAAACTTGACTGGCCCTGGCACAGCAGTCCAGAAGCAGGTCAACCAAGCCACACCATGCTCATGCCCGTCTTTGGACCCCAGCAACTGGGCGCTGCTGGCCAAGCTGCAGGAGCTGGGCAGCAGCAACCTGAGGGGTGACGCCAACACCATCCAGAAGCAGGTCAATCAAGCACACAGCACCCCAGGGGCGGGTCACTGGGCTAGGGAGCAGCGTGAGCAGGGGCAGCAGCCACAGCACTTATCACCACTACAGCACACTATCCCCTACTAAGGCATAGAGGCTGTGTTATCTGTTATCCGAACTGTTTGCATGCAGCAAGCATCCGGCACCAATACCTAATTTCCTACCCCTCCCCCCTTGGGAGAGTCAGGCAATCGATGTTGGCATGAAACACATGCTCCGATGTAAGCAACAGCTTCAGCATTGCGTGGTGCTACTGTGCTACAGGCTGCTGGGCTAGGGCCTTGGGTGCTCGGTCTCGCAGCTTCTTGAAGCCCAATGCTGGGTATTCCCTGCCCTTGGCAGGAAGCCTTGCTCGGTGTTGCCACCTGGACAGCTCCAGTGGGCGCCACTTGCTCTCCCCTGCCCGCTGGAGGTTGAGGGCTGCGTTGCAGTCCCTGTCCACCCATTTGCCAAGGTCCCCAGGGGTAGCCTGGTGCAGCTGTGGGCACCACATGAGCCCCCGCACTGGCGCCTCGAACCGCTGGCTTCAGGCTGACCGCAACAAGTGACCGCAACAAGTGGGGCTTCCAGCCTTCAAGCCTGGTGGGCTTGCTGCGGTCCAGCTCCGCCTCACAGGGCTGGGGGCTGCTGATAGCTGAGCTGACCCTGCTGGTGCGGAACTCATCCACTGTCACCACCTTGCCTGGTACCCTGTCGGTTGGCTTGCGGCTGTTGGCCCTCTCCGCCACCTTGCGGCAGGCCTGCAGCACAGCCTTGGCCCCCCACCCACCCCGCGTGCCAATGTCTGCGTAGCCAAAGAACACCACCAGCTGCTTGCGGGTCCCCCACCGCTTCTGGAACTCAACAGCTGCCTCCTCCTCCAACTGCATGGCATACAAGGCACACACCGCGCATGACATCCTTATGTGGATTGGAGTCATGGGCACCTAGCAGGTCACATGTGAGGTCATCATCATCTGGCCCTGCCCCTCCCCCTCTACCCGTGGCACTCCCACCTTTTTGAAGTAGCGCTCCAGGACCTTCCCCTGTGCGCCATGCAGCCTCATCTTCTGCTCAGCACACTTGGGATGCAGGTACTCCTCCCACACTGCATCCCAAGTGGCCAGGGTGACGGCCACATGCCGCTGGATGGCCACCAGGGAGGTGCCTGCTGGGGTGGCTGCTGCCAGGTGCTGCGTTCTCATTCCACCGCTGAGTGTTGTGGCGAGCCTGGATCAGGCCGCTGTCATGCTGCACCTGGCTCCTGGTGAGCTTGCTCTTGATGAAGCTGTCCAGGCACCCATCCTCATCCCACACCCCGGAAGCTGCACTGACTGCCCGGATGGCCCCAGGGTCCAGCCCCATGCCCATCTGAGTGGCTGGGTCAAACTGGAACGCCCGCTCGTCAGCCAGGCCGCTGCCTATTTCAGCTGGTTGGCGCTTGTTGTTGCTGCTGCTGTCAGAGGGGTCTTCAACTGCTGGGCTGCTGTCAGAGAGATCTGCTGCTGCCGGGCTGCTGTCAGAGGGGTCTTCAGCTGCTGGGCTGCTGCAAGAGGGGCCAGGGGGGTGGTAGTCCAGTGGGCGTGTGTATTGCAAACACACACTGACCCCATCAGTCAGGATTTGCCTATTGAACCGTAACTTCAACTCACGACTACGCTTCCTAGTAACGACGGCAGCTTAAACGGGCAGCAGGACCCGGTGCAGCGTCCGAAAAGGAGCAGAATGAGCGAAGTTTCGTCCGACCCTGAGCGAGGTCAAGACAAGGCGATGGGAGGCGCAGCAGGTAGACGACGGCCTGCGTTGTTCCTCCTATTTGCTGTCTTGACCCTGTACTGCACTGGGTGGAGTTGGGGCGTGCTCGGGGGTTGGCCTACCAAAGCCACCCCCAGCCGCTTGTCAATCCACTCAGAAGGCACCACAGTCGGTGACCGTGCAGACAGGTTGGCTCCGGGCACAGGCCCAAGTCTGCGCGAAAGCTGGTACACCCAGCCTAGCCTTATCTCGTCCCCAGGGCAAACGCCCGCGAATGCAAGCAGTGCTATGCCCAGGTTCTTGAACAAGCAGTGCTATGCCCTCCACCATCGGACTGCAACCACTAATGTTCTGCTGCCAACATGCAACCCCATCTCAGATGCTATTATCAACATCTCTGTTCCCCCACTCAAACAAAGGCCTCCTGTGAAGGCACAATTGAAGGATACACAACCAGGGCAAATGAACACATACCCTTGTTTGCAGGCCTGTATAAGACATGGCGCTCAGTCTTACCACCACCCGCCGGCCCTGATTGATACAGCCTTGCATGACCAGCCAGCTGCTACAGAGATGCCAACCACTCATGCTGACATGCAGGCCGGCGCAAGACATGGCGCTCAGCCTTACCAGCACCTGCTAGCCCTGCTTGCTACGACCTTGCATGACCAGCCAGCCGCTACAGTGATGCCAACCACTCATGTTGACATGCAGGCCAGCACAAGACATGGCGCTCAGCCTTACCACCACCTGCCAGCCCTGCTTGCTACAGCCTGGAATGACCAGCCAGCCGCTACAGTGATGCCAACCACTCATGTTGACATGCACGCCGGCACAAATCATGGCGCTCAGCCTTACCACCACCTGCCAGCCCTGCTTGCTACAGCCTTGCATGACCAGCCAGCCGCTACAGTGATGCCAACCACTCATGTTGACATGCAGGCCGGCATAAGATATGGCGCCCAGGAGCAGCCTTGTGATCAGCTCCGCACGCTGCCAGGACCAGCCAAGTATACACCGCATGCTGACCCGCTGCCATGCTCCAGGTACCCCCATGCCTACACCAACGAGACAGAGGTTGAGCAGCCGTGTGCACAGCCCAGCATGCTGCCAGGACCAGCTGTGTATGCACCACATGCTGGCATGCCGCCCCGCTCCAGGTACCCCCATGCCCACACCAATGGAGCGGAGGATGAGCAGCCATGTGAGCAGCTACATGGCAGGCCGATACCCCATGGACCATCCATACATGACCTATATGTTGACGTGTTGCCTCTTGATCTGAACAAAGTGGTGGGGGGCAAGGCGTATCTCATTCACATCACCATAGCTCTCTTTAGCATGCTCGGGCTACATCTCCGTACCCCTTCCCAACGCACCCAGGTTACCACCCCCTCCCAATCCAAAGCGTGCTTGCTCAAACAAATCAAGAGAGTGCGTAGGTGGAAGGGTGTCATTGTTATGTCAGCCCTCCCCCTCTGCCCATACCTGGATGGCAGCGCCCCACGACACAACGCTATACTTTGTCTCTCTGTGTGCATGGACAACTGGACTACACATGGACACTTCACCCATAGTGGGCCAAAAGCCTCCCTTATCGTCCACCACTACAACACGACGTTGCATCGCTACACTATCTATAAGATAGGCATCACTAGCAAGCAGGGTGTGCACAATACCATGCTACCCTCTTGCTTGCTGGCTACGGCTACACAATGGTTGGGCGTCATCACCACAGTTTACTCCACTATTTCCCTCATTTACATGGCCTGGCTACTGCTCGCCGCTGGGGATGTTGAAGCGAACCCCGGCCCAACCAACGAGCACTACATGCAGGCCAGGCATAGCTCCGCGTGCCAGGTTTATTCCTTGAACAATGCAGCGGGACATGAATGGGTCACCATGCAAGACATAGACTTATTTTATGAGAACAGGCTCCTTCAGTTTACTGATCAGTTTGAGCGCGGCGCATGGTTAATGGCAAGAGGTGTTGACGGCTATTCCGACGAAGTCATTGAGATGTACCTACGTATCCACTACGGCCTAGCAGTTCAGAGCATTGCCCAACTCAACCAACCCAGTGACTGGTCTGCTGACAACCTGGGAAACCTCGCCGGCCAATGCGGTACGCACACATTTTTGTGCAAAAAGCCAGGCCACAGCATGGCCATGAAGTGCATTGACGGCGCATGGAACCTACTGGACTCCATGGAAACAACACCGACGCCCCTCTCTCACATCCCTACTGCAACTATGCGGACTATGCATCAACTCTTTGTCATCACGCCCAACACCCGCTCACGGGAACAGATGCGCATGTGCGCTGAAAAGGACATCCATCACATCATCAGCCATGTGGAACAAACAGGACACGGTCACAACGCCACAGCAGTCGACCCCGCTCACCCCACAGTAACGGCCCGTAACCTAGACCATGGCTACATGGAAAGGCAATACGAAGAGTGCTGCCTAGTACATGCTTTCAACATGGCCATGGGGAAAAAATGTATTGACTACCACGCAGTCATCAGCCACTGCAAGCAGCTAGCAGAGCACCTACAACACTTAGCACAAGAAGCACGAGCTGCAGGGCACACAATCCAAACCCTCAAAACCGACCATATCTACCATGCGAAAGGCAAGTTTTCATCTGACACACTGAATCACTACCTTCATCGCAAACACCATGAGATGCACATGTACCTGCATCCAGCCTCAACCTACCTACCCACCCAGAGTATCACCCCTGAGACGATCACTAACGCTATAACAAGCACCGGCGCAACACACACGGCTGTCATCCTACTATCACACCAACACGCTACTGCCATCAAGCACACACCACATGGTTGGCACCAACTGGACTCATTCAACCGGGTGCCCAAACCACTCTCTACACCTGACGACTGGAGCAGCCTTCAAGGGAACATCCTCACTATCTGCACAGGCGACGTGAGACACACAAGATTCATCAGGAGGGAGATCTGGATAGCGGACCCACTGGAGGCCACCACCCCATCAGTGCTTGCAGCACACTTCCGAGATCACCTGGACCCAATAGACCTTACTACAGACCACACAGAGGCAAGAGAGACCCCTGGCCCCTTGCACGTGACCACCACTCACGCCGAGACCAGCTGCACAACCGATAGCAAGCGCAGGGCGACAGCAGAGGGCACCCTCCC
Organism: Haematococcus lacustris; assembly: GCA_030144725.1. Taxonomy (NCBI): domain Eukaryota; kingdom Viridiplantae; phylum Chlorophyta; class Chlorophyceae; order Chlamydomonadales; family Haematococcaceae; genus Haematococcus; species Haematococcus lacustris. The sequence goes on from JASKMD010000007.1 coordinate 10,010,540, forward strand.
ACACGGCGAGCCTACCCGGTTGCGACAGCGCCGGGACACACCCACGGTCACTCTCCGTCCGCAAACAACGCCACATATTCATCGACCCACTACGCCCCTCGACAACGCCACCGACGCTGCCAAAAAGCGCGCTCGAGCCACCAAGAGACACGGTAACGACACACACATTCAAGCCCTCATGTTCAAATATCTTTGCAAACCCACCGCTAAGACCCACAACACTGGGCCAGTCTCCACCATAGACGAGACACCTAAATCCACGCCCGACATCGACCTTGGTACGAACCAACATCACAGCCCCCCACCGCCACCCACCCCCAATCGGCAACACATCACCCTCACAACCTTCAACGTCAGAGGCCTACACAGATCTAGAATCGAAGTTCTAAACCTTGTACACAGCCAAAGCCCGGACATCCTGATCCTTACTGAAACCATGACCCAACCCAGGAGCAACAACCCTAGCTCTGGCTGGCTGAAGAGGGTTATGCCCAACTATACTGTCCACCGCCACCAAGGCCACAGCGAAGTCCTCATTGGCATCAGACATGATCTAGCCATCCAGATGCAAGCTACCATGATACAACCGTGCACAGATGCGGATGTAAACACCCGCTGCGTCATCCTGAGCCTCCGCCAACGGCAAAGCGAAGAGCTCACACTCGTCGCCACGTACTGGCCATCGGGGAACAACGACGACGCAATTCCACTAAGGAGAAAGATGCAAGAACACATACGAGCAGCCGCCGGACACCTGCCCGGCTCACTCATCCTGGCGGGAGATATCAACGCCACGATGAAAACAGAGGATCGCTCCGAACACACCGAGTACATACAAGACAACATGATGAGGGAGTTCGCCACAGAGATGCGCCTGTCCGAAGCTGATTCCGGCGACCGGGCCTGGACCTACCAACAACCGCACTGCAACAGCCGCATCGACGCCATCCTGACGCGCGACGCAAGACACGGCCCTGAACACCGCACGCACGTCGACAAACACGCATATCTTAGTGACCACAGGCCACTCACCGCCACACTGAGTACAGCCCGACTGGGCATAGACCTGGCAGCCCCACAAAAACCTCAGAAGCACAGCCACACCATCCTTACCACCCCCATTAACAAAGAGGACAGGGAAGCCTACCGCCTGGCAGTGCAACAACCCAGCTCAGGTGCCCCACAACTGCATGCACACCTGACAGCATACCTTGCTCCCATGTACACTGATGCTATCCACTTCCTGACCACAATCGACAAGGCCAACCCCCAACAACCACAGCGCCTGACGCTGGTGGCAGGACTCCCAGCCAGGGAAGCTGTAGACACCGCAGCTACCATGCTCACAACCCTACTGCAAACCTGCAGGACGACAGCTATGAAGACTTGCAACACTAAGACCCTAACTAGGGGAGGCCAGCACTACCAACGCAGGACCATGTGTAGGATCATACAAGCACTAGGCAGAAAGCTCAAAACCACCAGAGAACTCAGCCGGAAGGCTAGATTGCTTTTCAAGCAAAACAACGTGCACCCAACCATCGATGAACTTATCCCAGAGACAGATACGACAAAAGCGGAAACAAGGGAGGCGGTGCAAGCGCGCCAGGGCGACGATACAACCGAAAACCACGTGCAGGCCGCGCTCGCCCAGCTGACCAATACGTACCGCGACCAAATTCACAAGCTAGACGACGACGACTCCGCGCTCGCCATCGCACAAGCCCGTGTCAGAATGCAACAACTAATCAGCACCCAACCTAAGAAAGCAAACAAATACATCCTACGCCCGTCTCGCACGGATCACAAAGGTCTGCAGGCGCTAGCCGACCCCATCACCAACAGGATATGCACGGCCCCGGCCGACCTGAACCGGATAATTACCGATGCCTACGGAACGAAGCTGGCGCCGCCGACCCCCAAAACTGGCCACTACACAAACACGCAGACAAGAAACTACCCGTGGGCCCGCGCCAAAGCGGACGACCCTTTCACGATGCACACCTGCCAAAACGTACATTGGTTACACACAGCCATCATGGACAAGGCAGGCTTTCAGGAATGCCTCAGTAGGTTGTCGGGGGGCAAAGCCCCAGGACCAGACGGCATTGAGAACGAGATCATCAAGATGCTGCCATGGGAGATGAGGGACACCATACACCAGCTGTTCATCAACATGTGGGCTACAGGCTGCACACCAACCACGTGGAACACAAGTGACACATGCCTGCTTCACAAAGACAAGGGCCAGGAAACGGACCTTAACTCTTACAGGCCAGTGGGCCTAGCCAACACCGTTTACAAGCTGTGGACCAGCCTCATAACTAAGATACTTTCTGAGTATGCTGAAGCCAATGGGATGCTCAGCAAGAACCAAGCAGGGTTCCGCTCCCATAGGAACACTACGCAACAGCTACAGATGCTTGTCATGGCCCTTGAGGATGCTAAGCTGGCTAAGGCAGATATCTACGCGCTCCTGGTGGACTTTACCAGTGCGTTCAACACCACCTGCCAGGACAAACTACTATGGATCATGCACGACCTAGGCTTCCCCACAGACGCGACTGACGCAGTGAAGGACCTTTACACGGGCGCTACAACGCGCTTCAGAACTCCCTACGGCCCCACCGACCCGGTACCCGTAGACCGGGGCACCATCCAGGGCGACTCACTCTCACCCTTCCTGTTCCTCATCTATATCGAACCCCTCCTGCGCTGGCTGCAGGTGGGCGCGAGGGGCTATAAATTCAAATCAGCGACGGCTGACAGCGGAGAGCGCGCCATCGTCAGCAGCTTAGACTATGCCGACGACATAGCAATCCTCTGCAACACACTCCGAAACCTCCGTTGTCAAGCGGACAAACTCTCGGCTTTCTCGGACTGGGGACACCTCGTCATCTCACATAGTAAAACCCTCGCAACCGCGGCGCTACATCACTCGGTCGAAACTGGCATGTGCAGCAACGCGGCCGAAGCGGATAAGCGGGCCCGCCAACAACTCCAAACTGTAAGCTTACAAGGGAAATCCGTCACATACCACCGCCCGACCTCACCCTTCACCTACCTGGGAGTGCTCATCACCATGACGCTGGACTGGAAACCACAACACACCGCTATGATTACCCAGCTACGCCAAAAACTAGAGAGACTCAGACGCTCCTTTGCTAGCGCTAGACAGGCCATACACATCATCCGCACGGCCATCATACCCAGTCTAGCCTACAGCTTCTGCGCCGTGCCCTGCACTCCAGGGGACCTTGAGCTGTATGACAGGTCCATCAATCAATGCGTTAAGCTTAAACTCAGACTCCCCCTGGGAACGCCCAACGCCATCGTCAGAGAAGACGCCGGAAAACTAGGCATGGGCATCAGCTCCACAGCCCAAGAATATCACGCTCGCAACACAACAGCTCTCACACACAGCCTCCAGTCCACAGATGTGACGCACGCCCACATATCAAGGAGCATGTTACACAAACAAATCACATGGCTCAATACCCAGGCCAACACTCAAGGACACCGCATGCTCACCCTCTTCCACCATACCCTCAGGGCACGGCAACTAGTTTATACCTCACTAGCCGGGCTGTCAGCCACGGAAGGGGGACTACCCCTCTACCCCGAGGAATGCCACACACTCGGCCGCCTCATCACGCAAGCCAACAGTTCTCATGCACACGATGTCGTTAGTGCCAGCATCACCTGCCTCAAAAGCCTAGGCATCACCCGCGCATCTGAGCTCAGCTGCGAGGGCAACACACACATCATCACGGGTAGCATGCTCACATCGAAGTACGGAAAGAAGGTCAAGCAGAAACACATCATTGCCCTCAACAAACTTGCGGCCATGGCGGCCCAGCCCACATGCCCTGACGCGACCGCAACGCGCACCATCCGGGACAGCCGCAACACATCACTCACCCTACCGCCCGACCAACGCAAAATCACACCATGGGCCGCGGGCCTCACGGAACTTGCGCCCACACTGTTAGGAATCACAGATCTTGCATTACAGGAAGGGGCTAAGGAGCAAGTTTAAGAGCAAACTTCAACCTTCACACATGTCAGGTTTCTACCTGCACATACGAAGGTCTGAGGCTGGCTGCCTACAAACACTCATATTCTAACACTCCCACACAGACAGACTTCAGACTTCTACACCTTAGCCTGCCAGACTCATAAAAGTCAACACTTGAAACCAAGACCACAGTTAACACAGGTCTCTTGCAAAGCTCCTACTTAGCTCCCACAGAGCTGCCACAGCTTTCACTCAGCTCACACACTGCTCCCACAGAGCTGCAACACCACACTCACAGCCCTCACAGAGCTGTCTCAGGGTCAGCAACCTTCCACAGCACTAACACACTGTACCCACAGCCCTCACAGAGCTGTTTCAGGGTAACATACTCCACAGCGCTACCACACTGTACCCACAGCCCTCACAGAGCTGTTTCAGGGTAACATACTCCCACAGCGCTACCACACTGTACCCACAGCCCTCACAGAGCTGTCTCGGGGGCAACATACTCCCACAGCCCTGCTGCACACTACAGCTACAGAAGGGCATTGGAGAATTTGGCAGACACAATAGACTCCTGGCTGCTCGACACCGCACCTCCCTCCCGCCCCTTGCGCTTGGGGCAGTCCTTTGCCAGGTGCCCTTCCTCCCCGCAAGTCCAGCAGAATTTGGCACGCCCAAAGCCACCACCTGCAATGCCACCTCCACTGCCAGCACCGCCACTAGTGACTCCCTTGCCACTGCGGCCTCCGTGCCCAGGGTGCATGGACATCACACTCCCATTTAACCACCCTTGACCACCCCCCTTATCTATCTCCACCTCACAGGTGAGCAGATGAGGCATCACTTTCTGCAGAGTGGGCTCCTCCATGAACTTAATCTGCGTGACCACATGCCTGTACTCAGGTGACAGCCCTTTGAGCACGAAGGACAGCACATCTGGAAAAGGCTTCCCCGTTAGCTCAATCTTGCCGGCCAGGGCCTCCGCACGGCCCACGTACTGCAGCATCGACTCGGTTGGCTCCTTGCTGAGATCAGCCATCTCCATCACTAGCTGAATCCGACTTGTTGCTGCAGAGCGCTTGAACAGCTCAAGCAAGCGCTTCCACAGCTCCCCAGCAGTCCTGCTCTCCTTCGCGAGTTGCAGAAACTGCGTGGACAAAGCTAGCGAAATGATCGCCTTGGCTTTTGCGTCCTTTCTCGCCTTGGCACTGGCGTCAGTAACGGTGCTGCTCCCTTCCTCGGAGACAGTCTCTACGCCGTCCTCAACGACGTCCCATAAATCATGAACCACTAAGCAAGCTTGTTGTCGCACGAACCACTCCTCTGAGTTGGCTTCTGTCAACAAGGGTACTATAACTGAGCGCTGACCCTCCGCGGCCATGGCTCCGAATGCGCACTGGTCTATCCCTGCTCCCTAGCACAACAGCTATGAGGGCCCATAACCTGTTAGGAATCACAGATCTTGCATTACAGGAAGGGGCTAAGGAGCAAGTTTAAGAGCAAACTTCAACCTTCACACATGTCAGGTTTCTACCTGCACATACGAAGGTCTGAGGCTGGCTGCCTACAAACACTCATATTCTAACACACACCTGCCGTGCCGGACACTAGAACCCGCTATATGGATATGAAAGCGTATGCGGTCATGCACGCAACGCGACCAGACACGACGGAGCGGGCAGCAGCGGCGCCCGCAGCCCACGAGGCCATTAGGTCAAGCTCACGGCTGCTGGAAGAGAGCAACGAGCAACACCCCCGAACCCAACGGAGCCTACCCGGCCCAAGGCGGGCACTAAACGGCACAAGGACGGCAGACATGTCCACACAATCCCGGCTGACATCGTGCGCATACTTGGCCTTGACCTCCCGGGGCTCTCAAGCTGGAAGGTGGATAAAGCCTGCCGGTGCAAACTCACGGACTTAGGGCGCACACTTGGGGCCATGTTCGACCACCAAGAGGTCATCACCAACATAGACGGGTGGCAATGGGACGGCATCAATAAGGAAAGCTACTACAAGGTGCACTGGAAACCTACAGTCATAGAAAGGTGGGCATTACACCTATGTGCAAAAGAAGGCTATACACCCACACACATAGAGACCATCAGTAGGGAAGAGGCTAAGGACGTATGCACATGTGAGCTATGCTGGCTGCCAAGAGGGGACAGCCCAATGTGCCACAACTGCAAGAGAGCCTACCACCCAGCCTGCCTTGAGAAAGCCCACCTGTCTGGACACAAGGAAGCAAGCTACTGGCTGTGCCCCATATGCAAGTTTGGCAGCAACGACTTCAAGTCGACCATGCGTCAGTCAGCGCACTCGGACCTTATACGAGTACACTGGCGCCCCACCTTGGAACCGGCACCGCTCATCACGGCACACCTGGACTACACGGCTAAGCGCAACGTCTACGACGAGGAAAATATGCAGATACAAGAGGCCAGACATGCGAGGCCTGACGCGAACCTGCCGGACCACACCCGACAGGGATTACCGGATCCGCACACCTGGCTACCCCGGTGCACCAACCTACACTCTAAGGCCACCTTCCACACCTACCCTATTAACCCGCAGACGGACATCGTTGGAACGGGCAAATGCGAAACCTTTCTCCAACTGCACCCGCACATGACCACCCCCGCGACGAGCCTTAGCACGGGGGACCCCATCATGCCAAAGCACGACCTAGTGCAACACGTAACGGTTCACGACGAGTCGGGCCGCACAGCAGGCCTCCTGACAAAACACCAACACCAACACCTACACGCTTGGTTGCAACACACACCACACGCACGCAACCTGGCCACAGAACTGGTGGCCCTCCTAAGGAGACATGACACACAGAGCAACCACCACCCCATGAGAGCGGCACAAGACAAAGCCCTCACCACCCTACACAACACACGCAACTTTCCAAGTACCGTCCAAAGGTGGGCTGACCCACTCACAGTTAGACCAGAAACCACTACCTACTGGAGCCCTGACATCAATGACACGGCCTTTGGGGCACACCACAACTGCCTACTGGTACGCCACACTGGGCTATCCACATGGAACGTACCGGCAGACGATGCGGTGGCACTCAAATGCGTCAACCATGCTATACACTCAGCTACCCAGGAGGAGGCCATGGCCACCATCATGCTGATCCCTGGAAAAAGGGCATCTCCTACCCCAAACACATTGACACCCTAAGACGCTACCCAGAATACTGCCAGCACCTGGCTAGCATACCCCCCACCAAGACCAACTGCTCCAAGCCAGGCAAGCACGCCAACCTCCACGTCTACGTCATCTGGAATGCAGCGGGACAACAACTCGTCACCAAAGGCAACCCCCAAGGATGGCTGGCTAGCACTGCCACTGCCCTCCACCCCCAACGAGACACACACCCCCTCCGCAACAGACCAACGAATCAAAGCCAGCCGGCCACACCCCCTAGCGGCCACAAACAACACATGCGCCTGCCGTTAGACAAGGACCTCCCCACCTCGGGTCACCAACGCAGCCACCAACAGCTCACGCAACATTCCACGACGCAGCCACGTATGGCCATCACCGAATGGGCCACGATCGCGTACACGGACGGCAGCTGCATTAAGACCTCGGGGGCAGCCCCAGCGAGCGTCGGGGCGGGGGTCTATATCCCGGAGACCAACGTTCTCATCACCGTCGCCTTGGACGACCCAGAATGCAACACCATCAACAAGGCAGAACTCACGGCGATACACGCGGCAATCACAGCGGGGGTCAA
>JASKMD010000007.1:10018814-10145843 GCA_030144725.1 Haematococcus lacustris
ATCTACAGTACTGTAGGTACCTCAAGGCACCTCAAGAGACCATTGTTAGTACTGTAGATGTCTACAGTACTGTAGATATCTACAGTACTGTAGATATCTACAGTACTGTAGAGGTCTACAGTACTGTAGGCACCTACGGTACTCTAGACACCCCGGGGTACCTCGCAAGTCCACTAACAGTCCTGTAGGCGCCTACTGTACTGTAGGCACCACGCTCCGTGACCTTGTTGTCCGATTTGGACTGAGACCTAGTGGTTATAAAATCAATTTAGGCCGGAATCACGAGCATGTATCACACATTTGTCTTTTCACACATCAACATAACGACATTCATGTTACACATCTACCTCTTTCTCCCTTGCTTCTTCTTTCTCGCCTCCTCGTCCCCTGCCTCTTTGCCCCCTGCCTCTTCTGTTTCCTGTGCCTCCTCCGTCACCTCTGCCACTACAACCTTTTTTCCCTTCTTCTTCTCCTTCTCTGCTTCCTCTGCTGCCTCTGCAGCCATGGACTCATCCCAATGGCCCAACAGACTGGTCAACTCTGCTTGTACGAGCTCATCAGACAATGCCCAGTCTGAGTTCCATAATGTGTCCACCGGTGCTCGTGCAGGGCGCTCATAGGGCTCAGGCTGCACATAAAGACCCCCATGCAATGGCCCTAACCCCGGTGGCCAGTTGTCATATTGCTCACGACGCTGAGGAGGACTGGTGGGCTGGCATTTGTGCACGAACTCCACATCCAGCATGGACAGAAAACAGGTGGCATTGTTGATGTAGCCCTCGCTGCCATACAAGTGCACCCTGGTGGAAGCTTTGTCTGGCAGGCCCCAATCCCCTGCATGGACCGTGTAACCGCGCATCCCAAGCACCTCACCCGGCTGTAATGTCACCCTGTAGACCTGCATCTTGGGCATGGCCTTCATGGCCGTCTTCAGGACTCTTGCCGATATCTCCCCCTTGTGCTTCTTCTCCACCTTCAACACCTGCACATGGCTGCCTGGGCTGACCAGCACCTGCGTCACTCCAACAGCGATGATCATCACCAGACCATCTCGCCCCCAAATGAACCTTGGGGGGGCTGTGGGTGTTGTTGCTGAAGACGCAGCAGGGGCTGAGGTAGAGGGGACGGCATGTGAGGGAGGGCTGCTGGTCTGGGGTGCTGTCGCGGCTGCAGCTGCTGCTGCTGTGTGGGGGGGGGTGGAGAGGGACGGGTCTGGGTTGACGTCCACATGCAAAGCCTGGGCTGCCACCAAACCTGTGGCCTTCGTTAGAGCCATGCCCACAGAATTGACGTCACGCCCATGCATGGTGTCGTTGGTGAGCACTGTACCCCCCCTGAGGGTGACCTGCGAAAGCTGTGAGGCATGCTGCTGTAGCTTCCTGAGGTAAGGGCGGGCAAGGTGGACAGCTGTGGCATACTGCTTCAATCTGGTGCGTGCAGCTTCGCCTGCTGCATCCTGCTGGGCTGCCATGGCTTGGTCCTTTCTGATGATGCGCAAGGACCTGGCTGTCCAACACCCCGACATGGAGACATCGTCAGGCAGGCTGCCATCTGCATATGCCGTAGTGAAAGGCATCTGCAGGCGCTGGCCTGTGCTGTATCGCACATCGAGCTCCCCTTCGCTTATGACGGGCCAACCGTGACTCTCGGTGAGGGGGATGTCGTTGAAGATGGCGTAGCCAAACACCAGGCTGAGGAGCTGTAATGCCCACTCCAGCTGAGACGTTGGGATGAGGTGGCCTGGGAGGCTGGTCATGGCAACACCCATCTCCAGCACTGCCTCACGCCACTGATCAGCCTGCTCAGGGGTGAACTTCTTCACCACAACATTGCCATCGGCGTAATTGCAAGGCCGCCAAACAGTAGCCTGCAGTCATACACAATGTTCCTCATAGACACTAGGCATGGGGTTTGGTTAGGGTTAGTGCTCGGTCTAGGTCTAGGTCTAGGTCTAGGGCTAGGGCTAGGGCTAGGGGTAGGGGTAGGGGTAGGGGTAAGGGTAGGGGTAGGGGTAGGGGTAGGGGTAGGGGTAGGGGTAGGGGTAGGGGTAGGGGTAGGGGTAGGGGTAGGGGTAGGGGTAGGGGTAGGGGTAGGGGTAGGGGTAGGGGTAGGGGTAGGGGTAGGGGTAGGGGTAGGGGTAGGGGTAGGGGTAGGGGTAGGGGTAGGGATAGGGATAGGGATAGGGATAGGGATAGGGATAGGGATAGGGTTAGTGATAGGGTTAGTGATAGGGATAGGGATAGGCATGGACGTGGGGATGGGGTTGGGTTAGGGTTAGGGCTAGGGTTAGGGTTAGGGGTAGGGCTAGGGGTAGGGGTAGGGGTAGGGCTAGGGCTAGGGCTAGGGCTAGGGCTAGGGCTAGGGCTAGGGCTAGGGCTAGGGCTAGGGCTAGGGCTAGGGCTAGGGCTAGGGCTAGGGCTAGGGCTAGGGCTAGGGCTAGGGATAGGGATAGGGTGGGATTACGTTTCGGGGTCATGTGGTATGGGTCGGACTAGGTGTTGATTCCTGTCACCTCCTCGCTGTTGTCCACTTGTTTGCCACTTCTGCCCCGCTTTTGTCCCTTGCTTGTTGTTGTGGCTGGAGCAGCTGGTTTGCCTGCCTCCTGCAATAGAGTTCAAGCAACACATTGTTAGTTGTTCATTGTTGCCCATGCAGTCTCCTTGAGATATTAGTGCGTACCTGCTGTCGAGCGGCTGTGGTCCTTGCTGGCGCTGTGGCCTTCCTTTTGGCGGTAGTTGTTGGCTGTGTTGGCGGCGCTTGAGCAACAGTTTGTTGCCGGGGCCCTGTTCCCTGCATGTGCCCAGATGCTCATCCAGTGATATCAACACATGTGATCACAAATAGTGCACTGAATGGCCACATGGCGGTTTGCCTCACTTGTGGTTGTTATTGTTCTATAGTCTCTCTGATGCACGATCGTCTTACCTCTAACAAGGAAGCTACACTGGCTGTCAGCTGCTCCATCTGCTTCTTCACCTGCTGCTCTTCCTGCAGCATCTGCTTCTGCATCTGGGCCCTTGCCTTCTCAGATGCCTGTAACTGCTGCTGCAGCATGAGCACGGTGTCATTCTGCTGCCTCAACTGCCGCTCAAGCTCCTGCTGCTGCTGCTGAAATGCCGCGCGCTGCCGCTGATGCAGTTCCAGCATTGCATCGCCTACAGCCTTCTGCAACTGAGATACTGCATGCCATGCAGCCCGTCCGTACGCGACCTCCCGGCTCTGGCGCTCATCAAGATGCAGAACCGTATTTATCAGCCGATTCACGTCCACTGCATGCAAGACACTGTACGCTGTGAAAGTCGTGGCGTTATGCTTTGATTGGGTTACTTTCACAGCCTACTCATGGCTGCTGTGGGAACATATGTGCGCATGGACATGACATGGCTTATTAGCATGTTTTTTGTAATGTGTACATATATACATCCTTACCTGTGGCGGGGTCTGCTTGGGCAGGGTCTGGGGCTGCTGTGGCAGGGGCTGGGGCAGTGGCAGTGGCAGGGGCTGCTGGGGCAGGGGCTGCTGAGGCAGGGGCTGCAGGGTCAGGGGCAGCTGGGGCAGGGGCAGGGGCTGCTGGGGCAGGGTTGGGGGCTGCTGGGGCAGGGGCAGGGGCTGCTGGGGCAATGGCAGGGGCTGCTGGGGCAGGGGCTGCTGGGCCAGGGGCTGCTGGGGCAGGGGCTGCTGGGGCAGGGGCCGCTGGGGCAGGGGCTGCTGGGGCAGGGGCTGCTGGGCCAGGGGCAGGGGCTGCTGGAGCAGGGGCTGTTGGGCCAGGGGCTGCTGGGGCAGGGGCTGCTGGGCCAGGTGCTGCTGGGGCAGGGGCTGCTGGGGAAGGTGCAGCTGGGGCAGGGGCAGGGGCTGCTGGGGCAGGGGCTGCTGGGGCAGGGGCTGCTGGGGCAGGGGCTGCTGGGGCAGGGGCTGCTGGGCCAGGTGCTGCTGGGGCAGGGGCTGCTGGGGAAGGTGCAGCTGGGGCAGGGGCAGGGGCTGCTGGGGCAGGGGCTGGGGCTGTGACATGAGCTGGGGTACAGGTAGGGGCTGGGGCAGGGGCAGATGCTGGTGCCGGTGTCGGTGCTGGTGCTGGTGCCTCTGCTGGTGCCGCTGCTGCTACTGGGCTGGTAGCTGAGGCTGGGGCGGTGCCATGGGGAAGGGCATGGGCAGGAGCATGGACTAGGCCTGGGATCGGCGTTGCGCCAGTGGGTGGTGCTGAGGTTGGGGCTGGGGCTGGGGCTGGGTCACAGGCAGGGGCAGGGGCAGGTGCAGGTGTAGGGGCAGGGGCAGGGGCAAGGGCAGGGGCAGGGGCAGGGGCAGGGGCAGGGGCAGGGGCAGGGGCAGGGGCAGGGGCAGGGGCAGGGGCAGGGGCAGGGGCAGGGGCAGGGGCAGGGGCAGGGGCAGGGGCAGGGGCAGGGGCAGGGGCAGGGGCAGGGGCAGGGGCTGGAGGTGCGCTGAATGGCTTGATGAGGGGATGGGGGGTAGCGGTTGGGATGGGGAGAGAAGGGAAAGATAACGAGCGCCCCTCGCTTGTAGACTCAGACGAAACAGCTTGGTGACCTGTGGTGTCATGTACAAAGAAGCATGATGGTCAGGATCTATGCAGATCTGTTCATATTTCCCCTCATTTCCCGTCACCAATTGACCACAGGATTCTTATGTTGTGAAGTAACCATTTGACCATGCATGGTGAACTCCATTTCTATGTATGGACCAGGGTTCGGGGCTCACCGCTGGGAAGGGGGAGGGGCCCCGGTGATGGCTGAGATTCAGTATCATTGTCCAGCCCAGAGGATTGTGGGGGGGTGTGCCCAGGGTCGTGGGATGATGGTGGTGACGGTGAGGGAGGAGACTCAGGTGACACGATGGACATGGGCGGAGATGGCACTGGTGATGGGACCTCACTCTCCTGCAGCGCGGACAATCGCCATGTGCCATGTGGTCCACCTGCCTGAACATCCCCTGCCTTACCATGCATTTGGTGCGGATAACTTACCGACAATGGGTCAGCCATGTCACTTGGTGTCCTGTTCTTCCACTTGGGGTGCACATCGATCTGCATGGTAACACAAGAGCGGTTAGTCTGATCATATCTTATGTGGTAATGCAACCCATACATCTATTTTACTAGGGTTGAGGAACGTACCAAAGAGCACCACTCTCCTTCAGTCTCCAGGGTACACTGCAGTAATCGCTGCCGAGCTAACATCCGCTTGGCATCATAACGAATGCCGGTTTGCACACAGTTCCGCCTACGTGCATCATGGTATCTGTGGTCTTTGTTTGCATGCTAGATAGACGAACCCAAATGGCGTTGATAGCAAACTGGTTGTGTGCAAGCATAAGGATATTGCTGTGTTGAAGGCATGTCGTCCTAGTTGTTCACCTGAAGCTTCGGCGCCACAAGTATTCCATGTGGATCAGTAACCGCAACTCATCACTCCAATCATCCGTTTGCATAGGGCACGTCCCATCAATGACCTCCCATTCCGTTTCTATGACGTGCGTATTCAAAAACTTACACAAGTTAGACTCCTCCTCCTCTGAAATGCCCTGCGACATCCCATCCAGAGCAATTATGTGTCCTGGATCATGTATTAGCCGTAAACCTGATAATGGTGACATGTTTGAAAGTCATTTACCTCTCCCCTGGGACAGAAGATCACGAAATGGGCATTCTTCGGGTACACAGCGATCAGCCGGCCCCCCGTGGGGATGAAGACCACATTGCGCTCCGGAAAGCGGCAGCCTTTGAAATTCCCTTCGACATATTTCTTTCCTTGCATCAGATTCATGCCGAGGTCTGGGGCCAGACAAGTGGCATCACGCCTGTCCCGGCGTTGAAAGAAGGACTACATTGGCAAAGGAATATGAAGTCTAAGTTCAGGTTGTACTCTCATGCTATTAATCTATAATATCACATATAATAGCACATACCTTCATGCGCCCAAGTGCCTTTCTCAGCACCTTGTTGTCAAGGGATTTGGGTCTATTGTGCCCGTCAGGTCCTTGCTGCCAGAACATGTCACCACCGGGTGGCAACGCAGCCTTCGAGGCCTGCACCAAGACACATGGCATGGAGCAAATGATGTTATGAGTGTTAATGAGGGTTAAGATGGTGTCGTATCCATTGTGCTTAGCTTCACCATTTCATCTATTGTAAGCTTACATTGAGGATGTTCTTGATTCGACGTGCTCTTTGCTGCTGATGCTTGTCTGTTCCTGTAGCGTCACTTGGAAATGGGTGGAGTGCTCCACGACCTACTGGCTGCGCCTGCATTGACAACTCATTTTTGAGGTGTTTATCTATCAGTGTATAGTCTATAGGTATTAGTTCATCAAGCATGTGATGTCAAGATCATGTGTGGACATATGTGGCCAGCATGGACCTATATGGCATTACCTCAGCTTTCTCAACTGTAGCAGGGGGGGCATCGTCAGTGGTGTACGGCTTTGAGCACACTGTACGGCAACAGCAAAGCATACCTGTAGACATGACCCACACCGGAGTACATGCATTATGATGTCACGTGCTTCTTGGCTGTCCTGGACACCTAGTGCCCGTACGATCTGGTTCATGCACCCAACACTGACCATGTGCTTCTCCTGCTTCTGCTGCTGCTGCTGCTGCTAAGCGCATGGGGGGGGCTGGGTGGCTCTGGCTGGGCTGGCGTTGTGAAGGCCGTTTCCGTGGACGAGGTGAAGGGGGCGGGTTCAGGTATGTTTCTGCTGCTGCTGTTCCTGCTGCTGATGTTGCTCCTGCCGCTGCTGCTGCTGCTCCTCCTGTTCCTGCTGCTGCTTCTGCCCCTGCTGCTGCTCCTGCACCTGCTGCTGCTGTTGGAGGCATGAGGGGGTTAGGGCGGCCGTGGCTGGACCGGGCCGGTGAAGGCCGATTCCCTGGACGAGAAAGGGGGGGCGGGCTCAGGCATGTTGCTGCTGCTGCTGCTGCTGCTGCTGCTCTTGCTACTGTTGCTGCTGCTGCCCCTGCCCCTGCCCCTGCCACTGCCCCTGCCCCTACTGTCGCACCTGCCCCCGGGTGCATTGGGGGGGTTGGGATCATCGGGGGGGCTGGTCGGCCCTGGTCGGGCTTGAGCTGTGAAACATGCCTCCCTGGACGAGGCGGGGAGGAGAGGGAGCGGTCTGACCCCTGGCTGCTGCTCGGGGTAACACCACCCTTGCTGCCTCCTACACTTGCAGGGCTACCTCCACCACCTGTTGTTGCTGCTGCTACGTTTCCTGCGCTGCCTGCTGCTGCTTTTACTTCTGCTCCTGCTGTTGCTAGGCGCATGTGGGAGGCTGGGCGGCTCTGGCTGGGTGGGGCCTGTGAAGGCCGCTTCCCTATACGAGCCGGGGGGGGCGGGCACAGGTCTGTTCGCCACAGTCCCCCGCCGGCTGCAGCCACACACGACCACCATAATGGTGCAGCATGGCCAACTGGACACAAGGGCCGTGGAGTGTTGGGCAGGTGGCAGATGGAACATGAGCACATGTACAAACACAGACATGCACCCTGTGGTTCACACACCTGCCTCACTGCCTGGGCTGAGCCACGCTTAGTCCCTCCCACATGCACCGCTGCTGCAGGACCAGGTTTACGTCCTGCTGCTGCAGCTGCTGAGCTGGGCGGCTGGGCTTGGGCTGCCTCTTTCGCTGGGCCAGCGGCATCCTTCTGTATCCGCTGCCTGCTGGCGGCTGGCGGCTGGGGTAGGGGCTGCAGGGGGGCTGCAGGGGGGGCCGAGGCCTTGTCGGCACCAGGCCGTGTGCTGACAGGTTGTGCGCTGGCTGCCTCCTGCGACACACCGTCCAGTAGGGGCTCTGCTGCATGCTCCTCACCAGGGCCCTGCACAATCACATGCAAAGTCAACGTACACCTACCACATCAGGCTTTGAATGCATGTAGGGGGGATGAGGCAAGCACCAAGTAGCCACCTCACCTGCTGAGACGTGGACAAGGGGTACAGGTACACCTCGATGACAATGCCACCGGTCTCATTCCTCCATGTCACGAATGCTAGGCCAGTGTCGTCGAATAGATTACGCCAAGTAGCCAGGCTGGTCCCCAGGTTAACCATGTGGCCTGCCATGGTGGTGTAGTCCTCTGGAGTATAGGGCACATCAAGAACCGGCTCACGATCTTCATCGAGGTACACACGATACAAGTTACCCGTTTTCTTCAGGAACTCTTCCATGGCTTCAGCGGTGAATGACTCTTGGCCGCGATGAATGCTCATCGGGTCGCTTTCACTACCGCAACCAACATTGAAGATGACCTCAACATCAATGATGGTTGCGGCGGCCATTGGTGATTAAAGACTGAGCTACGAGGGAAGGATAGTGCACACAGCAATGGGTGCGGGACGGATTTTTGCGCTTGTGTATTGCATCAAACACCACACCCAACCCAACAGTCGCGACCCGCATCAGCCACCGCCGACAGCGCAAGGGGCGACCCACACTACCACATACTAGCTGAAAGCTTTGTCTAGCACGGCCCATCACAAATAAATGCCACGGCCACGGCCAGGTGGGGCAACCACGCAGGACCCATAGTGACAGCTAGCGGCTAGGCCAAAGTCTAAAACAGTGGTGACTCGTGATTGGTCTGATGCAGACCCAACCCGGTCTCCTCGTCGTCCCAACATCGCCCAGCCATCACAAGAACCACCGGAGACGCGCTCCCAACCCTCGTATGTGGCCGACATGGCGATGCTAAAAGTAGGCGACGTTTACTTACGGCGGTCGACGTTGGTTGCAGGCATCGCGCTTTGTCACATTGGACTGACTTTGTGCTGACGAAGCGCAATTTACCCTATGTACTTCATCGATTGCAGCATGCTCGACAACAATCCCAAGCGGGGATCCCACACCCACCCCGTTCCCCACCCCGTTCCAACCAGTTCCAACCTGTGTGGCCTCCTCCCTCGCCTAGTCCCCTGCCACGGCCCCCCACACCCCCCAAGCCAGCTCGTCCCCCACCAGATTGGCCTCCTCCCTCACCCTCACCGCTCCCAGGCCTGCCACCCACACCGCTGAGGCCAACGCGTCCACCAGTAGATTGGCCACCTCCCTCCCAGGTGTGGCCGCCCCGGCCTTCCACCACCACCTTCCTAGGCCGCCCGGTACCACCCCTACCCCCTGATTCATCCCACCCAAATCCCTGCTCTCCAACGCCGCCACAACGTCCCGGTAGGAACCCAAAGCCTCCCAACCCCCCCCCACCTCCCCCCCCTGCTCCTCAACCCTCCCATCCCACAACTCCGCCTCTACAATCCCTCCTTCACCGTCTGTCAAATGGAGAGCCATTGCGCCCAGGAGATGAAAGGCTCCTGTTGACCCGTCAATGCAAGGACGACCTTGTTCTTCGGCCAGAGGAGGCTCCACTACGGCCAGGAGATGCTGGGCGGCTGCTGGCCCGTCACTATGAGGACGACCTTGTTCTTCGGCCAGAGAAGGCTCCACTGCGGCCAGGAGGTGCAGGGCGGCTGCTGGCCCGTCACTATGAGGACGACCTTGTTCTTCGGCCAGAGAAGGCTCCACTGCGCCCAGGAGATGCAGGGCGCCTGCTGGCCCGTCACTATGACGATGACCTTGTTCTCCGGCCAGAGGTGGAGTCAAGGAGCAGACGAGAAGAAGGTTGGTTGGGAGGCAATGACGACATGGAGACAGATGAGGGGGAGCAGCCAAGGAGGGCCGGTGTTAGTGGGCCCACGGCAGTTCGTGGCATGGCATCACCTGGATTGAGCCCTGTGAATCCCCCCTCCCCTCCGTTCCCTCCCCCGCCCCTCCCCCCCTCACCCCATGCAACAGGCAGCCCACCCAGTGGCAATGCAACAGGCAGCCCACACAGCGGCAATGCAAAGGGTTGTTGTGTTGGTGCCAGATGCTCCATGGGCTGCCCCCATGCACCCTCCACCACCTCCCAATCCTCCACCACCACCTCCCAGTCTGAGTCTGAAGTTGTATCAGAGCAGTCAATGGACACAGGTAGCAGCTCTGATGACAGTGGAAAACGCAACAACAGAGGCAACAGGGGAGCCCGGCATGCACAGCGAGGTGAAGGTGTTGCCAGGGGTGGACGAGGCAGCAAGAGCGGCAGTGTGGACAGAGGTCGCGGCCGGGGCCGGTCCCGTGGACGTAGTGTAGGTCGCCCTCGTAACAGTAGGAGGGGGGGGGACAGCAGAGACAGGGGCCCCCGTTGGGAGAAGGGGCGGAGGCGTTGCAGGACAACAGACATCCAGCGACGCTTAAGTGAGCCAGTGTCTGCATGGCACCCCATGACCACTACGTATGACAACGTGGAGAGGATCCACAACTGGATGAAGGCCATCACTCCTGACGCCAAGGTGTTCAAGGCGCACCTGCTGGAGCTGGGCTACATGTTCGGACAAGGGGAGCTACGTACGCCTCACAACCACCCCAGCACTCCGTACCTGTACCGACAAACCTTGGAGACCTTTGACCAGCCAGAGAGTCGGCTCCATGTCTGCAACGGCACGGCTGAGCGTCCCTGTGGGCACACCTTTGGCCACCTGCCCCGGTGGGTGCTATGTTTACCCAAGTACCCATGACCCACGCCACATGCCCTTTGCCACAGGTTGTATATGTTGCCATACACAAACAAGCGGATGGTTAAGGGTGAACCCATGACTTCGTGACATGCGTTGCAGAGATCAGTGGCCTCTGCACAAGAAGGAGGTGTGCCCCAAGTGCAAGCTCAAGCGTTTTGAGGGTGAGTCAACATGCATGGCCAATACCACAGAGGGCAAGGATGTGGTGTGAACAGGCGGTGCTCATGCATGATGGTATAGGTGACCGCGATAACCTGCGGCCTCGAGCAGAACTTTTCTACCTGGAACTGGAGGAGACCCTGAATACCATGCTCCTCAGCCCTGGCATGCAAATGTGGTTCAACCGGGACGTGGACAAGGGCCCGGGATCTTTCTATGCCAGTGAGTGAACGTTAATCAGATGCAACGTGGTTGAATAGAACACACTTAACGGATTGCTTGATGGGCACAGGTGAGGCTGGCAAGTTCATGCGAGACAGCGTGGGAGCTGACCAGTTCGACAACCCGTACGCAGTGCGCTTGAGCCTGGGCATCGATTGGGTGAAGATCACTGAAACACAGTCCGTCGGGATTATTGTGTTGCAGGTATGAGCAAAAAGCCCTAGCCCTAGCCCTAACCCTAACCCTAACCCTAACCCTATCCCTATCCCTATCCCTAGCCCTATCCCTATCCCTATCCCTATCCCTATCCCTAACCCCAGCCTAACCCATCCCCACGTCCATGCCCAGCCCTAGCCCTAGCCCTAGCCCTAGCCCTAGCCCTAGCCCTAGCCCTAGCCCTAGCCCTAGCCCTAGCCCTAGCCCTAGCCCTAGCCCTAGCCCTAGCCCTAGCCCTAGCCCTAGCCCTAACCCTAGCCCTAGCCCTGGCCCTAGCCCTAGTCCTGGCCCTAGCCCTAGCCCTGTCCCTAGCCCTAGCCCTGTCCCTAGCCCTAGCCCTAGCCCTAGCCCTAGCCCTAGCCCTAGCCCTAGCCTGAGCCTGAGCTCTAGCCCATACAAATGAAGCGTGCCCACCCCAGGTCATGGATGTGCCCACCAAGTACATGAGCAAGGACGAGACCTGGGCTATTGTGGGTGTGATCTTGGGTGCTGACAAGTCCAAGTTTGTGGAGGGCTACGTGAACCAGGTGAACAAGCTGAGGCATATGATCTCAGAACCACAACAGAATGAAACATGACTAACAGATAGCAGTGTGTGTTTGGCAGTTGCTGGTGGACCTCCGTGACTCGCTTGATGAAAGCAAGCGCGACTGTTGGGTCCACCTGCACGCCCCCAAAGGCTACCGTGGTGCCAATGAGGCCACGAAGATCCGGCTATACCCTATGCTGGCCAGCGTGGTGGCGGACACTCCGGCTCGGTGAGTAAGGGTAACATATACACCACCAACTAGTTGGGTGTAAGGCCAATGATGCATGGTGCTTTGCAGGATGTGTTTGATGAAGAGTCTTGGCCATGGTGCTTGCATGAACTGTGCCTGGTGCTGGCTGCGGACCCCTGGTGACGGTGGTGTGCACCCCAAGGGGTACTGGCTGCCGGTGGAGGTGTTGGTGCCAGACCTGAGCCGCTATCCTCCTCCCCCCACAGAAGAAGATGCTGGTGTGGGTGCTGGGGTGGGGAGAGGTGGTCGCCATACGGGCAGGGCGGCTGGGGTGGTTAATGGCCCAGGGCGTGAAGGATTGAGAAGCCAGGGTGCAGGCCAGGGTGGAGGTCAGGGCGTTGGCCAGGGTGCAAACCAGGGTGCGAGCCAGGGTGCGGGCTTGGCTGCACCACAAGGTGATCAGGGTGGGCAGGCTGATCGGTTTGAAGGGCGAGATGAGGAGGCAGAGGGTGGTGATGGCGAGGTTGGTGGAGGAGCTGCTGGTGGCCAGGGGCATGATGGCGAACCCGTGGTGGGCAGGGGTGTGGTGGGCGAATGGTTTGAGGCTTGGATGTGGGATCGTCGGAACCGTTTGTCAGAGGAGGACATGCAGACTCGTGGCGCAGCCGTTGAGGGGGGCTGGGTGAAGGGCACAGACATCGGGTGCTGGGGCCGGCCTATAGTGACCAAGTACCTCAAGTACGTGCAGGCCAAGTGGCTGCATGTGGTGCCCATCGCACACGCCTTCCTGTTTGGTGTTGTGAAGCACCATATGCAGTGGCTGTTTTCCAAGAGCGGGCCTTTCAGCAAGCGCCAAGGCAACGACAAGGAGAGTCCACGTGAGACGATGATCAAGCGCTTCCAGGACATGCACTTCCCTGTGACGTTTGGACGACGACTGAAGCACACAGAGGATTTCACGTGAGTGTGCTGATCTGTGTGGGGCATGGTCTGAAAGGCGTCTACAGTGCTGGCAGGGTCTACAGTACTCTTGGAGTCTACAGTACTGTGAAGGTCTACAGTACTGTAGAGGTCCACAGTACTGTAGAGATCCACAGTACTGTAGAGGTCTACAGTACTGTAGAGGTCCACAGTACTGTAGAGGTCTACAGTACTGTAGAGGTCCACAGTACTGAAGAGGTCTACAGTACTGTAGAGGTCATAGTATTGTAGAGGTCTACAGTACTGTAGAGGTCTACAGTACTGTAGAGGTCCACAGTAATGTAGTGGTCTACAGTACTGTAGAGGTCCACAGTACTGTAGAGGTCTACAGTACTGTAGAGGTCCACAGTACTGTAGAGAACCACAGTACTGTAGAGGTCCACAGTACTGTAGAAGTCAACAGTACTGTAGAGGTCTACAGTACTGAAGAGGTCCACAGTACTGTAGAGGTCTACAGTACTGTAGAGGTCCACAGTACTGTAGAGGTTCACAGTACTGTAGAGGTCCACAGTACTGTAGAAACCTACAGTACTGTAGAGGTCTACAGTACTGTAGAGGTCTACAGTACTTAAGATGTCCACAGTACTGTAGAGGTCTACAGTACTGTAGAGGTCCACAGTACTGTAGAGGTCTACAGTACTGTAGAGGTCTACAGTACTGTAGAGGTCTACAGTACTGTAGAGGTCTACAGTACTGTAGAGGTCTACAGTACTGTAGAGGTCCACAGTACTGTAGAGGTCCACAGTACTGTAGAGGTCCACAGTACTGTAGAGGTCTACAGTACTGTAGAGGTCCACAGTACTGTAGAGGTCTACAGTACTGTAGAGTTCTACAGTACTGTAGAGTTCTACATTACTGTAGAGGTCCACAGTACTGTAGGTGTCTACAGTACTGTAGAGGTCTACAGTACTGTAGAGGTCCACAGTACTGTAGAGGTCTACAGTACTTAAGAGGTCCACAGTACTGTAGAGGTCTACAGTACTTAAGAGGTCTACAGTACTGTAGAGTTCTACAGTACTGTAGAGGTCCACAGTACTGTAGGTGTCTACAGTACTGTAGAGGTCTACAGTACTGTAGAGGTCCACAGTACTGTAGAGGTCTACAGTACTTAAGAGGTCCACAGTACTGTAGAGGTCTACAGTACTGTAGAGGACCACAGTACTGTAGAGGTCTACAGTACTGTAGAGGTCCACAGTACTGTAGAGGTCTACAGTACTGTAGAGGTCTACAGTACTGTAGAGGTCTACAGTACTGTAGAGGTCCACAGTACTGTAGGTGTCTACAGTACTGTAGAGGTCTACAGTACTGTAGAGGTCCACAGTACTGTAGAGGTCCACAGTACTGTAGAGGTCTACAGTACTGTAGAGGTCCACAGTACTGTAGAGGTCCACAGTACTGTAGAGGACCACAGTACTGTAGAGGTCTACAGTACTGTAGAGGTCCACAGTACTGTAGAGCTCCACAGTACTGTAGAGGTCTACAGTACTGTAGAGGTCTACAGTACTGTAGAGGTCTACAGTACTGTAGAGGTCCACAGTACTGTAGAGGTCCACAGTACTGTAGAGGTCTACAGTACTGTAGAGGTCTACAGTACTGTAGAGGTCTACAGTACTGTAGAGGTCTACAGTACTGTAGAGGTCTATAGTACTGTAGAGGCCCACAGTACTGTAGAGGTCTACAGTACTGGAGAGCTCTACAGTACTGTAGAGGTCTACAGTACTGTAGAGGTCCACAGTACTGTAGAGGTCTACAGTACTGTAAAGGTCTACAGTACTGTAGAGGTCCACAGTACTGTAGAGGTCCACAGTACTG
The DNA here is from genome assembly GCA_030144725.1 of Haematococcus lacustris. Lineage (NCBI taxonomy): Eukaryota > Viridiplantae > Chlorophyta > Chlorophyceae > Chlamydomonadales > Haematococcaceae > Haematococcus > Haematococcus lacustris. The sequence goes on from JASKMD010000007.1 coordinate 10,033,474, forward strand.
TAGAGGTCTACAGTACTGTAGAGGTCTACAGTACTGTAGAGGTCTACAGTACTGTAGAGGTCAAATGACACATTTTTAACAGCTTCACCTTCACAACACTGATGTGAGTCATCTTGCTGCAGGGGGTGGATCATGGATGACTTCATGCATTTCGTTCGGTATGGCTGGCAGTACGTGTTTCGAGACATCGTGACAGTGGAGAACGGTCACCTGCCCATGTGGAAGGCATTGGTGAAGGCTGTGCTGCACTACCTGACATCAGGTAACCAAGATTGCCACAACAGCTGCACCATGCGTGTACACAATGAAGTACTGCATGGCCCTGTAATCATGCCCTACAGAGGGAGACCCGCAACGTAGCCCAGACATGACACCGGAGGCTGAGGCACTGTATGAGGCCCGGCTGAAGGCGGGTATGGACGAGGGCGCTGACGCCATTCACACCTATGCCTACCTGCTGGCTGAAAAGGACTGGCTGGGAGAGGACGTGCCGATCTCCTTGTTCTCCAGCAACCTCCATATGTTGTGCTGCCGGTGCGTGTCACCATGCTCCACCAACCATTGGCCATTGCATACAACAGGTCACAAATACGCTGATACATTCGGTATGGTGTGCATGTGCTATGCATGCAGGTTGCCTGATCAAGAGCGTGAGCGCGGGCGTGCTTGCTGGGTGACGGAGTTCTTCGTGGAGCGCGCCATGCAGCGTGCCAAGCACTTCAGTGGCTCCCATGCTGCTGGGCTGCAGGTGACCTTGGCCATGTGTTTGCGGGAGCGCTTGAGCCGACAGATGCAGCAGTGGTTCAACACACACAGGCATAAGCATGGGAGGGATGCATGGGCTGAAGAGCAGGAGGGTGAGGGAATGGATGAGGAGGGTGAAGAGAATGAGGAGGGCAGAGAGGCAGCTGGCCAGCAGGGGCGGAAGAAGAGCAAGGGTGTCAGGGATGCTAAGCCGGTGCCTGCGGAGGAGGTGTGCCAACTCTTGGGGTGTGGTTACAGTGAGTGCCCGAATGGTGGGGAAGGCGAGGAGTGGGTGCGCCAGGCATGCATCAAGTTCAGGGAGGAGTTCTTGGCTGAGAGCATAGAGTGGAGCGATGCGGACTTCAATGCAGTGTTTGCAGATCCTGTCAGTGGTGCCAGCCCAGCAGTGCCCCAGCGTGTCAAGTACTTCAAGCGTGCAGAGTGCAACGGGCAGGTCATGCACAGTGTGGACTACACCAAGGTCCATGTGCGTAACAGCAACTGGGTAATGAACCAGTACCTACAGATCATACCCGGGCAATACACAGGGGAGCATGAGTTGGTTGCGGTGTGGGGGGAGGTACCATATGCATCACATATCCAGTTCTGGGTACGGGTGGAGCACCCACACAAGCAGGGTGTTTTCCTGCGCCTGGCCATTGCACGCCTGTACCGCACCACCCCTGTTCCACAGCTAGACACGTTAGCAATAGCACGAGGCACACCCCTTGCTGAGGACGACTCAGCAACAGCAGAGAAGCGGGTGCCAGCAAAAAGGAAGCAGCCTTCACGACCTACACAGCGCAGCAAGAAGCAGAAAGCAGATCAGCAGCCGGCTATAGTTCCTTCAGCTGCACCCCCAGGCACACAAGGTGATGGCCATGAGGCAGACAGCCAGAAGGACGAGGCCCCAACACAGGTCAGGCGTTCAGGGCGCAAGCCAAGCCAGAGGCAGCTTTACCAGGCTCCCCTTCCCACACCGGTGCGCCAGCAGCGCTCACTTGTTGGCCGGCACCCATCCACTCTTTACTCAGCAGCTGGCCCTCACAACTGGTTTGCGGTAGATGGGGCTAAGCTCACACACCTGCTGGTGCCCTTCTTCCCGCACAAGGAGGGTGGGGGAGACATGTACTTTGTTCCATTCAGCAACAAATCCATGGACAAGTAGACAACAAGGGCATGCATGAATAACAGACATGTTGAATGACCTTGCAATGTCGGTCAATCATGGTGTAAGTATGAATGGCTCTTACAAGCTCCTTCGTCTATTACTTTGCGCGCCAGCACACGACATGATTCATTCAAACATCTCATGACCACATCTCATGACCACAACTGTCAGCCGCCGAATCCCATGTGCTTGTACTATTCGTCAAGACAAGCAGAGTCACCATGAAAAGCAAAGAAACAATTAAAATATATGGCCTCTAAAACAGCTTAAGAATGGCCTACAGTACTGTAAATATCTACAGTACTGTAGACCCCTACAGTACTGTAGACCTCTACAGTACTGTAGACCTCTACAGTACTGTAGACCTCTACAGTACTGTAGGTACCTCCACTCCAACTGCTCACATACTCAAAATTTCAACAAGCGTCAAGTGGCGTTGGAGTCGCAAGGACAATCCGAGGCGAACCGCATCAAAAAACTACCCCCCTAGGATGACGAATATCCGCACTAATTTGCCTGTGTGATGATGCATAAGAAAGCAAGAGAAGGTGGTAGCAAGAGAAGTTGGTAGATGTTGTGATTGATAGAGGTGGTGGTAACCGTGAACAGTTGGGTGAACCGAACTGTTGTGCACATGGAAGACACCATTGTGCGACGCATGTGGTATTCTCGACGTGAACCGGCCTTCTTGCCAGCCAGTGCAGCCGCTCGGTGGCGCTGGTACTGTACATCTGCGTGTGGAGAGTTACTCCTTCGTGTTTGTGTGTGTTCGGGTTTTCTTTCCCCTGCGTTGTGTTGTATTTGTTCGGGATCTCATTGCCCAGGACGTTAGACGCGCCCCTTGCTGTGTGTGTTCGGGTTTTCTTTTACCCTGTGTTGTGTTGTATTTGTTCGGAGTCTCATTGCCCCAGGACGTTAGACGCGCCCCTTGCTGTGTGTGTTCGGGTTTTCTTTCCCCTGCGTTGTGTTGTATTTGTTCGGAGTCTCATTGCCCCAGGACGTTTGACGCGCCCTCTGCGTGTGTTGTCGTTGTGTGCTTCCCTAGGTGTTGCCTGGGTTGCCAGAGTGTGCACTAGCTGTGCCGCTAGCGGCTTGAGAGCTGTGGCTGGCTGCTGAGCTGGTCTAGCTCTGCTTGTCATGCCAATGATGTGCTGACCTGCTGCTGCAGGTTGTCCTTGGTGTGAATTGTGGGTAGCTGGAGTATGTGTCTTGTGTATGCGCACAGCTCAGCGGCTGGTGTCAGTTGGCGTCAGTGGGTGAGGTGGTGTCAGCGTCATGTGAGCATAGGGACGTGCTCCCAGCTCAACAACTGGTGGTGATGTGTGCTATTCGGGTGTTTGGGGGGTGAGGCTCATGATGGTAGATTGAGTCAGTGGAATGTAGGTAATGATTTGTAGCTTGGTGTTAGTGTTGATGGCTTTGTAGCTGGAGGCACCGTGCTTGGTGCTTTGGCCTACTTGTGTGCCCTAATGGACTGGTAGAAGCTGAGACACAACCAATGAAACATGGCTGGCTTTACAATGTCAACGTATCGTGAGGGTGGTGGTGGGGTTGATGGTGGTGTGCGTCGCTGTGAGCTGCATATCAACTCGGCTGCGAAGTGAAGCAAAGCTGTCCGGCTGGTCCCGCGAGGTACTAAGGTCCCGCGAGGTACGGAGTCCAGAGTTCACTGCAAAGAGCAGGTAGCACTGCATGCAGCAGGTAAAGCACTGCTTGCGCAGGTAGTCACCGCTAACGCAGGTAAACACCGCTGTCGCGGGTAGTCACTGCTTTCGCAGGTGGGCACCGCTTTCGCGGGTAGGCATTTGAAACACTGCAGGTACAAACACTGCAGGTCAGCGGTTAGAGCAACTGGGCAAGCTTACGTTGCGATGGTGTTAATGGGTCAGCTTGAGCCTTCGGCGTTCTTGCACCGGAGGTACTGCCCAAAAGTACCTCAAAAGCTCGATTACTGCGTTGCGTGAGGAAAGAGCACAGGCCGATGATCGATGCGAGGAAACCAAATGTTACAGTGCTGCTGCGCGGTCAGGATGCATGGCTGGCTGCGAACTAAACTCCGGCTGCAGCCGCCAGAGACATGTTGCCGCTGTGGCTGACTACGTACTCGTAGACAGCTTCCGACTAGCGTGGCAGTGCTTTGTACTTACATCGTCAAGAAGATGGCATCAGTAAAACACTTCTCATCGCATTCCTACGTCACTGAACCAATCATACGATCCAGAGTCCCCAGCAGTCAGAAGTCCGAAATCCTTGAATCCCCGACACTTTGCAGCGCTCCGGCTGAAGTAAGCCCAGAACAACTAACAACCGTCATGACAAAGAAAGATATGACAAACCCGGATATCGCATGCAGGGCTGGAAAGATCTGCATGCGCATTTCAAAACACATGCATTCTAGGTTCAAAGCAGGACTGTAACATTCTGCATCTGCTCTGCAGATGTCTTCTGTGTGGGCGGGCGTGTAGCCTTCCTTCTTGTACATTTGGAGAGCCCACTTCTCTATGATGGTGGGCCTCCAGTGGACGTTGTAATAGCTTTCTTGGTTGTTGCCGTTCCAGTGCCATCCGTCAATGGCCGTGATGGACTCTTGGTGGTCATACATGGCTCCTAGCATGATCCCTAGCTGCTCGTTTTTGTGTTGGCGTACAGAATCGGCTTTCCATGTACTGAGATTGGCCAGGGTCATGATGGGTATGTGTGTCACTACGTCAGGGATGGTCTGGGTGTGTCGATCGTCAGCTTCTGTGTGTCTGTCTTCCGCTGGTCTCTTGCTGCCGATCCTGGGCTGCGGCGTGGGCTGTTTCGCAGTCGGTGTCTTGGGGACGTTCACTCAGGCAAATTAGTAACAGCATTTTTGAGATTCAGAGCCTCGGACTTGGTACATAGTCAAATGAAGGCCTTGTAAGATTGGGGGTTGAAACTAAAATTCGTGATTTTGCGCGGTTGGTGAGATACGGCCATGCTACAGTACTGTAGAGGTCTACAGTACTGTCGGGGTACCTCGCGAGTACACGAACAGAGCCTCGGACTTGGTACATAGTCTAAAGAAGGCATTGTAAGATCGGGGGTTGAAACTAAAATTCGTGATTTTGCGCGGTTGGTGAGATACGGCCATGCTACAGTACTGTAGAGGTCTACAGTACTGTCGGGGTACCTCGCGAGTACACGAACAGAGCCTCGGACTTGGTACATAGTCTAAAGAAGGCATTGTAAGATCGGGGGTTGAAACTAAAATTCGTGATTTTGCGCGGTTGGTGAGATACGGCCATGCTACAGTACTGTAGAGGTCTACAGTACTGTCGGGGTACCTCGCAAAAGACCACTTACAGTACTGTAGACATCTACAGTACTGTAGACATCTACAGTACTGTAGACATCTACAGTACTGTAGGTACCTCGAGGTACCTCGAGAGACCACTTACAGTACTGTAGATGTCTACAGTACTGTAGACATCTACAGTACTGTAGACACCTACAGTACTGTAGACATCTACAGTACTGTAGACATCTACAGTACTGTAGACATCTACAGTACTGTAGGTACCTCGAGGTACCTCGAGGGACCACTTACAGTACTGTAGACATCTACAGTACTGTAGACATCTACAGTACTGTAGACACCTACAGTACTGTAGACATCTACAGTACTGTAGACATCTACAGTACTGTAGACATCTACAGTACTGTAGGTACCTCGAGGTACCTCGAGAGACCACTAACAGTACTGTAGATGTCTACAGTACTGTAGACATCTACAGTACTGTAGACACCTACAGTACTGTAGACATCTACAGTACTGTAGACATCTACAGTACTGTAGACATCTACAGTACTGTAGGTACCTCGAGGTACCTCGAGGGACCACTTACAGTACTGTAGATGTCTACAGTACTGTAGACATCTACAGTACTGTAGACACCTACAGTACTGTAGCCTTTAAGCACTTAGAAGAATTCTGAACATCTCACTTGCATTCAAGGCATCCGTCCAACACTTAGTCGCAGCATCGTGTAGCCGGTGTTGCAGCGATGGCATCGCACGAGGTTACCCATACTCGCAGCCGCATCTAGCCCATACTCGCAGCCACATACTCGGCAATGAACCTCGCGGCCACACAGCTGGTCCACAGATGGCATCGCACGAGGTTACCCATACTCGCAGCCACATCTAGCCCATACTCGCAGCCACATACTCGCAGCCACATACTCGGCAGCCACATCTAGCCCATACCTCGCGGCCACACAGCTGGTCCAGCAGCGCAGAAGCATACCTGTGAGGCAGCTCGGTGCGAGGATCTCACCTCGCAGCCAGCCTCGCAGCCATTTTCCTCGCAGCCAGCCTCGCAGCCAGTTTCGCATCCAGCCTCGCAGCCAGCCTCGCAGCCAGCATCGCAGCTAGCCTCGCGGCCACTTTCCTCGCAACGATTCTCCGCAATGAATCGCAAGCATTGATGCACCAACGCAAGGCAGGTACAACGTGTTGTGAGCAGCGAAGAGGCCAGACGGACTATGGTAAGAGCTTAGGACCAAGGTAAGAGCTTAGAAGGAGCTAGCATTGCGCAGCATAGCCCTTAGTATCCAGCCTAACCGCTACCACACCTGGTTGCTGCAGGTCTTACAATCACGCCTAGTACCCCCCTGATTACCACCCCCTCCCAGGCCCCCTCACCACCACCACCACCACCACCACCACCACCACCACCACCATTTCATCACCTCCCACAACGTTCCCACTGTTGCCTCCCTTGTGTTGCAGCCCAGCCCAGCCCTGCCCAGCCCAGCCCAGCCCAGCCCAGCCCAGCCCAGCCCAGCCCAGCCCAGCCCAGCCCAGCCCAGCCCAGCCCAGCCCAGCCCAGCCCAGCCCAGCCCAGCCCAGCCCAGCCCAGCCCAGCCCAGCCCAGCCCAGCCCAGCCCAGCCCAGCCCAGCCCAACCCTACTCTCCCACCCTGCACTTCCTACTGAGGTGAGGACAAAGAAAGGTGGGTTGTAATGGAGGGCTGCTACACCTGCCCCTCCATCTGCCAGCTCTACATCTCCCTACTCTATTGGTGAGTGCATCCGGTACCCATGTCCAATGTTTGCTTCCGTTGACAAATCGTCACACCGTTGCCGCAGGTCTTGTGCGCCTACACCTGAGACTATCAATGTCCCCCCCACTTCTCTCGCCCTCCCCATGGACCTCCCCTTCCCTTCCCTCCCCTTCCTCCCCTTCCTCCCACACACATATACACCACACCCCAACAAAAGGTGAGTGCAGGTATGTGGCAACCTGTACCCACCTTAACCGCTAGCATGCCCCTTGTCCCGCTGCAGGATTGATCGTCACACCCTTCCCCATCCCCTTTTCCTCCCCTTTCCCACGCCCACCACCAACGCCCAGCTTGTCGTCCCTCCGCTTCCACCTCTACCCACCCCCCACTTCCCCCCTCCCCGTCACCTCTCCCCTGACATCCCAGCAGCCAGGAGAAAGCCCACCCCACCCACCCTCGTCCCACCCCTCCCTTCCCCCTCTCCCTCCCTCTCCCCTCCCATACTTGTCAAGCCTCCTCTTCCCCTCTCCCACCCTTCGATTGACGTGGCATCGCAACCCCCACCTCACCCCACCTTCCCTTCCCTACACCCTACACTCCCCACCGCAGTCCCACCCCACTGGCGCATGGGATATGTTGCCTGGTGTGAGCAGGTAGGAGGCCAGGAGGACCACAAAGGTAAGGCCACGGTGATAGCTAACACAGTGCCCAGCCTGGTCACCCTACCGCACGTGCACGCCCCTTGGTTGCAGGTCTAGTGGGCACCTCCCTTCCACTTCCCTTTCCCCTACACAACCACCCCCTCCCAATTCATCCTCCCCCGCCCCCGCCCCCGCCCCCGCCCCCGCCCCCGCCCCCGCCCCCGCCCCCGCCCCCGCCCCCGCCCCCGCCCCCGCCCCCGCCCCCGCCCCCGCCCCCGCCCCCGCCCCCGCCCCCGCCCCCACCCCACCCTTCCCCCGCCCCCGCCCCCGCCCCCACCCCAACCCCACCCCACCCTTGCCCCCGCCCCCGCCCCCGCCCCCACCCCAACCCTTGCCCCCAACCCAACCCAACCCCGCCCAGCCCAACCCGGTGGAGCCTCCCGCCTCCCCATCTCCCGCCTCCCTGCCTCCCGCCTCCCCGTCTCCCGCCTCCCTGCCTCCCACCTCCCGCCTTCCACATCTACCCCCCCTCCCCGCCTTCACTCTTTCAATCCCCCCCCCTTTCTAGCAGCAGTCATCCAGCAGCCAAAAGGTAGGTAGGTGCTACAGTGCCCCAACTATGTCTGCTGCTGCTGCCACTGCTGCTGCTGCTGCTGCGCCCCTGCTGCTGCTGCTGCCCCCCCTACTGCTGCTGCTGCCCCCCTGCTGCTGCTGCTGCCCCCTGCTGCTGCTGCTGCCCCCCTGCTGCTGCTGCTGCCCCCCTGCTGCTGCTGCCCCCCTGCTGCTGCTGCTGCCCCCCTGCTGCTGCTGCTGCCCCCCTGCTGCTGCTGCTGCCCCCCTGCTGCTGCTGCTGCCCCCTGCTGCTGCTGCTGCCCCCCTGCTGCTGCTGCTGCCCCCCTGCTGCTGCTGCCCCCCTGCTGCTGCTGCTGCCCCCCTGCTGCTGCTGCTGCCCCCCTGCTGCTGCTGCCCCCCTGCTGCTGCTGCCGGTAGGTGTCTACAGTACTGTAGGTGTCTACAGTACTGTAGATGTCTACAGTACTGTAGAGGTCCACAGTACTGTAGAGGTCCACAGTACTGTAGAGGTCCACAGTACTGTAGAGGTCCACAGTACTGTAGAGGTCCACAGTACTGTAGAGGTCCACAGTACTGTAGAGGTCTACAGTACTGTAGAGGTCCACAGTACTGTCGAGGTCCACAGTACTGTAGAGGTCCACAGTACTGTAGAGGTCCACAGTACTGTAGAGGTCTACAGTACTGTAGAGGTCCACAGTACTGTAGAGGTCCACAGTACTGTAGAGGTCCACAGTACTGTAGAGGTCCACAGTACTGTAGAGTTCTACAGTACTGTAGAGGTCTACAGTACTGTAGGGGTCTACAGTACTGTAGAGGTCCACAGTACTGTAGAGGTCTACAGTACTGTAGAGGTCTACAGTACTGTAGATGTCCACAGTACTGTAGAGTTCTACAGTACTGTAGAGTTCTACAGTACTGTAGAGGTCTACAGTACTGTAGAGGTCAACAGTACTGTAGAGGTCTACAGTACTGTAGAGGTCCACAGTACTGTAGAGGTCTACAGTACTGTAGAGGTCCACAGTACTGTAGAGGTCTACAGTACTGTAGAGGTCCACAGTACTGTAGACATCTACAGTACTGTAGAGTTCTACAGTACTGTAGAGTTCTACAGTACTGTAGAGGTCTACAGTACTGTAGAGGTCAACAGTACTGTAGAGGTCCACAGTACTGTAGAGGTCTACAGTACTGTAGATGTCCACAGTACTGTAGAGGTCCACAGTACTGTAGATGTCCACAGTACTGTAGAGGTCCACAGTACTGTAGAGGTCCACAGTACTGTAGAGGTCCACAGTACTGTAGAGGTCCACAGTACTGTAGAGGTCCACAGTACTGTAGAGGTCCACAGTACTGTAGAGGTCCACAGTACTGTAGAGGTCCACAGTACTGTAGAGTTCTACAGTACTGTAGAGGTCTACAGTACTGTAGGGGTCTACAGTACTGTAGAGGTCCACAGTACTGTAGAGGTCCACAGTACTGTAGATGTCTACAGTACTGTAGAGGTCCACAGTACTGTAGAGGTCCACAGTACTGTAGAGTTCTACAGTACTGTAGAGTTCTACAGTACTGTAGAGGTCTACAGTACTGTAGGGGTCTACAGTACTGTAGAGGTCCACAGTACTGTAGAGATCCACAGTACTGTAGAGGTCAACAGTACTGTAGGGGTCTACAGTACTGTAGGGGTCTACAATACTGATGAGGTCTACAGTACTCTGATGGCCCATACCCATACTCGCAAAAAGGAAGCAGCCTTCACGACCTACACAGCGCAGCAAGAAGCAGAAAGCTGATCAGCAGCCGGCTATAGTTCCTTCAGCTGCACCCCCAGACACACAAGGTGATGGCCATGAGTCAGACAGCCAGGGGGACGAGGCCCCAACACAGGTCAGGCGTTCAGGGCGCAAGCCAAGCCAGAGGCAGCTTTACCAGGCTCCCCTTCCCACACCGGTGCGCCAGCAGCGCTCACTTGTTGGCCGGCACCCAACCACTCTTTACTCAGCAGCTGGCCCTCACCACTGGTTTGCGGTAGATGGGGCTAAGCTCACACACCTGCTGGTGCCCTTCTTCCCGCACAAGGAGGGTGGGGGAGACATGTACTTTGTTCCATTCAGCAACAAATCCATGGACAAGTAGGCAACAAGGGCATGCATGAGTCACAGACATGTTGAATGACCTTGCAATGTCTGTCAATCATGGTGTAAGTATGAATGGCTCTTACAGGATCCTTCGTCTATTACTTTGCGCGCCAGCACACGACATGATTCATTCAAACATCTCATGAACACGTCTCATGACCACAACTGTCAGACGCCGAATCCCATGTGCTTGTACTAGTCGTCAAGACAAGCAGAGTCACCATGAACAGCAAGGGAACAATTAAAATAAATGGCCTCTAAAACAGTTTAAGAATTGTCTACAGTACTGTAGATATCTACAGTACTGTAGACCCCTACAGTACTGTAGACCTCTACAGTACTGTAGACACCTACAGTACTGTAGACATCTACAGTACTGTAGGTACCTCCACTCCAACTGCTCACACACTCAGAATTTCAACACGCGCCAAGTGGCGTTGGAGTCGCAAGGACAATCCGAGGCGAACCCCATCAAAAAACTACCCCCCTAGGATGTCGAATATTCGCGCTAATTTGCCTGTGTGTTGTTTGTGAGTTTGGATCTCGCGGTCGCCGTTGTGGGTTTCGGTGTAGGCGGCTGTGTGTCCTTCGCGAGTGTCTTGGTTGTCATGTATGCTCGGATGTCCGTGTAGCGGGGCCCGGTGTGGGCGGTGGTGTGAGGAGTGAGCTCTGTGAGTCCTGCGGCCCAGGCTCGGATCCGCCGCTGGTCTGCTGGTAGGGTGAGCGTAGTATCCCGTTTCCCCAGGATGGTCTTGGCTTCCGTCGCGGTTGGGCAGTGGTCCATGGTCGCCATGGCCGTAAGTCTATTTAGGGCGATTATGTGCTTTTGTTTCACCTTAGTGCCGAAGCGTTTCCTGAGACCATCCCCTGACATGATGTGTATGTTATCCTGGCAGATGAGCTCCGAAGGGTGTGCCAGTCCTAGGCTCTTGAGGCATGTAATGCATGCGCTGACTATGTCCCGTGGTAGCGGGCTAGCGCTCTGTGTTATGAGTTGCCCAAGAGCTTTAGTCTCCTTGGGGTAGAGGGGTGCCCCTTCGTGTGTGGCGAAGAGGTTTGCTGTGGTGGTATGCAGGAGTTGTCTGGCCCGCAGGGTGTGTTGCAATAGGTTGGGAATTCGGTGTCCATGTTTAGCGGCCTGAGCGTAGAGCCAGGTGATCTGTTTGTGGAGCATGCACCTCGATATGTGTGCGTATGTGTTGTCCGCGGACTGGAGACTGGAGACTAGGGCTGTGGTGTTCCTGGCATGGTACTCTTGGGCTGCTGAGCTGATGCCGAGGCCAAGCTTGTCTATGTCGTCCCGGATGACGGCATTGGGTGTGCCCAGTGGGAGGTTGAGCTTATGCTTGACGCATTGGTTGACTGCCCTGTCAAAGAGGTCTAGGTCCCCCGGGGTGCATGGTACCACGCAGAAGCTATAGGCCAGGCTGGGGATGATCGCTGTTTTAACAATGTGGATGGCTTGTCTAGCGCTGGCGAAGGAGCGCCGCAGTCTGTCTAGTTTCTGCCTTAGCTGTGTTATCATGGCCGTGTGTTGTGGCTTCCAGTTAAGTGTCATGGTGAGCATGACTCCTAGGTAGGTAAAGGGTGCTGTCGGGCGGAGGAAGGTGACCGGTTTTCCTTGTAGGCACAGGTCTTGCATTTGCTTGCGGGCTTCCTTCTCCGCGTCTGCTTGGGTGCTGCATCGGCCGGAGTGATGCGCTTTGTGTAGCGCCGCTGTGGCGAGGGTTTTGCTGTGTGATATGATGAGGTGGCCCCAGTCTGAGTAGGCTGAGAGCTTGTCCGCCTGGACGCGTGTATTGCTAATTGAGTTACAGAGGATGGCGACATCGTCCGCATAATCGATGCTCCCTATCGTGTATTTGTTGTCACTGTCGTTTTCCACTGACTGGAATTTGTACCCCCGCGCTCCTACTTGGAGCCAGCGCAGTAGGGGTTCGATGTAGATGAGGAACAGGAAGGGTGAGAGTGAGTCGCCCTGGATGGTGCCCCGGTCTACGCGTACCGGGTCAGTAGGGCCATACGGGGTTTTGAAGCGCGTTGTAGCGCCCGTGTATAGGTCCTTCACCGCGTCTGTGGCGTCGGTGGGGAAGCCAAGGTCGTGCATGATCCATAGCAGTTTGTCTTGACATGTGGTGTTAAATGCACTTGTGAAGTCGACCATGAGGGCATAGATGTCTGCTTTAGCAAGTTTAGCGTCTTCAAGGGCCATGACGAGCATTTGTAGTTGCTGAGTGGTGTCCCTGTGAGAGCGGAAGCCTGCTTGGCATTTGCTCAGCATCCCATTGGCCTCGGCGTATTCATAGAGTGTCTTGGTAATGAGGCTGGTCCATAGCTTGTAGATGGTGTTGGCCAGTCCTACAGGTCTGTAGGCGTTGAGGTCTGTTTCCTGGCCCTTGTCCTTGTAAAGCAGGCAGGTGTCACTGGTTTTCCACGTGGTTGGTGTGCAGCCTGTAGCCCACATGATGATGAACAGCTGGTGTATGGTGTCCCTCATCTCCCATGGCAACATCTTGATGATCTCGTTCTCAATGCCGTCTGGTCCTGGGGCTTTGCCTCCTGCCAGCCTGCTGAGGCACTCCTGGAAGCTGGCTTTGTCCATAATGGCTGTGTGCATCCAGTGTATATTTTTGCAAGTGTGCATTGTGAAGGGGTCGTCCGCTTTGGCACGGGCCCAGGGATAGTTTCTTGTCTGTGTGTCTGTGTAGTGGCCGGTTTTGGGCGTTGGGGGTGATAGCTTCTGCCCGTAGGCGGCGGTGATAATCCGGTTAAGGTCGGCCGGGTCGGTACAAACTCTTCTGGTGGCGGGGTCTGTGAGCGCTTGCAGGCCTTTGTGGCTCGTGCGGGATGGGCGTAGAATATATTTGTTGGCTTTCTTGGGCTGGGTGCATATTAGTTGTTGCATTCGGACCCGGGCCTGTGCGATGGCGAGTGCGGAGTCGTCATCGTCCAGCTGGTGGATTTGGTCGCGGTAGGAATTTGTCAGCTTAGCTAGTGCGGCTTGCACGTGATTGTCGGTTGGGTCGTCATCTTGACGTGCTAGCACCGCCTCCCTGATCGCTATGTTGCTTGTGTCTGTATCTGGGATGAGATCCTCTATTGTTGGGTGGACGCCATTCTGTTTGAATAGTAGCCTAGCCTGCCGGCTGAGATTTCTAGTGGTCTTGAGCTTCTTGCCTAGTGCCAATCTGATTTTGCACATGGTCCTGCGTTGGTAGTGTTGGCCCCCTCTAGTTAGTGTCTTTGTTGTGCATGTCTTCATGGCCGTCGTCTTGCAGGTTTCTAAGAGGGTTGTGAGCATGGTGGCTGCCATGTCAACAGCTTGCCTTGGGTGGAGGCCTGCCAGCTGCGTCAGGCGTTTGGGTTGGTGTGGGTTGGCCTTGTCCAGGTTCGCCAAGAAGTATGTGGCTTCTGTAAAGAGGGGTGACAGGTAGGCTGCCAGTTGTGCGTGTAGTTGTGGAGCGCCTGAGCTGGGTTGTTGCACGGCTAGGCGGAAGGCTTCCCTGTCACTGTTGGTGATGGGTGTGGTGAGAACAGTGTGTTTGTGGCTTTGGGCCTGTTGTGTTTGTGCTAGGTGTATGCCCATCCTCGCTGTGGTCAGTGTGGCGATGAGGGGTCTGTGGTCGCTGAGATACGCATGTGTGTCTACGATGGTGCGGTGCTCCGGGCCTGGTCGTGCGTCGCGCGTCAGGATGGCGTCGATGCGGCTGTTGCAGTGTGGTTGTTGGTAGGTCCAGGCCCGGTCGCCGGGGTCGGCTTCGGACAGGCGCATCTCTGTGGCAAACTCCCTCATCATGCGGTCCTGGGTGTATTCAGTGTGTTCGGAGCGGTCTTCTGTTTTCATCGTGGCGTTCAAGTCACCGGCGAGAATGAGGGAGCCGGGCAGGTGTCTTGTGGCTGTGCGTATGTGTTGCTGCATGTTCTCCCGCAGTGGGAGCGCGTCTTCGTTGCAGCCCGATGGCCAGTACGTTGCTACGATGGTGAGGTTGTCGCTGTGGTGCTGGCTAAGAGTCAGGATGACGCATCTGGAGTTTATTTCCGCCTCCGTGCTGGGTGGTACTAGGGTGGCTTGCATCTGAATGGCTAGGTCATGCTTGATGCCAATGAGGACTTCACTGTGGCCACCGTGTCGGTGCAGTGTGTAGTCCTGTGTGGTTACTTTAAGCCATCCCGGTGTGTCTTTCTTGTGGTGTGTCTTCGTCTCTGTTAAGATCAAGATATCAGGGTGGTGGTGGTGGATGAGGTGGGAGACGTCCCTTCTAGCACGGTAGAGGCCCCGGACATTGAGAGTGGTGAGCGTCAGGTGTTGTCTGTTGGGGGTCTGGTGTGGCTGTGTGGGGAGGATGGGGTGGGCCTTTGTGGTTGGGCATGGGACAGGCGGGCTGGGTATGGTGGCAGTGGGTGCGGCCTGGGTATTAGTTAGGTACCTTGACATAAGCGTTTGTGTGTGCCTGTCTTTGCTGTAGCTAGTGTTCTTGGCTCCTTTCTTCGATCGTGGTTTCTTAGGGTCTGTCTTGGTGCTTGGCTTCTCGTTTCGTGTTGGGGGGGGAGGTGTGGCTGCGTCCTCCTTCGCGGTGGCAGCTTCGCGGTGTCGCGGCCGGGCCGGCGGGTCCGCCGCTGCATAGGTATTCTTGCGTTTAATAGCGTTGTTGCTCGTGGTGAGGGGATGTGGTGTTGCTGCTGGCGGTGATATTGTTGGTGGTTGGTCGTCGTGGCCGCTCAGGTCTATGTGGTCCGGTCTCACGTAGTGTTGCTCTAGTTGTGTCGTGGTGGCTTGCTCCATTGGGTCCGCTAACCAGAAGATGGGTTCGATGAGATTCTTATGTTGCATGCCTTGCTTAATTAGGATTAGCCTTCCCTGCAGCTCCTTCCAGTCTGCTGTGGTCAGCAGCCGTCTAGCGTGTGTAGCTTGTGAGTCCAGCCAGTACCAGGCGTTGTCTAGGTACCTAAGGGTAGTCGCATGGTTTCTGTTGATGAGAATGGCTGCGTTGCTGATGTGATTGTCCTCATTGCCCATGAGGGTACTAAGCGTTGCTTTAGTGATGTTGTCTTGGGGCAGCTCCTGCGTTGCCAGGTGTAGGGTCTTGTAGTTGTGATAAAGGTAGTGGTTCATGGAGTGGATGTTGAAGTTTCCATCCTCATCGTAGATGTGTGGGGTACGGTCGGGCAGGGGTATGTGCTTGTTTTCCCCCCTGGCTCTGCTAGCTAGGTCTTGAAGGTGGGTGGCCAGGTGGCTGCAGTGTGTGAGGACATCATGTGGGTTGATCAGTGGTCTCCCCATGGCCATGTTGATGGCGTGTACCAAGCAGAAACATTTGTGTTGTGCTTCCATATAGATGGGTACGGGTAGGCCAGTGTTGTGGTTGGTATGGCTGATGATGTGGTTTATCTTCTTAGTATGGCAGAGTGCTATTTGTGCACTCGTACGGGTTGTGTGGGTGGGGGTGATGATGAAGAGCTGGTGGTGTGTTTGCTTTGTTGACATTGCGATGCGTGCCAGGGGAGTGGGTGCTGGTTCTAGGGAGTCCTTGAGTGACCATTTCCCATTGAGGCTTGTCATGGCCATGCTGTGGCCCAGTCTTTTGCATAGGAATGCGGTCGTTTCGTGGCGCTGTGCTAGACTATTGAGGCTGTCTTTAGTCCAGTCTTGGGGTCGTCTTAAATCAGCGACGCTTGTCGCCATCAGGCCGTACTTAGATGTGAGGTACAGGTCTATTACTCCATCGTCGTAGCCTTCTGCGCCTCTTGCCATTTGCCAGGCTTTAAATTCGTCCGGTGTGTTGAGCTGTGTGAGCCTTTGTTCGTAAAAGGTGTCGATATCGTCGATGCTGACCCATTTCCGTCCCGCGATGTTGTTAAGGGAGTCGGCTTGGCATGTGCTGCTACCCACTTGCTGGACGTAGTGTGTGTTGGGTCCCGGGTTGGCTTCAACGTCCCCGCATGCAAGTAGGAGCCATGCAATGTATGTGATTGCCATGGCGCAGTAGCTCGTGCTCAGAGTGCCCAGCCATTCGATGGCGGTCTTAAGGTGGCCCATGGGGATGGCGTTGGTAGGGCATCGTTGTTTGTCTAAGATGGTGAGTCTGTAGATAGTGTGGCGTTGGAGAGTGGTGTTGTAGTGATGAACGATTACTGAGGACTTGCCTACCGTCACAGTGTAGTGGCCTTGTGTAGTCCAGGTGTGCATGCAGACTGTGAGCTTAAGTATGGCGGTGTGTCTATCGATGGTCCCGTCTATGTACAGGAAATTGACGAGGGCCGATGTAGTGGAAATGGCTCTCCATCTTTGCAGCCTTTTGCAATGCCTTCGCAAGCAGTTTTGGGACTGAGAGATGGTCTGAGCGATGGGCTGAGAGATTGTCGGAGTGAGGTGAAGTGTTGCATGGTGATGGATCCACCACCATGCACAGGCTACTGCTATGAATAAACAATGCATGACCTTCCATTGCAAGTAGGCTTGTTTCATGTCATGGAAGGCATCCTTATATAAAACCAGTGTAATGTAGGTCTTGTCAGCAGCCGTGCCACCCTCTCTGCTGGTATCCATCAGCATGCATGAATGGTGCCTCCCTGTTTGCTCCTTGGCTGGCTGTGCTTCATAAGGCTGCATGGTGCCAGCGTGTATGGCTGGAGCGTGCTCTGCTGGTACGTGGTGTGCTCCGCCTGCCTCACCGGCCTGCATGGTGGGGCATTGAATACGGGGCTGCGTCATGGCAGGCATGTTGTGCATGGCTGGGGCATGCGCTGCTGGCATGAGGTAGGCTGGCTGTGTGTTGCCAGCCTCACCGGTCTGCTTGGTGGAGCATTGAGCACGGGGCTGTGTCATGGCAAGCGTGTCGTTCGTGGCTGGGGCGTGCGCTTCTGGCATGCGGTGGGCTGGCTGTGCTCCGCCTGCCTCACCAGCCTGCATGGTGGGGCATTGGGCACGGGGCTGCGTCATGGCAAGCGTGTCGTTCGTGGCTGGAGCGTGCGCTTCTGGCATGCGGTGGGTTGGCTGTACTCCGCCTGCCTCACCAGCCTGCATGGTGAGGCACAGGGCATGTGGTTGCGCCGCTGCGGGCCAATCATGAATGGCACCCTTTGGCATAGTGGTAACTGGCCGTAGGGGGGCGCCCTTTGGCATGGTAAGTGCTGGCCGTAGGGGGGCGCCCTTTGGCATGGTAAGTGCTGGCCGTAGGGGGGCGCCCTTTGGCATGGTAAGTGCTTGCCGTAGGGGGGCGCCCTTTGGCATGGTAAGTGCTGGCCGTAGGGGGGCGCCCTTTGGCATGGTAAGTGCTGGCCGTAGGGGGGCGCCCTTTGGCATGGTAAGTGCTGGCCGTAGGGGGGCGCCCTTTGGCATGGTAAGTGCTGGCCGTAGGGGGGCGCCCTTTGGCATGGTAAGTGCTGGCCGTAGGGGGGCGCCCTTTGGCATGGTAAGTGCTGGCCGTAGGGGGGCGCCCTTTGGCATGGTAAGTGCTGGCCGTAGGGGGGCGCCCTTTGGCATGGTAAGTGCTGGCCGTAGGGGGGCGCCCTTTGGCATGGTAAGTGCTGGCCGTAGGGGGGCGCCCTTTGGCATGGTAAGTGCTGGCCGTAGGGGGGCGCCCTTTGGCATGGTAAGTGCTGGCCGTAGGGGGGCGCCCTTTGGCATGGTAAGTGCTGGCCGTAGGGGGGCGCCCTTTGGCATGGTAAGTGCTGGCCGTAGGGGGGCGCCCTTTGGCATGGTAAGTGCTGGCCGTAGGGGGGCGCCCTTTGGCATGGTAAGTGCTGGCCGTAGGGGGGCGCCCTTTGGCATGGTGGAAGCTGGCTGTTGCAACATCAAGACAGGCCGCAGGGGGGTTCCCTTTGGCTGTGTGTCGTGCGTTGGGTTGGTATGCAGGCAGGTCAACGCAGGGTTTGGCAGTGCAATCATGAGTGGGCATTGTTGCCCAGGGCTGGCTAGGGCAGGGTAAGTCAGGGCAGTACACCTGATGTCTTTCTGCTGGTCGCGGTGTTGCGTCTTTTCTTGACTGTTTTGGCATTTCCAGTAATCTTCACCCTGTGTAGGACTGCAGTGGGAGCGATCGGAGTCATGCAGGTGCGCTGTGCTCTTGTACCCAGAGGTTGTGTTGCAGCAATGGGTCAGCTGCAGCAGGGTGAAAAAGGTCAAGATTACAAGTGTCGCTGCTCGTGTTGTCTTACCGGACAGCTTGCTGAGACCATGGTAGGCCACGTTCAGAGCTTCTTCCGACTTAACGTCGGCCGTTGACTTCTCGTCGTTCCACTTATCATTCGGGCTTAATTCAGATGCATTGTTCAGTCGTGTAGAGCGTTCGCGTAGCAGCTTCGTGTATCGTGCAGAGAAAACCTCTCAGTTGCTGCCAACCAAAAAGTCTCTCGGGACTTTGCGACTCGAGCAACGAGCAACAAGTTTGCGAATCGAGCAACGAGCGATACGGGGCAACACACAGCAATTTCGGCCTTGCAGCTATGACGAAAACAAGCTTGGCATTAAGGTGTCGACTTTGGCGGGCGCAAGGAGTAAACGGGGGACAGCCCTGACTGGACCTCTACAACAAGCGGGTGCAGAAATCGCGGCACGAGGTGGCCATTTGTATAATTTCTCACGTGTGTCACAGCTGACCTACATTAAGAAAACAATGTCGGGAATGTCGGGATTGAGCCGGGAGGAATCACAAGCGCCGGCTGTACTTGCCTTTAGAGCGTTGGGAGGTAGCCACGGTGTTGCGAAGCACTCCCATAGCTGACTTGCGCTGCGCGATATGGTGAGAGCGACCGGCTGATTGGTGGGCGCAATTGTTTCGTTTACGGGGTTCCTGGCATTACCGGCGTATAGCAGACTAAGCGGTCATCGCATGCCGCACGGTGCTACGCCACTCTCACACGTCTTGCCACCGGGACATGCATGACAAGGTTGTGTAAAAGCCATTATCAGAGTTGGGAGGGTCTGGTGTAGGGAGCGACCGGCCCGACTATAATAATATTTATAGTTTTATATGGCTTGAGCACTTTTATAGTTTTTATAGGTCCTCGAATCTTGCATCCGCTTCCACCGCCGACCAGCGCAATGGCTGCGCCTAGCCCCGATGACCCCAATGCGCTAGGGTCGGATGGTCTGCCCAAGTTTGCCCATACCGCCACGCAAACCTTTGGAGGAAAGAAAAGCACCGTCGCTCAGGTGTACAACCAGCTCAAAGGCTGCACTGTGCGGGCCAACTACGTTGTCCGAATCAGCCTAATAAAGAAGCTGGTCGTCATCGCATGTCTCTTGTGCAACAAAGAGCTCGGCATCATCAACCCCACCGACTCCCAATGCAAACATGACGAGCACTGTGCGATGCGTGCTCGTCCGCACAGCCCGCCAACCCCCAAAGCCACCCAGGGCACTTCAGGGAAGCAACCTCAGCCAAACTACTGATGTCCAGTCAAAGCTAATCTTCCCTGTTAAGCAACTATGCATGTCATGCCGCAGCCAAGCGCAAGGGGGCACCCATGGAGCAAAATGACGTTGCCAAGAAGATGGTTATGTTTGTGGCACACTCGTGCACACTCGTGCTCTGCAGCCATAGGGCTCCTGCTCTGCAGCCATAGGGCTCCTGCTCAGCACCCATCACTCCGGCAAATTAAGGCCTGGCTGGCTTGAAAAACCTGAGAGTTGAGGTTTGAAACTTGGTATGTGGGTTGCTGTGACCTAGAGGATGACAAGACTCTCTTGGGCCAAAGTGTAATTCTCACTCGGTGTCGAGTTGCTGGGCCAGGTGTGGGGCTGTGACCCTGATTTTGGCTAAGGGAGTTGGCACCGTGTGACCAAAGTGGCTTTTCATGAAATGTGAGTATGAGAGGTTGTAAAGGGTGCTTACAGCTGCCCAACCTAGTAGGTGGCATGCAAAAAGTCCCAACAAGGGATGAGCTATGGCCCGTGTCCTAGGACCCTGTACAGGTTCCTAGCGTCATCATGGTCGTAGGACCCTGTACAGGGTCCTGCTGACCCTGTACAGGGTCCTGTGTACCCTATGAGTGTTGATATTATAACCATTCTTTGCATCCCTATGTGATAGAACCCTGTTAGGATTCCTACATAGCCGGTGGTTGGTCATGTTGACCCCGTTTGGATGCTTTCGACCATGTGTGCCAGGACCCTGTACAGGGTCCTACGATGAGTGTCTTTCTCCACAGGGTCCTGGTACCACACCACAGGGTTGTGGCTCACAGGGTCCTGGCACCACACCACAAGGTCCTGGCTTACAGGGTCCTGGCACCACACCACAAGGTCCTGGCACCACACCACAGGGTCCTGGCACCTCACCACAGGGTTCTGGCCCACAGGGTCCTGGCACCACACCACAGGGTCCTGGCACCACACCACAAGGTCTTGGCCTACAGGGTCCTGGCACTTCACCACAGGGTCCTGGCCCACAGGGTCCTGGCACCACACCACAGGGTCCAGACACCACAGGGTCCTAGCACCACACCACAGGGTCCTGGCACACAGGGTCCTGGCACCACACCACAGGGTCCGGGCACCACACCACAGGGTCCTGGCACCACAGGGTCCTGGCACCACACCACAGGGTCCTGGCACATAGGGTCCTGCTGCACACCCACAGGGTTCTGGCACACAGGGTCCTGCGACGTTTGTCTACAGGGTCCTGGCGCACGGCTACAGGGTCCTGCTACATTAGGCTACAGGGTTCTGCCGCACGCCTAAAGGGTCCTGCGACGTTTGTCTACAGGGTTCTGCCGCACGCCTACAGGGTCCTGCGACGTTTGTCTACAGGGTCCTGCCGCACGCCTACAGGGTCCTGCGACGTTTGTCTACAGGGTCCTGCCGCACGGCTACAGGGTCCTGCTACATTAGGCTACAGGGTTCTGCCGCTCGCCTAAAGGGTCCTGCGACGTTTGTCTACAGGGTTCTGCCGCACGCCTACAGGGTCCTGCGACGTTTGTCTACAGGGTCCTGCCGCACGCCTACAGGGTCCTGCGACGTTTGTCTACAGGGTCCTGGCGCACGGCTACAGGGTCCTGCTACATTAGGCTACAGGGTTCTGCCGCACGCCTAAAGGGTCCTGCGACGTTTGTCTACAGGGTCCTGCCGCACGCCTACAGGGTCCTGTGACGTTTGTCTACAGGGTCCTGCCGCACGCCTACAGGGTCCTGCGACGTTTGTCTACAGGGTTCTGCCGCACGCCTACAGGGTCCTGCGACGTTTGTCTACAGGGTCCTGCCGCACGCCTACAGGGTCCTGGCACCACACCACAGGGTCCTGGCTTACAGGGTCCTGGCACCACACCACAGGGTCCTGGCACCTCACCACAGGTCCGTGTGGGTCCGTGTGGGTGTACATGTCTCTACAGGTGGCTGCAGGTCCCCTTCCTGACCTACCATTCCCCTTCCCTTCTCACTCGCCCTTGACCTCACCTTCACCCTCACCCTCACCTTGGCAGGTGAGTAAGCATGCATGTTGTGGTTCGTATTGCCTTGCATTTGGGAGCCTATGCTGGGTTGCATCAGAGAAGCCACCAGCAAGGATACGACAAGGTTTGAGCGCTTGTACACCTCTTCGCAACACACAACGAGCTTGGAGCGGTAGCCAGGACTTCCGGTGGGTGCACATGCTCTGGCTTATGTTTGCTTGTTGTTGTTGACAGCTTGAGTATGACAAGTGTAGCAACACTCACACAAATTAGCAGCGTCACCTGCGCGGGAGCCATGGGCAACTGCGCTGGAGCCGGTGGCTTCTGCGCTGGAGCAAGTGTTTTCTGCGCTGGAGCATGTGGTTTCTGCGCTGGAGCCAATGGCTACCGCGCGGGAGCCAAAGGCTACCGCGCTGGAGCCAATTTCTACCGCGCTGGAGCCAATGACTACGGCGCTGGATTAAATGGCTACCGCGCTGGAGCAAATGGCCACCGCGCTGGAGCGAATTGCTACCGCGCTGGAGGCAATAGCTACCGCGCTGGAGCTAATAGCTACCGCGCTGGAGCAATTGGCTACCGCGCTGGAGCAAAATGCTACCGCGCTGGAGAAAGTGGCTACCGCGCTGGAGCAATTAGCTACCGCGCTGAAGCAAATTGCTACCGCGCTGGAGCTAATAGCTACCGCGCTGGAGCAAATGGCTACCGCGCTGGAGTATAGGCTACCGCGCTGAAGCTAAAGGCTACCGCGCTGGAGCAAATAGCTACCGCGCTGGAGCAAATTGCTACCGCGCTGGAGCCAATGACTAAGGCGCTGGATCAAATGGCTACCGCGCTGGAGCAAATGGCCACCGCGCTGGAGCGAATTGCTACCGCGCTGGAGCGAATTGCTCTGTTCCCTTCATTTCTCTATCGTTTGTTGTGTGGGTTGTTGCGGTTATTGCTGATGTTGATGGTCAACCTACGGTTGTTTAAAGTTGCTGTGTTGATGCAAGGCCAGGTTGATGCCTCAAGCCTATGTTTACCCTTGATGAAGTCTGTGTAAACCTTAACTCATGTTGCCTGTGTCTATGGCTCATCTCACTGGCTCATCTTGAGAACTGCAATCATATCCTGATGATGGGATACTTACTATTACTGTAGGCCTGGCTCTTACACTGTGTGTGGACCTTACACTCGTCATCATGCTCATGTACCAGCATCAGAGACATGAACAACGACAACATCATGAGCGGCAACCACATCATGACCAGCTGGCCTGGCAGCACCACACCAACATCACCAACATGAAGGCAACTTGAGCAGCAACAACAGCATGAGGCACACCTGAATTGGCTCTATGTGTATTTTGTTGTGCAAGGCGTGATGATGTGCAACGCTATTGGTCTGCTGGCGCCCTTCACAACCCCCTACTTTGGTCCCTTCTAGCGCTTAGCCTGTGGAGCCTCCCCCCCACCCCCTTCCCCAGCACCCTTCTGCCCGTTGGCCCTGCCTCTGCCCCTGCCCCCGCCTCTGGCTTCACTATGGCCTCACTATGGCTTCAGCGCGGGAGCATAGCGGCTCCCGCGCTGGAGCACTATGGCTTCAGCGCGGGAGCATAGCGGCTCCCGCGCTGTAGCACTATGGCTTCAGCGCGGGAGCATAGCGTCTCCCGCGCTGTAGCATAATGGCTTCAGCGCGGGAGCATAGGGGCTCCCGCGCTGTAGCACTATGGCTTCAGCGCGGGAGCATAGCGGCAACCGCGCTGTAGCATAATGGCTTCAGCGCGGGAGCATAGGGGCTCACGCGCTGTAGCACTATGGCTTCAGCGCGGGAGCATAGCGGCAACCGCGCTGTAGCATAATGGCTTCAGCGCGGGAGCATAGGGGCTCCCGCGCTGTAGCACTATGGCTTCAGCGCGGGAGCATAGGGGCTCCCGCGCTGTAGCACTATGGCTTCAGCGCGGGAGCATAGCGTCTCCCGCGCTGTAGCACTATGGCTTCAGCGCGGGAGCATAGCGGCTCCTGCGCTGCATAGGGCTCCTGCTCTGCAGCCATAGAGCTCCTGCGCTGCAGCCATAGGGCTCCTGCGCTGCAACCATAGGGCTCCTCCGCTGCAGCCATGGGGGCCGGCAGCAGCAGGGGGCAGCATCACCTATGTCAGCAGGGGCAGCGGCGGCGTAGTGTGGGGAGGGGTAACAGGGGTGGAGTGGCATACCCCTAGCAATGTGGCTACGCCATGGACACGGGTGGATAACAGGGGTGGAGTGGCATACACCACCACGCCAACACTCGCCAACACTTGTAGACAACACTTGCAGACAACATCGCAGCAGCTAGTTGAAGCAACGCGACGCAGCTAGCAGCTCGTCTAGCAGGTTTACTCGCAGCCAACTCCGCAGCCAACTCCGCATCCACATGGCACAGTACCTCGCAGCCAACTTGTATCCAACTCCGCAGCCAACTCCCCAGCCACACGGCACAGTACCTCGCACAAAGTCTCGAATGGAGTCCCGCCACACAACCTCCCTGCCAACTCCCCAGCCGCACGGCACAGTACCTCGCACCGCAACGCTACGCAGCGAGGTAATGTCGTGGCCTACTCTTTGCAAAGGTAAGCATGGAGCAACATGGTTGAGTACGGAGCATAAGCGGTGAGTGGCCAGCCCCCCGCCTTTCGGTGGCTCTCATTACACAACCTCATCGTGAGCATTCCCCATGTTTGTTGCAGGTCGGACGGATACACCTGGAACCTTTCCCTCCCTCCCTCCCTCCCTCCCTCCCTCCCTCCCTCCCTCCCTCCCTCCCTCCCTCCCTCCCTCCCTCCCTCCCTCCCTCCCTCCCTCCCTCCCTCCCTCCCTCCCTCCCTCCCTCCCTCCCTCCCTCCCTCCCTCCCTCCCTCCCTCCCTCCCTCCCTCCCTCCCTCCCTCCCTCCCTCCCTCCCTCCCTCCCTCCCTCCCTCCCTCCCTCCCTCCCTCCCTCCCTCCCTCCCTCCCTCCCTCCCTCCCTCCCTCCCTCCCTCCCTCCCTCCCTCCCTCCCTCCCTCCCTCCCTCCCTCCCTCCCTCCCTCCCTCCCTCCCTCCCTCCCTCCCTCCCCTCCCTCCCTCCCTCCCTCCCTCCCTCCCTCCCTCCCTCCCTCCCTCCCTCCCTCCCTCCCTCCCTCCCTCCCTCCCTCCCTCCCTCCTCTCCCTCCCTCCCTCCCTCCCTCCCTCCCTCCCTCCCCTCCCTCCCTCCCTCCCTCCCTCCCTCCCTCCCTCCCTCCCTCCCTCCCTCCCCCCTCCCTCCCTCCCTCCCTCCCTCCCTCCCTCCCTCCCTCCCTCCCTCCCTCCCTCCCTCCCTCCCTCCCTCCCTCCCTCCCTCCCTCCCTCCCTCCCTCCCTCCCTCCCTCCCTCCCTCCCTCCCTCCCTCCCTCCCTCCCTCCCTCCCTCCCTCCCTCCCTCCCTCCCTCCCTCCCTCCCTCCCTCCCTCCCTCCCTCCCTCCCTCCCTCCCTCCCTCCCTCCCTCCCTCCCTCCCTCCCTCCCTCCCTCCCTCCCTCCCTCCCTCCCTCCCTCCCTCCCTCCCTCCCTCCCTCCCTCCCTCCCTCCCTCCCTCCCTCCCTCCCTCCCTCCCTCCCTCCCTCCCTCCCTCCCTCCCTCCCTCCCTCCCTCCCTCCCTCCCTCCCTCCCTCCCTCCCTCCCTCCCTCCCTCCCTCCCTCCCTCCCTCCCTCCCTCCCTCCCTCCCTCCCTCCCTCCCTCCCTCCCTCTACAAGTCTCTACAAGGGGCTACAGGTCCTCTTACCCCCCTATCTATACAACCACCCCCTCCAAGTTCGTCAATACACTTACCCCTCCCCCAGGCCTACCCTGTCTCCCTCCCCTTTCCCTACCCTGTCACCAGGTCACCATCCCCTCCCCCCACTTCCCCCCTCACCTCCACCCTGACATCCCAGCCCCCTCCCTTACCCCAACAGCCCCATCCCAGCCCCCCTCCTTATCCCAGCATCCAGAAGAGAGCCCACCCCAACCTCCAGGTGAGTGCCTCCGTCATGCACTACGTGACAGCTATACTCCCGCCCCGTGCCTCCTTCCCCCTTCCCAACCCCGTCCCACCACCTCCACTTCCACCTCTCTCCACCCCCCACTTCCCCCCTCCCCGTCACCTCCCCCATGACGTCCCAGCAGCCAGGAGAAAGCCCACCCTACCTGTGCGCAACAAGTCAAGAGCTGCCTCCCCTCCCCTCCTGCCTCCCCACCCCTCCAGCCTCTCCTCCCCTCCTGCCTCCCCTCCCAATCCTCATCCGCCTGACCGCACAATGCAACAACAGGTGTAGCTGGCATGCCGTGTGGTTGCTGCAGGTTTTACGGTCTTACTTACCTCCCTTCTCCCTCCCCCCCACCCCCCTTCTCCTTTCCCATACCCACCTGGTGCTACCACTGTGTACTAGCACCTTCAAGTCCATCACCCTCCCCTCACTTCTCCACATCTCTCCTCGCCTCCCCAACTACCCCACCCCAAACCACCCCTCTGCCTTGGAAGGAATCACCCTCAGCACACCTAGCCGCCACATTCCAGTGGCATTATCACCACACATGAATTGAGTACAGCCAAAGCACAAGTCAAGCCAAAGTTTAAGATGGTTTAAAAAGCTTTAAATTGAAAGCACTATGTTGACAGTATATATTGTAAAGCGCTATGTTGCCAGCTGAAGATAGACAATAGTACAAACGTTGTAATTGTAAGAGAGCAGGTATCACATGGTACCTGCGCAGTAGCCACATGGCTGCAGCGCAGGTACCAAGTGCTCCAGCGTTGGAGCCTTATGGCTGCACAGCAGGTAACAGGTGCTCCAGCGCGGGAGCCGCATAGCTGCAGCGCGGGAGCCGCATAGCTGCAGCGCGGGAGCCACATTGCTGCAGCGCGGGAGCCACATTGCTGCAGCGCGGGAGCTAAAAGCTGCAGCGCGGGAGCCGCCAGGCTGCAGCGCGGGAGCCGCATAGCTGCAGCGCGGGAGCCACATTGCTGCAGCGCGGGAGCCACATTGCTGTAGCGCGGGAGCTAAAAGCTGCAGCGCGGGAGCCGCCAGGCTGCAGCGCGGGAGCCGCCAGGCTGCAGCGCGGGAGCCGCCAGGCTGCAGCGCGGGAGCCACATAGCTGCAGCGCGGGAGCCACATTGCTGCAGCGCGGGAGCTAAAAGCTGCAGCGCGGGAGCTACATGGCTGCAGCGCGGGAGCCGCCAGGCTGCAGCGCGGGAGCCGCATAGCTGCAGCGCGGGAGCCGCATAGCTGCAGCGCGGGAGCCGCATGGCTGCAGCGCGGGAGCCACATTGCTGCAGCGCGAGAGCTACATGGCTGCAGCGCGGGAGCCGCCAGGCTGCAGCGCGGGAGCCGCATAGCTGCAACGCGGGAGCCGCATAGCTGCAGCGCGGGAGCCGCATAGCTGCAGCGCGGGAGCCACAAAGCTGCAGCGCGGGAGCCGCACGGCTGCAGCGCGGGAGCCACAAAGCTGCAGCGCGGGAGCAACATAGCTGCAGCGCGGGAGCCGCATAGCTGCAGCGCGGGAGCTACATGGCTGCAGCGCGGGAGCCGCAAGGCTGCAGCGCGGGAGCCACATGGCTGCAGCGCGGGAGCCGCCAGGCTGCAGCGCGGGAGCCGCAAGGCTGCAGCGCGGGTGCCACATGGCTGCAGCGCGGGAGCCGCATAGCTGCAGCGCGGGAGCCGCATAGCTGCAGCGCGGGAGCTACATGGCTGCAGCGCGGGAGCCACATAGCTGCAGCGCGGGAGCCGCACGGCTGCAGCGCGGGAGCCACAAAGCTGCAGCGCGGGAGCCGCATAGCTGCAGCGCGGGAGCCGCATAGCTGCAGCGCGGGAGCCGCATAGCTGCAGCGCGGGAGCCGCATAGCTGCAGCGCGGGAGCCGCATGGCTGCAGCGCGGGAGCCACATTGCTGCAGCGCGAGAGCTACATGGCTGCAGCGCGGGAGCCGCCAGGCTGCAGCGCGGGAGCCGCATAGCTGCAACGCGGGAGCCGCATAGCTGCAGCGCGGGAGCCGCATAGCTGCAGCGCGGGAGCCACAAAGCTGCAGCGCGGGAGCCGCACGGCTGCAGCGCGGGAGCCACAAAGCTGCAGCGCGGGAGCAACATAGCTGCAGCGCGGGAGCCGCATAGCTGCAGCGCGGGAGCCACATGGCTGCAGCGCGGGAGCCGCATGGCTGCAGCGCGGGAGCCGTAAGGCTGCAGCGCGGGAGCCACATAGCTGCAGCGCGGGAGCTAATAGCTGCAGCGCGGGAGCCGCATAGCTGCAGTGCGGGAGCCGCAAGGCTGCAGCGCGGGAGCCACATAGCTGCAACGCGGGAGCTACATGGCTGCAGCGCGGGAGCCGTAAGGCTGCAGCGCGGGAGCCACATAGCTGCAGCGCGGGAGCTAATAGCTGCAGCGCGGGAGCCACTGGCTCCCGCGTTGGTGACGCTGCTAATTTGTGTGAGTGAAGGCTTGGTGATTGCAAGCAAGGTGGTAGCGGCGTGACATGGAGGGGGGCATTGAGCATAGCTGTAAGTGGCCAGTCCCTGCACATGAGTTGTCACCAATGCCAAGCCTAACTGCAAGGATGCCTCTTGCTGCCGCAGGTCTGATGGTCACACTGCTGCCCCTTGCCCCCTTCTCCCTTCGCCCTTCCCTGCCCAATCCCACCACCACCACTTCCGAGTCTGCCACCCTACCTACCCTCCTCCCCTCCCCTCTCCTCTCCCCCACCCCATGGCACCCAGCAGCCCTTGGCGTAGCAGCATGGAGTGGGCAGCCTGGAGCGGGCAGCCCGGAGTGGGCAGTCTGGAGCGGGCAGTCTGGAGCGGGCAGCCTGGAGCGGGCAGCCTGGAGCCAAGCCTAGCCCAGCCTAGCCTAGCCTAGCCCAGCCTAGCCTAGCCCAGCCTGATTTGGTGCCATGGGGCATAGGCAGCAAGGCAAAGTGCTTAGCAGTCCCGTGATAAGGTGTTAGCCCATAGCAATGAGGTGCAGCCTGTCCTTGTGGTTGTGCACATGAGTCGTTGTGTTGTTGTTGTAGTGGTGTTGCGAGGTGTTCGGGCGTCGTTGCATACGTTGTGGCAGGACCCTGTAGCCGTGGGGCAGGACCCTGTGAGAATATGTGGTAGGACCCTGTAGCCGTGCGGCAGAACCCTGTAGACGTGTATCGTACGACCCTGTAGCCGTGCGGCACAACCCTGTAAGAGTGTGTCGCAGAACCCTGTAGCCGTGCGGCAGAACCCTGTAGACGTGTGTCGTAGGACCCTGTACCCGTGCGGCAGAACCCTGTAGACTTTGTCGTAGGACCCTGTAGGCGTGCGGCAGAACCCTGTGAGAGTGTGTCGCAGAACCTTGTAGCCGTACGGCAGGACCCTGTAAAACTGTGTCGTAGGACCCTGTAGCCGTGCGGCAGGACCCTGTGAGAATATGTCGTAGGACCCTGTAGCCGTGCGGCAGAACCCTGTAGCCTAATGTAGCAGGACCCTGTAGGCGTGCGGCAAAACCCTGTAGCCTAATGTAGCAGGACCCTGTAGGCGTGCGGCAGGACCCTGTAGACAAACGTCGCAGGACCCTGTAGCCGTGCGGCAGGACCCTGTAGTCATTTGTCGCAGGACCCTGTAGCCGTGCGGCAGAACCCTGTAGACTAATGTCGCAGGACCCTGTAGCCGTGCGGCAGAACCCTGTGGCCTAGGACCCTGTACAGGGTCAGTAGGACCCTGTACAGGGTCGGGTAATTTTTCAAATAGTTATAACATCGCAGCACCTTTGAGTTTTTCAACGATTACAACGGCGATGAGTCGGCCTTTCCTGGGGCTATCTGCAGTATGCCTCCCGGGAAGAAATGACGTAGGCGACTTCCGGCCTTAATCGGCGCGAGTGCAAGCGCTGGTGTCACCTTCGCATGCCTTGACAACCCGTTCCTTAGAGCGGTCTTTGCCTCATTCGATGCGGTCTGCCCTACAGCTAAACAAGCAAGAACCACAGGCCTAAGAGATGCTTATGGGTCACCCCCCGCCATTGGCCCCGCAATTCACTTTTTGGCACCGTCTTTGATCCGCTGCATGTAATTCTTCCACCGTTTAGCTCTACGTCTCACAACGGTGTCGCTAGCAGGTTAGGCCCTCTTTTGTCGATTGTACTGCATTGTCTCGACGACTTGATTAGCTTCGCAATGTCATTCACCATCTGTTTATATGCGTGTCGAGGTGGTATATGCGTGAGAGGTGGATTGGTGGCCGGAGGCATTTCCGTGCCGAGCAGCCTTTGCTGCCGTTGGACTGGGCAACTCGCGAATACATCTCAGGTAAGCACGGGGTGCTGTTTCTTAGTGCGTTTTGCATACAATGTCAACACATGCAACCAAATCTGCTGGCCTCCACAGGTGCTTGGCTGTTGTGAGGATCAGCATCAAACCCACAGCAGCCCAAGGCTCTTCCAAGCAGGAGTGCAGCAAAGGAATCAGCTCTTGAAAACAGTGAGCAAGAGGTGAGTAAGGTTGTATTATACCTCACCTTGTCTAGGTCAGTTTGATGTTCGTGTGAACACTTGTGAAATGCATGCCAGGCATGAGCAGCTGAGGGAAGCACACAACAGTCACCTGCCCGACTTTCATCTGTTATTATTTATTATAAACAACGCTATGCCTCAATATGTTGAGCAAACATGTTCATGTGTTTCTATGCGCAGGATGCCGTTGACATACTACCACCCGTATCTCAACAATCCAACAGCCAGGGATGAGCCAGATGCTAGAAGATGTGCTCAAGAGTCAGCAAGGCATGACATGGAGCTGGACGTTGTTGTTGTGTTGTGTTGTGTGTTGTTGTGTTGTGTCACCTTGTTGTTAGGGTACCCCCCCCCCTCCCCCCTTAAGTCTAGCCCAGCCCACCCCAACCCAACCCAACCCAACCCAACCCAGCCTAGCCTAGCCTAGCCCAGCCCAGCCCAGCCCAGCCCCAGCCCAGCCCAGCCCAGCCCAGCCCAGCCCAGCCCAGCCCAGCCCAGCCCAGGCCCAGCCCAGCCCAGCCCAGCCCAGCCCAGCCCAGCCCAGCCCAGCCCAGCCCAGCCCAGCCCAGCCCAGCCCAGCCCAGCCCAGCCCAGCCCAGCCCAGCCAGCCCAGCCCAGCCCAGCCCAGCCCAGCCCAGCCCAGCCCAGCCCAGCCCAGCCCAGCCCAGCCCAGCCCAGCCCAGCCCAGCCCAGCCCAGCCCAGCCCAGCCTTATTTGGTGCCATGGGGCATAGGCAGCAAGGCAAAATGCTTAGCAGTCCCGTAGTGAGTGTTAGCTATAAGCAAGGAGGTGCAGCCAGTCCTTGCTTGTTGTGCACATAGCATAGGTGGTGTGTGAGGCATGAGTCATTGTGTTGTGGTGGTGGTGGTGTGTTGTTGAGGTGTTCTTGTGTTGTGTGGTGTTGCCACCTTCTTACATCAATGCATGTGCTTGGCATCAGCGGTACATGTCTTCTGTAGTGGTGTTGCAAGGCGTTTGAGCATCGATACATGTATTGCTGTAATGGTTTTGCGTGACATGTGCCTGCTGAAGTTAAGGGAGAAGGTTGAGGCACCACCCCACATGTAACACTGATAGCCAGAGCTATCCCGAGCCATCCCGACAACATAGTGCCAAGTGATGATGTAGCGCTGTCATGATGCAGCTTGTATTTGCATAGAGTCATGCCGTGACGTAAATGAGGTAAGGGGTGCCAGCTGGCTGACTTGTGCGCATATTCACAAATTCTATGCTCCATGCATTGACATGCAAGCAGGCGTACTGCACTTGTGCTGTTGGCTTACGGCGTGCGTAGAAGGATTGGCAGCCTCGCCTTATGATGTGCGTGAGTCTTTTAGAAGCGGAAAGCACAGGTCAGGTTTGGGCGGGCGCTGATCTGAGCTAGTGTTTTGCGGCTGCTGGGTGCCGCATACGCCTGTTACACCCGGCTGCGTCAAAACTTTGTCACGACACTCCGGGTAATTAAGGCCGAGACGGCAGTTTCCGCTGAGGTATACCGCGGATAGCCCATCGCAAGGGGGACCCATCGCCGTCAATAACTCCGTAAAACTCGAAGTGGTTGAGCTGTAATCGCGGTTTCAATGACCTGGTCACTAATTCTCCGCAGGGTCAGTGTGACCCTCCGCAGGGTCGGGCCTGACCCTGCGGAGGGTTACCGCTAGGCTCGCTTCCTAGGCATTTCTGACCCTGCGGAGGGTCACCGCTAGCTCATTTCCTAGGCATTTCTGACCCTGCGGAGGGTCACCGCTGGCTCATTTCCTAGGCATTTCTGACCCTGCGGAGGGTCACCGCCGGCTCATTTCCTAGGCATTTCTGACCCTGCGGAGGGTCACCGCTGGCTCATTTCCTAGGCATTTCTGACCCTGCGGAGGGTCACCGCTGGCTCATTTCCTAGGCATTTCTGACCCTGCGGAGGGTCACCGCTGGCTCATTTCCTAGGCATTTCTGACCCTGCGGAGGGTCACCGCTGGCTCACTTCCTAGGCATTACTTGCACATGTCTCAACGTTAACACAACTCGCAACACCTCGCTTAGGCACTACCAAACATACGTCTCCACGCTCAAACACTTCACAACAACTCGCAAAGATACAACAAAGTACATGTCATCACG
The DNA here is from genome assembly GCA_030144725.1 of Haematococcus lacustris. Lineage (NCBI taxonomy): Eukaryota > Viridiplantae > Chlorophyta > Chlorophyceae > Chlamydomonadales > Haematococcaceae > Haematococcus > Haematococcus lacustris. The sequence continues at coordinate 10,065,741 of JASKMD010000007.1, forward strand.
TTGAAACACCTTGTACAACCTCGACACACCTCCGCAAAACACATGTCTCGACATCCAAACACCCCGCAACACCTCACTACGCTACTCCTTAGCACATGTCTCGATGCACCATCACCCCGCGGCACCTCCCTACAGAAATGCCAAGCAAATGCATTGATGCACTACCGCCTTGCAACACCTTCATATAAGGTGACAAGTGACAACAACACCACACCAACAATAACACCACCACCACCACACCACCACACCACCTTGGGCATGGCATGACTAGAGTAGGCTGGCTGCTACTACTTGCGTGCGCTCCATGCTGCCCGCCCAAGGCTGGCCTTTAGGGAGGGGGGAAGTAGACGGGGTGGTGGACTGGGAGGTGGTGTTGATGGTGGGACAGGAGAGGGAAGGAGGAAGGGGCCGAAGGGCAGGAGGGTTACCGTCAAACCTTCAACAACAAGGGGTGGGCTGGCGGTTACTGCCCCATAGCACCCAACTCCTGGCTGCTGGGCCATGCTTGCTATGGGCTAACACCTCTAATCGGGCTGGGCTGGGCTCCAGGCTGGGCTGGGCTCCAGGCTGGGCTGGGCTGTTAACCTCCAAGCTGGGCTGGGCTGGGCTGGGCTGGGCTGGGCTGGGCTGGGCTGGGCGGGGCTAAAGGGGGGGAGGCTGATGCTGATGGGTCTGATGCTGCCCGCTCTAGGCTGCCCGCTCCAGGCTGCCTGCCCCAGGCTGCTCGCTCCAGGTTGCCCGTTCCAGGCTGCTACGCCAAGGGCTGCAAGGTGGGGTAGGGAAGGTGAGACGGGGGAGGGAAGGCTGCAAGGTGAGACGGGGGAGGGAAGGGGGAAGGGGCAAGGGGGCAAGGGGCCGGAGTTCGACCATCAGACCTGCAGCCAACAAGAGGCATCCTTGCGGTTAGGCTGGGCATTAGGGGCCACTCATGTGCTAGGGCTGGCCACTCACACATTTGATCCATGTTATGCCTTGTTGACTCCTTGCTGGCTCCTTGTTGGTTGCAGCTCTACGCCGCTACCGCCATGCTTGCAATCACCAAGCAATGCTACAAGTGTCATGCTCCAGCTGTCGACCACTGCAAGAAAACATCAGCCAGCAAGCAGATGAACAAGGACATGCATGACCAATACCAAGCAGGCTAGGCAGACACCACCAGAGCACGTGCACTCACCGGAAGTCCTGGCTGCCGCTCATGGCTGTTGCTCATGGGAACGGCTCATGGCTGCAGCGATAAGCTATTGATGTGGGGGGAGGGGAGGGGAGGAGAGGGGAGGGGAGGGGAGGGGAGGGGAGGGGAGGGGAGGGGAGGGGAGGGGCTGGGCTGGGCTGGGCTGGGCTGGGCTGGGCTGGGCTGGGCTGGGCTGGGCTGGGCTGGGCTGGGCTGGGCTGGGCTGGGCTGGGCTGGGCTGGGCTGGGCTGGGCTGGGCTGGGCTGGGCTGGATGAGGAGTATAGGGTGTAGGGAAGGGAAGGTAGGGTGAGGTGGGGGCTGCGATGCCACGTCAATCGAAGGGTAGGAGAGGGGAAGGGAGGCTTGGGAGGATGGGAGTATGGGAGTATGGGAGTGGAGAGGGAGAGAGAGGGGGAAGGGAGGTGGTGGTGAGAAGAACCTGCAGTTACCAAGGGCATGCTAGCAGTCAGACTGGGTACATGGAGCCACACATTTGCAACAGCAAGCCACTCACCATTTGTGAGTGGAGTGTGTGATGGGGGGAAGTGGGAAGGTGCTGCTCATGATCGCCTTTCATCGGTGCCGCTCATCATTGCCGCTCATCGCTACAGCTTCTAACTGCTCCTGGCTGCTCCTGGCTGCGCCGCCTTACTGCTTCCAATGGCTGCACTTCCTGGCTCCTAGCTCTTGACTGTCCTCTTAGCTGTGCCATGTTGATCTTGTTTCGGGTTCTTGGCGCTCCACCTGCAAGCAAGCCACGCCACATGAGCCTTCCTGCACCTTCTGCTCTCTATCTCGCTGCGCTTTCTGCTCCTTTCGCTCGACCTGGTCGCGGTTGCGATGAGGCTGCATGCTGCCAATAGTTTGCATTTGGCTGCGATATGCTATGTTAAAGGCTGCTAGCTGGCGATGGCTGGCTGGCATGGCTACATCGCTAACATCACTATGCCTCTTTTGCGTATTGCGTTTGCGATGTCTTCTACGAATGAGGCTGCGATTTGCTCCTGGCTGCTCCTGGCTGCTCCTGGCTGCTAGCTCCTGCGATATGCGTGTGCTGTGTACAGTGCTGCCTCTTGATCCTATCGCCTGACATGATTGCTATGGCTGGTCGCGAATGCTGTAAGGCTCCTGGCTAGAGATGGCTGTCTAGCTCGTGGCTACCCTTCTCGCGACGATGTCCTGTTCGCTGCTCCTGGCTGCCCCTGGCTGCCATTATGCAGCATGCCAGCTTGGCGGGGCAGTCTGGATGCCCTTCGCGATTCCTTTGCTTCCTTCGCGGTTCTTTTGCGAAACCCCCATGCAAGCCTCCATGCAACTTGATGTTTTCCATGCCACGGTTGACCCTCCGCAGGGTCAGGAATGCCTAAATCGTCTGACCCTCCGCAGGGTCACGTAACCCTGCGGAGGGTCACGTCTGACCCTGCGCAGGGTCAAGCCACCCCCCCTAAGGCCAAGAGGGGTACTTAACCCTGCGCAGGGTCACAAAACCCTGTGGAGGGTCACGTCTGACCCTGCGGAGGGTCACAAAACCCTGCGGAGGGTCACCTCTGACCCTGCGGAGGGTCAAGTCACCTCCACTTCGGCCAAGAGGGGTACTTGACCCTCCGCAGGGTCACCTACAAGGGGCCATAGCTCATCACTGGCTGGGACTTTTGGCATGCCACCTACTGGGTTGGGCAGCTGTAACCATCCTCTACAATCGCTCATACTCACATTTCATGAAAAGTCACTTTGGTCACTCGGTGCCAACTCCCTTAGCCAAAATCAGGGTCACAGCCCAACACCTGGTCCAGCAACTCCCCAAGGACTGAGAATTACACTTTGACCCAAGAGAGTCTTGTCATCCCCTAGGTCACAGCAGCCTACATACCAAGTTTCTGAGCTGAACTCTCAAGTTTTCCAAGCCAGCCAGGCCTTAATTTGCCGGAGTGGAGCTTCACGGAGATTCGCGCCCCAGACCGTCTCACATTTGCGGGGCCAATGGCGGGGGGTGACCTAGGTAGGGGAGGTAGGGGAGAGGTAGAAGGCGGGGAGAAGGAGAGTTAGGGGGCAGGAGGCTGATGGCAGGCTGGGAGGAGGGGCTACTGGGAGCTGGGCGGGGTAGACGAGGTTGGGAGGTGGTGGGTTAGGATGTGTTGGTGGTGGCCACGTGGCGGAGTGGTAAGCCAAGCTCAGTCGGCTCCTCGTGCACCTGTAGCCATCAGCATGTGTACCTTGTAAGCGGTATAACTTGTCACATACAAACCCAATGATTGAGTTGCATAGTGTCATGGACGCGTTAATGAGTATGCTACAAATGGTATGTGTGAGGTCAGGCTGTTTGTTCAATGGTCCAAAACATAAAGCGGATCATAGCTGGAGGGGGTGACTAGTCCCTACTGTGCCGCCCACCATTACAGCGATACAGCGCTGCCACACACAAACCGGGGTTCCTTCACATCCTCGCCATGCGGCCTGCACCATCAAGAAGCTCGCGCAGCCATGTTTGCCGGACTTCAGTGGTGTGCGCCACCGACATGTCGTGCATCGCTAACGGATAGCCAAGGATTACCAGTGTAGCTAACCACGGTCTGCGATTGGGACACATCCGGGGTCACATGTGGCTGCCCGCATCGAAAGACTCCGATGGCAATTCCAGTCGAACATTAAACGCGCAATATCGCATTGCAGCAGACGCAGCAAACGTTACATCAAATGATGGAGTAGATGGGCCGCAGTTGCATGAAGATTACCAACCCCATGTTGGGAACGCCTGACCTATGGAGAGCTACGCCGAGTCGTGGGAGCTGAATGAGATGAATGAGTTGAATGAGATGCTCCAGGTGCGCAAGCCTTGCCCACCCCCTTCCCAGCCATGCCTACCCCCTCCCAGCCATGCCCACCCCCTCCCAGCCATGCCCACCCCTTCCCAGCCATGCTCACCCCCTCCCAGCCATGCCTACCCCCTCCCAGCCATGCTCACCCCCTCCCAGCCATGCCCACCCCCTCCCAGCCATGCCCACCCCCTCCCAGCCATCCATTGGCTTGAAGGTGATCGAGCCTATCTGAGCCAGGTGAGATGGCGGGGAAGATGGCGTGGGAGACAAGATGTACATGCTTGCTTGCATGCCTAATGAATACATGCCATCATGCATCATCCCATGCTTGACTGCCTTGGCTGTAGGTGTTGTGCATATGGCAGGACTTGGTCACCCACGCGGGTCGATGGGCTACAGCACTAGGCCATATCGGCGGAACCAACAAAGTGGAGGCATCCTTTGTGCGTGGAGTGCATGCTCTGTTCAAGAGACGGGCTGCAAAGCACTACCACCCAGTCATGGCCCCTGCAATGTAAGCAGTCCACCCCATGCATAGTCATCCCTACACCCCTACATCTCTTTCTTCTTACCTTGCCTAGTCATGCATGCAATGCACCCCATGACCACGACCATCCCATGCACCTCATTCACCCCATGCACCACCCCATGCCTGATTCACATGCACATGCATACATGCATACATGCACTGCAGGGTGTTAGACCCTGTGAACTTCCGTTCCATGGGTGGGACGGCCAAGCCTTTGCCACCTGTGGATCATCTGAGTGAGGAGCAGTTCGAGCACTTGGTGCCGGAGGTGGCCCGTCTGGCTGGAGCTTCGTATCAAGCTACTCTACGCGAGTTGGACAGCTTTCAGAACACACCTTGGTCTCCAGCCATGGTCAGACAAGCAAACTCTATCCTCCGTACCAGCAGGACTGTCACTGAGCCCGGCCAACCCACTGTCACGTACATTGCTGACATGGACAACCGTCGGGCATTCTGGTCTGTCACAGCGGCTGAGCAGGTGTGTCTTCATTACCTATATTCCTTCCTGATTGCCTTCCCTTCATCCCTTCTTCCCTAGCCCCTTGCCACTACCAATCCCCCATTCTTCTGCCATTGTCAACTTGCAGTTTCCCATCTTGGCAAAAGCAGCCGTTCGGTTGCTTTCAGTCCACGTATCTACGGCAGCGGCTGAGCGCAACACTCATGATAAACAAGGACCGGTCGCGATTGGACCGACCATAGCTCACTGGAAAGAGGAGTAGAAGGCCGTTCGAACGGTATAAGTCTTACGTGAATCCGTGCATCCGTTGCGACGTAATTTGGCCGCGATTTTCTATTACTCGCTATCTGTACAGATGCGCTAAGTAGCTATCTGTACAGATGTCTGCAAAGCTATCTGTTCAGATAGTCCTCTGCTATCTGTACAGATGCCTTCTTACCTATCTGTACAGATGCCCCTTTCAGCTATTTGTACAGATGCCTCTGAGCTATCTGTACAGATGCCTCGCTGCTATCTGTATAGATGCCTCTCTTCTATCTGTACAGATGCTTCTTTGCTATCTGTACAGATGCTTGCTTTGCTATCTGTACAGATGTTGGCTTCGCTATCTGTACAGACGCTTGTTTTGCTATCTGTACAGACGCTTGTTTGAGTATCTGTTCAGACGCTTGTTACATATCTCCTTGTCCAAACACCCCGCAACACCTCGCTACACCCCCGCAAAACACATGCATTGACGCTCAAACACCCCGCAACACCTCGCTACACCCCCGCAAAACACATGCATCGACGCTCAAACACCTCGAAACACCTCGCTACACTCCCGCAAAACACATGCATTGACGCTCAAACACCCCACAACACCTCGCTACACCCCGCAAAACACATGCATCGACGCTCAAACACCTCGAAACACCTCGCTACACCCCCGCAAAACACATGCATTGACGCTCAAACACCCCGCAACACCTCGCTCAATCAAGTCTCCCGGTAAAAGTTCCCCCTGTACGGGGGAAGTTTGTTGGCTGTAGATGGGGGAAGTTTCAAATTGCCCAACCGCGCTACTCGACAAGCACGAGCGACTAGCAACCCATACTACGGCTTGCTGGGCTCCATTGCAAGCTGTGACGCGCAACCTGGACGGCCCAGAGGTGGTCGCTGGGGGCGGTTACTGTAATCGTTGATGAACGGCCGCAGCGATGCCGACCACAAGCCGTCCCTTAACACCAGCCGACCCACTCCCGTACACGCAGGAGTTATGACCCCGCCGAGGCAAGCGAGGACAACGCACAGCTGAAGGACAGCAAGAAGACACGCGTGGAGCTGAGCTAGGCGCGGGCCAGGCGAGCTACAGGTGAGATGGTTAGGGTAATACCTAGCCACTAACACATTAGGGGCAGCACTAACAATTCGCCCCTTGCATTACCCTTGCCATAACTCTGTTGTTGTGTGCCTATACATGCAGGCCATCCACAATAACAGTTCAAGGAGACCCCAACAACTTAGAACGGCAAGACCGGCGACCCGCCGCCCAGCCCCACCCCTCGCCGCCGCAGCCCAGCCCTGCCCCACCCCCTCCCAGCCCTGCTCCACCCCCTCCCAGCCCTGCCCCACCCCCTCCCAGCCTTGTGTTGCCCCTCCCCTCCCTGCCCAGCCCTGCCCCACCCCCTCCCAGCCCTGCCCCACCCCCTGCCAGCCTTGCGTTGCCCCTCCCCTCCCTGCCCAGCCCTGCCCCACCCCCTCCCAGACATGCCCCACCCCTGCCAGCCCTGCCCCACCCCCTGCCAGCCTTGTGTTGCCCCTCCCCTCCCTGCCCAGCCCTGCCCCACCCCCTCCCAGCCTTGCCCCACCCCCTGCCAGCCCTGCCCCACCCCATCCCAGCCTTGCGCGCCCCTCCCCTCCCCTCCCTGCCCAGCCCTGCCCCACCCCCTCCCAGCCTTGCGTTGCCCCTCCCCTCCCCTGCCCAGCCCTGCCCCACCCCCTCCCTGCCCTGCCCCACCCCCTGCCAGCCCTGCCCCACCCCATCCAAGCCCTGCCCCACCCCCTCCCAGCCTTGCGTTGCCCCTCACTGCCCTGCCCTGCCCTGCCTGTAGGTGTGTGGCAGTGCAGTCTTCAGGTAGCAGCAGGCTGCAGGTTTGCTGCAGTGCATGTGCAGCAGCAGCAGGCTGCAGTGCATGTGTTACAGTGCATGGCAGCAGCAGCAGCAGGTTGTAGTGCATGAGCAGCAGTGCAAGGACAGCAGCAGCAGTGGATGGGCAGCAACAGCAGGCTGTAGGTGCGTAGCAGTGCAGGTAGCAGCAGGCTGCAGGTGTGCTTCAGTGCATGAGCAGCAGCAGCAGGCTGCAGTGCATTCGCTGCAGTGCATGAGCAGCAGCAGCAGCAGGCTGTAGTGCATGAGCAGCAGTGCAAGGACAGCAGCAGCAGTGGATGGGCAGCAACAGCTGGCTGTAGGTGTGTGGTAATGCAGGCTGCAGGTAGCAGCAGGCTGTAGGTGTGCTTCAGTGCATGAGCAGCAGCAGCACTACTAGGCTAAAGTGCATGTGCTGCAATGCATGAGCAGCCGCAGCAGCAACAGGCTGTAGTGCATGACCAGCAGTGCACAGGGCACAGGACAGCAACATGTGCGGTGTGTGTCTGGTTGCATGCAAGCTCATTTCAAGGCATAGATCTGGCATGGTCTGCGGTGGTCTTGGTAGCTTTATGCAAATGAAGGCATGCAATATGCGATTGTTTAACCATGCCATTGCTTGTGTAGCCGCATATGGACACCATATTGGTTGTGTAAGACAATTCCCCCGGTGATCGGCAATTGCAACTCGAATATCAGGGTATACAATAGACCTAGCGTACTTGACCGTGCCAGTTGCAGCGTCGATGTAATACCGCGTGGTAGCATATGGTTGGGTTTGGTGCGGATCACTGCCAGGCCTGCACTTGCTAAGCATGGCCGTGATGCATACATGCAAAGGGGGTATGTAGCAGGTGGCTACCACGTTTGCGGCCTTAGCGCATCACCGCGTGGTGGTGTTGTCCATACAAGGGGCATGTGGCGCACCACACCCTAGCATGTGGCTGGATCTGGTGAGCCTCCACTATAGGTACCATCCGTAGTCCAGCTAGCTGTGACACATTGGGTGTGGATCACTGCCAGGCCTGCACTTGCTAAGCATGACCGTGATGCATACATGCAAAGGGGGTATGTAGCAGGTGGCTACCACGTTTGCGGCCTTAGCGCATCACCGCGTGGTGGTGTTGTCCATACAAGGGGCATGTAGCGCACCACACCCTAGCATGTGGCTGGATCTGGTGAGCCTCCACTATAGGTACCATCCATGGTCCAGCTAGCTGTGACACATTGGGTGTGGATCACTGCCAGGCCTGCACTTGCTAAGCATGACCGTGATGCATACATGCAAAGGGGGTATGTAGCAGGTGGCTACCACGTTTGCAGCATTAGCGCATCACCGCGTGGTGGTGTTGTCCATACAACGGGCGTAGGTATCATTTGAGATGAGGATACACGGCTAATGACCAGCACCGTTTTCTTCATTACATCTTGACCATTCACAGCTTACAAATCACGTTGTGTGGCATGGAACTGAACGGAGGCTCAGGACAGCCTTGAAAGCTTTTGTACCATGCGACATTCTTCTCAGATGGGCTCAAAGTTGCTGCTGATTTCTAATACACGACTGCACTGCCACACACCTACAGCCTGCTGCTGCTGTCCATGCACTGCTCATGCACTACAGCCTGCTGCTCTTGCTGCTGCTCATGCACCGAAACACACCTACAACCTGTTGTTGCTGCTGCTCATGCACTGCAGCAAATGCACTGCAGCCTGCTGTTGCTGCTCATGCACTGAAGCACACCTGCAGCCTGCTGCTACCTGCACTGCTACGCACCTACAGCCTGCTGTTGCTGCCCATCCACTGCTGCTGCTGTCCTTGCACTGCTGCTCATGCACTACAACCTGCTGCTGCTGCTGCTGCTCATGCACTGTAATACATGCACTGCAGCCTGCTGTTGCTGCTCATGCACTGAAGCACACCTGCAGCCTGCTGCTACCTGCACTGCTACACACCTACAGCCTGCTGTTGCTGCCCATCCACTGCTGCTGCTGTCCTTGCACTGCTGCTCATGCACTACAACCTGCTGCTGCTGCTGCTCATGCACTGTAACACATGCACTGCAGCCTGCTGCTGCTGCACATGCACTGCAGCAAACCTGCAGCCTGCTGCTACCTGAAGACTGCACTGCCACACACCTACAGGCAGGGCAGGGCAGGGCAGGGCAGGGAGGGGCAACGCAAGGCTGGGAGGGGGTGCGGCAGGGCTTAAATGGGGTGGGGCAGGGCTGGCAGGGGGTGGGGCAGGGCTGGGATGGGGTGGGGCAGGGCTGGGCAGGGAGGGGAGGGGCGACGCAAGGCTGGGATGGGGTGGGGCAGGGCTGGCAGGGGGTGGGGCAGGGCTGGGAGGGGGTGGGGCATGGGTGGGCAGGGAGGGGAGGGGCAACACAAGGCTGGGAGGGGGTGGGGAAGGGCTGGGAGGGGGTGGGGCAGGGCTGGGAGGGGGTGGGGCAGGGCTGGGCTGCGGCGGCGAGGGGCAACGCAAGGCTGGCAGGGGGTGGGGCAGGGCTGAAAGGGGGTGGGGCAGGGCTGGGCAGGGAGGGGAGGGGCAACACAAGGCTGGGAGGGGGTGGGGCAGGGCTGGGAGGGGGTGGAGCAGGGCTGGGAGGGGGTGGGGCAGGGCTGGGCTGCGGCGGCAAGGGGTGGGGCTGGGCGGCGGGTCGCCGGTCTTGCCGTTCTAAGTTGTTGGGGTCTCCTTGAACTGTTATTGTGGATGGCCTGCATGTATAGGCACACAACAACAGAGTTATGGCAAGGGTAATGCAAGGGGCGAATTATTAGTGCTGCCCCTAATGTGTTAGTGGCTAGGTATTACCCTAACCATCTCACCTGTAGCTCGCCTGGCCCGCGCCTAGCTCAGCTCCACGCGTTTCTTCTTGCTGTCCTTCAGCTGTGCGTTGTCCTCGCTTGCCTCGGCGGGGTCATAACTCCTGCGTGTACGGGAGTGGGTCGGCTGGTGTTAAGGGACGGCTTGTGGTCGGCATCGCTGCGGCCGTTCATCAACGATTACAGTAACCGCCCCCAGCGACCACCTCTGGGCCGTCCAGGTTGCGCGTCACAGCTTGCAATGGAGCCCAGCAAGCCGTAGTATGGGTTGCTAGTCGCTCGTGCTTGTCGAGTAGCGCGGTTGGGCAATTTAAAACTTCCCCCATCTACAGCCAACAAACTTCCCCCGTACAGGGGGAACTTTTACCGGGAGACTTGATTGCCTCGCTACACCCCCGCAAAACACATGCATCGACGCTCAAACACCTCGAAACACCTCGCAACACCCCCGCAAAACACATGCATTGACGCTCAAACACCTCGAAACACCTCACTACGCTACTCCTATACACATGTCTTAGTCCACCATCACCCCGAGACACCTCCCTACGGGAATGCTAAGCATATGCATTAATGCATCAACGACTTGCAACACCTCCGCATAAGGTGACAAGGTGACAACACCATACACCACCAACAATGACATCACCAACAACAACACCAACAACACCACCACCACACCACACCATGGTGACAACACAAGAACACAACGACACACCACACCACAATGACAACACAACAACATCGCAACACGACAAGCATATGCATTGATGCATCAACGACATGCAACACCTCTACATAAGGTGACAAGGTGACAACACCATACAACACCACCATCGACACCACCATACAACACTACCATTGACGCCCACCTACCACACCTACACCTATGCCATGTCGCACAACAAGCACGGGCTGACAACCACCCAAGTGCTATACCATCAAGCTATCGTCCCCTTTGGAGAGGGATGGGTAGGGTCATTGCGGTGTGTGTCCATGGCATGGCACCTAGGGTGGGCTGGGTGGGCTGCTACTACGGGATCCCACTCCAAGCTGCCCGCTCCGTGTTGCCCGCTCCAGATTGCTACGCCAAGGGTAGGGTAGGGAGAGGGTTGCTACGCCAAGGGTAGGGTAGGGAGAGGGTTTCAGCGTCGTGCGTGCGTTGTGGGGCGGGGGGTGGGAAAGGGGGGAGGTAGGTGGGGTGGCAAACTTGGAGGTGGTGGGATAGGGTAGGGAAGGGGGAAGGGGGGGGAAGGGGTGTAGGGGGAAGGGGGAAGGGGGAAGGGGGGGGAAGGGGGGAGGGCTGACCGTGGGACCTGCAGTAAACAAGGAGCATCTTTGCGGGTTAGGCTGGGCAGCGGACCACTCATGTGCAAGGGCTGGCCACTCACACTTTGCTAGCGCCACTTCTATACCTACCTGGCAGCGCCTCCATGGCTGCAGCTCCTGGCTGCTCCTGCGCTCCATGCACCATGGGTGGGGGAGGGGGTGGGAAGGGGGCTGGGTGTGGGCTGGGCTGGGCTGGGCTGGGCTGGGCTGGGCTGGGCTGGGCTGGGCTGGGCTGGGCTGGGCTGGGCTGGGCTGGGCTGGGCTGGGCTGGGCTGGGCTGGGCTGGGCTGGGCTGGGCTGGGCTGGGCTGGGCTGGGCTGGGCTGGGCTGGGCTGGGCTGGGCTGGGCTGGGCTGGGCTGGGCTGGGCTGGGCTGGGCTGGGCTGGGCTGGGCTGGGCTGGGCTGGGCTGGGCTGGGCTGGGCTGGGCTGGGCTGGGCTGGGCTGGGCTGGGCTGGGCTGGGCTGGGCTGGGCTGGGCTGGGCTGGGCTGGGCTGGGCTGGGCTGGGCTGGGCTGGGCTGGGCTGGGCTGGGCTGGGCTGGGCTGGGCTGGGCTGGGCTGGGCTGGGCTGGGCTGGGCTGGGCTGGGCTGGGCTGGGTAGGGAAGGGGCTTTTTGTCTTGGCTACTACTCTTGGCAGCTGCTCATGGCTGCAGCCCCAAGCTACTTATGCACACCTGCGCAACGCAATTACTCAACACCAAGACAAGGGACAGTAATAGAAGGGTGGAAATTAGAGCGGTGCTTAGACTCACCCATTCTTTCTTGTTGCTTGCTACGCCTCCTGGTTGTGCCTCGCCATCGGTGCCAGCTGCTCCTCGCTGTTGCTTATGGCTTCAGCTTGTGGCTTCTGCCCCTTGCAACTGCTGATGGCTGTGGCCTCTAGCTGTTGAGAGCTCCTAATCACTCTTGGCTAATGCTCATGGTTGCACCGCAAGGCTGTTGCTCACAGCTACCTTTCCAAGTTTGCGGTGCTTACTTTGCACTGCACATGCACACGCAACGCATCGCATGCCACATATGATGCACCCCCGATTGGGATGCGCTGATCGCACCTTTGTCGTCGTTGTTCGTGCTCTCCTTGCTTTTCTTGTTCATCCGCTCCGCTGCTCCAGGCTGTTCTTGCTGCGCCTCCTGGCTACGACTCCTGCATATTTCCTGTAGCTAGTAGCTGCGCCTCCTTGTTGTGACTATTCGCGTATGGCTGTGAGGCTGAAGGCTAAGGCGAGGGACCACATCGCGAAATCGCGAGTCACTGCGCTTGATGTAGGCTCATTGTTGCTAATCGTGGCCACTTATTAGGTCGAACGCTATGAGACGCGTGAGGCTGCATGGCGTGAGGCTGCATGGCGGTTTGCTACAAATTACGATGTCCAAGCAAGGCCATCGTTGAAGGTCTCAATGTGATCGCGTGGGCGTGATATGGTAAGACATTCAAACCCCCGGGTATCTGTACAGATGCTCCTTGCTATCTGTACAGATACACCTCTTTCCATCTGTACAGATACGACTTGTCGACATCTGTACAGATTTAACCCTTGCTATCTGTACAGGTTGAATTTAGTGGCATCTGTACAGATAATTATAGGTGTATCTGTACAGATACTTATTATCGCCATCTGTACAGATATATACCCCCGGCATCTGTACAGATACACCTATTGCCATCTGTACAGATACCACTTGTCAACATCTGTACAGATTTTATCCTTGCTATCTGTACAGATCTAATTAAGGGGCATCTGTACAAATAATTATAGGTGTATCTGTACAGATGCTTTAAATCGCCATCTGTACAGATAATCACCCCCGGCATCTGTACAGATAACCTCTCAAAATCTGTACAGATGTTACCTTAACGCTATCTGTACAGATTTACCTATAAATATCTGTACAGATTCACATATCTGTACAGATATCCCAAAAAAATCTGTACAGATGACAATAAGTGGTATCTGTACAGATGCAAGGTAGGCATCTGTACAGATGCCGCATATTCTTGGTGCCATCGACATGCATCTGTACAGATGGCGGGCCCATTAGACGGGCATATGTACAGATTCCCAAAAAGGGGGGGGTACCTCGCGCGCGGATCGTTATATCTCCGCAACCGCTGCGAGTTAGGACTTCATTCAAGAGCGAGGTCCCCTACAAACTCAACGCTCTATCGTTCTATCGGAGCAGAAAGTCCATCCGATGCAAAAAAGGCCCTCGCGTCGGCCCTATTTATCGTGAGTTAACTGGTCAGTGTGGACCTCCATATACCGCAACGGACTTCGCAGTAAGCTCAGCGTGGAGCAGGCCGAGAAGCTTGTGTATTTGAAGGCAAACTCCAGGGATGAGACGGACACGCTCGCCCTCCCCAAGGACGTTCGCATCAACATCTTCGCATAGGCCTAGCTAACATGGACTGCCTCCTAACCTCACACCGTCATGAACTCCCTTGTCTTGTGTACGAGCTTGTAATGAACATGCCGATTGCTTCGGGTAGTTTAGGCTGACTTGGCGTGATGATGATGCGGCTTAATCCGTCAGCCGTTAGGCCGCTTAAGCCGTCAGCCATTAGGCTGCTTGGCCTGAAAAGTACGCTCTTGCGTGGGTTCGAACTCGTAACCTCTCGCACTAGGCTGCTGTGCACTGAGCCAGGCTATAATTATAGTCCTATAGGTCACCCCGGCCATTGGACCCGCCAATCCGTGCCAGGCCTGCGCATCGCACCACGCGCTAGTGAGGGGTAGCTGAGGCTATCGCGGTAAGTCACGCGCGCTGAAACTCGCGTTTTAGACTGAAGCCTTGTCCCAGATCACCGCCCGCCACCAGGTCGAAACTTGAGATAGCGCAAACAAGCAGCGACCCACTCACAAGAGCAGGGTCGCGAGGCGCTCCGTGGCGTCCGTAGCAAAGTTCGCACTAAAGAGGCAGGCTCGTAGTGCGCCGCAGGCCATCGCAGTGAGCCGTGCTACCACGCCATGTCACTACACCACGAGACTGAGTCACGGCACGCTTCGTCGGGTGCATGGCACTCTTAATTGTTTCGACTCTATTGGCTCAGTTTCTCTATTGGCTCAGTTTCTCCATTGGCTCAGCTTGTGCTATACTCGCTCGTTTGCTACTGCTGGTTTTAATCGAAGGTGCTTGGCCTTACATGTCATCTGCCTCGTTCCCGCCACAATTCAGGCTTCCGCCACTGCCACTGCCACTACTTAGCAGCTTGGCACGTATCGCAATTTCGCGTGCCAAGGCAGCGCGACGTCGGGGTCCACGAGGGCTCGTCACATTTTTCGGTATCAACTTCGCGCATAGTGCGAGCAATGCAGCGATGAGGGCGCCCAGCGGCAGCACAGGGTCCAACTCGTCGGGGAAGCACCCAAGGACGCCGCCAATCACCCCCTGTGATGAGTCCGCCCCATGCCATATTTACCCTCTTCAACATTTTATCATTGTATGTACCACACAAGGTGATGGAGCATGCCCGGGGATGCATCCCGGAATAAAGACCCGCCTATCTATCCGACACAGGTGGAAGCACGCGTAAAGGACCACTGGCCGAAAAGTTTATGGTCTTGACAGAAGTGCCGAAATGATGGGGCCAAGGCTTCAACAGAGTGCACGGTAGCGAAACAAAGTCCACGCACGGTGCTGCTGACACCTCAGTGAGATGCTCTGCATGCTTGGAGGCAGGGTTAGGCAGGTCCCGGCCCAGGGCCCAGAGCCCAGGGCGCAGGTGTCAGAAAAGGCCCGGGCCATGAGGGGTCCCGACCCAACCCAGGGAATCTTGCGCTTCGACCTGCGACCCACGTACGGTCGCACCCTGTTGAGCCCCAGGCTGCAGCGAGCGACCATGTTCACAGTCCGCGGGAATGGCGGGCGGAGTGATCTGGGAGGCTTCAGTCCAAAACGCGAGTTTCAGCGCGCGTGACTTACCGCGATAGCCTCAGCTACCCCTCACTAGCGCGTGGTGCGATGCGCAGGCCTGGCACGGATTGGCGGGTCCAATGGCCGGGGTGACCTATAGTCAGGTCCCACAAGGTCAGGTAAAATGGCTCGAAAAAATGTGCCGTCACTTTTTGTCGCGTACACTGAACTCCAAGAGGTCAGACCGCGACGCCCCGCTGCGGCGCGGTGCTCCGCAGCTTGGCCTGCGAGGGACGGGCTAAAGTCCACCTTGCCCCCCTCCGCGGTATCCTTGCACCTGTGACTCCTTGCACCCTGACGGTAGTGCACGTGCATACAACAACGCCGCAACGACGAGCGATGCAGAGCGGTCACTAGTCGGGCGGTCGGGGTGCCGTGATGGGGTGCCGGCATGCAAATCTGCAGTGCTGTTTTTTAGATCGATTTGCTGCTTGTTGCTGCTGCGCATCCGTCTAGTTTTTGCGCCCTAGCGTTGACGTATACTCATAGCTCCCACGGGAAGCTATTGCAGTGTAATATATCTGCCCTGCGCGGGTTGGGAGGCTTTTGAAATTCCAGTGAGCTGAAACCTAATTTCTAGGCGGGAAGTGCATCAAACGCCGTGCTGACCTCATGTAGAGATGCAAGCGGTGTGCCCCGAGAACTTCATCTACTTTGATTGCGCTATCCTTAGGATTATCACCCATACATACGCCCTAGCATGCTCATGTCTAAAGTACCCCATCATCTCGCTCTCACCAGGCTGCGAAAGTAGATGAGATTGTTGTGGTTCCTCCAAGCTACCACCAGCGTTCATCAGCGGCGCAAATGATGCAGACTGGCGGCCATAATTAGCGATGGGCCGACGCAGTCAGCGTAGTAAGAATAGGAAGGATCGGAAAGCATAGGACAGCAAAGGGAAGCATAGGGAAGCATAAGAAATCATAGGAAGCTCTCGTCGTTCATCAGCCCTCTCAATAATGTCGTCGAAGGCGAGACCAGAAAAAACAATTCCTTCGGGCATGCTGCCTGCAGCTCGTAGTATATGCTTTGATGTGGTGGAGGAGTAGGGCCATTGCAAAGCTTAGGCATGTTGCGAGCGAGCTGCGGCAGCCCGATGCGAGATGCGAGCCACCCCGTTACCGAACATAACCGCCGGCCCTCGCGCTAGTGCTGTTGTAGACCGTACCTACTGGCCACCGCTTGAAAAAGAACGCCGCATCCATCTACAGTAACCTTGCTACCTGGACACTTGTCGACACTGGTGGGCGCCCAGGCCGTGCAGGCCCTTTGATGCAGTAGGCATATCGGGAAGGCTCGCTGATCACGGCTGTGTAAGCGCGGCATCAAATGGCTCACGGTACACTTTGCCAAACAGACCTTGTGGGACCTGACCTATAGCCTACAATTATAGCTTTTTATAGGAATCCGAGCCAACTATAATTATATGGGCGTACCCTAGTCTGGTGACATGTTCGACGATGGTTTCAGTTTAGCATGTCGCTCTTAAACCCTCCAGCAGCTTATGGCTGTCGGGACTTCTTGGCTATTGAAACCAAGTGCATGGCAGGAGTTTGAGTGAAAGAGTGGGATGCTCAGAAGCAGTATGTTTCGTGAAGGGAAGGGGCAATGGAGGTAATTTGATAATGCCCACACGGCCCGTGAGGCATGAAGCTTGGACGGACTCGCTGAAGTAACGCGGAGGGCTTACGGGTGTAGCGCGCTGCCATGGAGGCGGGCCTGGAGTCTCGGCATGACCTGGGGCAGGCCCAATCCAACAAACGATACCAGTTGGTTCGCCGCACCGCAAATGATGCGACAACCGCAGCGGAAGGTGAAGGGAACATGTGTTCCCAGTGATCGAAAGTCCGCGGTGCGAGCTGTCACCTCTGTCTTGGGCCTTGCAGGCATACCAGTTACAGAGGATACTCAGCTAAGAGTAGCAGCAGCCAAAAGCTACATTGAGAACATGTACAAGGTTCAATACCACAACATCCAGGAACGCTACTCAAGGTCAGCCCTTCCAGTGCATACCAGGGCATGGTTAGATTGGGTTGGGTTGCAACAGCCATTGACAGGCAGTCACAGCATGTCATGCTAGACCAGCTAGACACCCAGCCACCAACCTGATGAAGTAGGTCATAGTCCGTTACAGCCAAGCAGTCCCGTGATTGCAATCAGGCAGCTGCTCTCAGTCTCCCTAGCCCAGCAATGGTCGGAGTAGCGGCATTGCGGCGCCGCCGTGGCCTTGGCTGCCTGTATGCTGTCAGCAGACAGTGCTGGCGGCTCCTCACATACCATAGCAGCCGGCCTCCACTGCTAGCACAACAAGGCATTTGTCCAGTGACATCTCTGACGCAGTGGACATCTCTGACGCAGCTGCAGCTGCAGAAAGTAAGACTGTACCAGACTGCATTGTTGCACAGTTTTGCATCATACTGGAAGGTGTACCGGTCTGCAGTGTGATAGCAGCAGCAGCAGCCAACAGCAGCTAACATAACACGGCATTTGCCCAGTGATTGAACACTGCGGATGCAGCTGCAGCGTACAAGAACAAGACTGTACCAGGCTAATGTCAAGTTCTGCTTGCGTTGCTGCACAGCTGCCGCAGCATGTTTGGCTGTGCCAGCTGCCCTGCTGCTGAACCACGAGCACGCAGACATGGACCGACCCCTGTGGAATGTGTGCTGGCCCTCACCTTGGCCTGTGTACCTGACTCTGCAGCCCACCAGAGCACCCAGCCCTCAGGCGGTACTGCCTGCTGCTGTGCAGGCGTCAGGCCGTGGAGGAAGAACTTGCACGTGAGGGCCTGAGTCCTGAAGACATGCGGGCAGTGCTGCACGAGCTGGAGAGGCGGGAGAGCGACTACACACGATTGCAGCGCCAACGCATGACTGCCGACGACTTTGAGCCCATGACTATCATTGGGCGAGGGGCTTTTGGCGAGGTGAGGGGCCACAGAGAGTCAGCAGGGGAGAGGGGTAGGAGGCAGGGTCAGCTGGACCAGGCTAGGAGCTGGCTAAAAGTTGTGGGCACAGCTGGCAGGTGACGAGTGGTTTAAAGCAGGCAAAGCCAGGCTGTAGGGGTGCCATGGCAGCATCTGCCACTACTGGGAGTGTGTGGTGATGCTGGCGAGGGTTGCAGGGCGGCTGGGCTGGGGGTGATAGGAGTGGGGATGATGACCAAGGGGCAGGTGCCTTGTCTTGAGCTGATCTAGAAGCCCCACTGTGGCTGCCCCAGCAGCTGGTGGGCTGGCTGACGGCTTGCCCTGACAGGCCTGACTGCTGCTGATGATGGGGCTGGTGGTGCTGGTGGGTGCTGCAGGTGCGTATTGTGCGAGAACGGTCCACATCGCGCATCATGGCCATGAAGAAACTGAAGAAGAGCGAAATGTTGCGACGCGGCCAGGTGAGGCTCAGCAGCAACCTACTGCGCCCCTGCCTGCCACTGCCTGCTGCCTGCTCCTGCCTGCTGCTTGCCCTCGCCTGTCCTTGTCAGCCCCTGCCTGCTGCCTGCCATAGCCTGCTGCTTGTGGCTGTCTGGGCTTCTGGCATGACATCATGCAGGTGGAGCATGTGAGGGCTGAGCGCAATGTCTTGGCAGAGGTGCACTCCCCTTATGTGGTCAAGCTCTACTACTCATTCCAGGTGCCCACCCACCCCTGCCCTCGTCTGCTTCCTCTCCATTGCCAGTATTGTACCAGCGAAAGTAGCAGTAGCAGCGGAAGCGACAGCAGCAGCGGCAGCGACAGTGGTGGCAGCAGCAGCAGCGGTGGCAGCAGCGGGCTGAACAGAGCTATGAAAGTCTATTGGCAGTGTAGCCTGACTCCCTGGCCCCTACAAGCCCACCCTCACAGAGCAGGCAGTACCAGCTGCAGCACAGTGCCAGCAGCACCACCATCATCAGAGCATCAGAGGGAGCATTCCTGGTGCCTGATGCTGGCTGAGGGTGCAGGATGAGGAGTACCTGTACCTGGTGATGGAGTACCTGCCGGGGGGCGACATGATGGTGGGAGGGAGTGGGGCTGTCTTGAAGGGCAGAGGCTGAGGGCCAAACGGGAATTAGAGGAGGGGTCAAGAGCAGAGGAGGGACAGGGGCAGATAATGGAGAATGGATCGGGCAGCTGGGTGAAGAAGAGGGGAGGTAGGGGGCGGGTAGAGGAAGGGTGGAGGGCCCTGCCCTAGCCCTGCCCTCCTCCTTGGGTACAGAAAGGGCGGAGGGTAAGAGGGTGTTGGGACGGGGTAGGGCAAGTGAGTAATGAAGCGGGGAGAGCTCCTGGCCTGCCCACCAGCCCTCCCACCTACCTGGTTGCTAGATCTGTGCCTGGCTGTTGTTGGTTGCAGACGCTGCTGATGCGCAAGGACATCTTGAGCGATGTGGAGACTCAGTTCTACATTGCAGAGACAGTGCTGGCAATTGAGGCCATCCACAAGCACAGCTACATCCACAGGTGGCGCCGCAGTGTGTGATAGGGCAGTGTAGCGGGACTGGGCCAGGTCAGGTCAGGTCAAGGGCAGGGCAGGGCAGGGCAGGGCAGGGCGGGGCGGGGCAGGGCAGCCCCTGCCTCCCCCTGCATCCTCCCAACCCACAGCGTGGCAACCAACCACCCTTCCAGCTTGTCACCATGTGCTGCGCCCTGTCTACACAGGGACATCAAGCCTGACAACCTCCTCCTTACATCGGAGGGGCATGTCAAGCTCAGTGACTTTGGGCTGTGCAAGCCAGTGGACGTGCAGGCGCTGCCCAGCTTGTCCGAGGGAGAGGAGTATTCTGACCCGAGGTGGGTCGTGGAAGTGATGGGAGTGGGGAGAAGGGGGAGGAATGAAGGGGAGAAGGGCTCGAAGAGGAAGAGAGGGGATGAAGAGGAGGGGAGTGAGCAGACTGCAGGGCTGGGGCTAGGTCCAGGGAGAAGCTAGGGAGTAGCTAGGGGAACACAGTAGGTTGGCACTCTCACACTACCCCCAGTGCAAAGTATGCATTGCAACACTACCTCACAAATGGGGGAATGCCAGCACTGATGCAGACTTTGGGTAGGCGGGCCCTCTCAGAGGCGGTTGGCCTCCATGCACTGGTCTGTATCTTCAGGGTGACAGGGCAGGGTGACAGGGCTTCAGGGGTCAGGGTGAGAGGTAGTATTGGGTGTGAAGTAGGTGAGACAGTGCAGGGAGGTAGGTGAGACAGTGTATGGTGTTGCGTATAGGGTTGGTGTGACCCTCCAGCACACCCAGCGTCCTGTTGTGCGCCATGCGTCGTGTTGTGCCCCCATCACACACCAGCACTGCAGGAGGGCCTGACACTGTTGAGCACAGAGGTGTTCCCCAGCAGCAACCCTACTCCCTGAGTGAGGCCGGGCATGCAAAGGCTGTGTAGGCCACAAGCTGGCCCCTCCTTGTGCCCGCAGCTCCCTGCTTGTGCCCGCAGCTCCCTATCCTAGCAGCATCCTTACTCGCTGAGTGTGTGGGGTGTCCTGCTTAGGCTGCGTGGGCCACATGCTGGCCTCCCCTTGTGCCCGCAGCTCCCTGCCCACCCACTCGCAACGCAGCCAGCTGGAACAGCTGCACCACTGGCAGCAGAACCGGCGCCAGCTGGTGAGTGTGGATGCCGCCTCAATGAGGGGGGTTGGTTTGGGCATAAGCGGGTTCCAGCCAAGGTACCCAGTGGTTCAGGCAGACCAGTGAGTCGGGCATTACCCTGCCCGGTCATGACCATGGACCATGACCCCTGTCCCCTTACCTGGAGCTTCCTCCGCCCTCACCCTCCTTCACCCATACCCCCGTCTCTCCGCCCTCCCCTGCCTCCGCCCTCAGCCTTCCCCTACTGAACACCAGATGCCAAGTAGTCCTCCGCCTCCTCCTCCCCCTTGACTCCCCGTCCCCTGTCCAGGCCTGCACCTGTTCTACCTGCCTTAGCCCCTGCCTGGCCATCACAGCAGCCTGGCCATTGGTTCAGGCAGGTTGACAGGCGCAGCAGCTGATGCAAAGGCCTTAGGGTTAGGGCTAGCGTGAGACTCAGGCAGGGAGATGCTGACCCAGGCAGCTGCCTGGTCAGCACAGCAGCCTTGCCCTGCTGTGTGTGTACCCCCCAGGCCTTTTCCACAGTGGGCACACCGGACTACATCGCCCCTGAGGTGCTGTTAAAGAAGGGCTACGGCATGGAGTGTGACTGGTGGTGCGTGTCTGATGGTGGTTGAGGGTGACTGCTGATGGTGGTGATGGTGATGGTCATGGTGGTTGGCAAGGCTGAGCCCAGGCTGTAACCCGCGGTTGTAGGTGCAGCACTCTCTTGCATCACTTGCTGTCCCTGCTGTTGCCTAGCGCCCTTGTGCCTGGACATGCTCAAGCTGGTGCTGGTGTCGTACTGCTGCTGCTGCTGCTGCTGCTGTTGGTGATGATTATAGTGCCACTGCTGCTGCCGATGATGATGATGACGATGGTGCTGCTGCTGCTCATGCAGGTCACTGGGTGCCATCATGTTTGAGATGATGATAGGCTATCCTCCCTTTTACTCGGATGACCCACTTACCACTTGCCGCAAGATTGTGAACTGGCGCATGTACCTGCGCTTCCCTGATGAAATCCAGGTCTGGCCCAGGGGCTGGGCAGGGCGGGGCTGGGCAGGGCAGGTTGGGACCGGGCAGGTTGGAGCCGGGCGCACAGCCCCAGACTCTTGCAGCCTTGCCCTACCCTGCTATGCCTCATGAGGAAAGAGTGTGCTTGGTAGGGTATGGCTGAACAGGGCATGGCACACTGCCAACAGGAAGGTGGAGTGGGAGGAGTTGAGGGGCACTGTGCTGCCTGCCCTGCTTGCTGCCACAAGCGCAGAGCCTGCACCCTGTGCGCAGATTGCCCCTGCGGCCAAGGACCTCATCCAGAGGTTGATGTGTGATGTGGAAGACAGGCTGGGCACTGGGGGGGTGCAGGACATCAAGGTGGGAGGCCAGGAGGCTGGAGGCCAGGCAGCAAGCAGGCAGGCAGGCAGGCAGGCATCTAGGCTGCTAGGCAGTTTAGACTGAAGATACAGCCAGGGTAGCCACCTTGGTGACAGGACTCACTAGACTGTCACACTGGGACAGCAAGTTCTAGGGTAAGCGGCACCTGTGGGCCTCCCCCTCCGCCAACCCTTTAGCCTTTCGACTAGTACCCTCACGTAAAGCCCTACCCACCCTGCCAGCTAGATGGCTCCAACATTGATTGGCCCAGAGGCACCTGTACCTCGCAAGCAAGCATGCTCACCCCATGCAAGTCTCCTTCCACGTCCATGCTGGGCCCCGCTGCCCTGCCCTGTCTGCCGTGCCTTAAACCACGCCACCAGCCTCCTTTGCGAGTAGGGCCACTGCAATCATGAGCTCACTTCAGGCAGCCAACCCAGCACCCTGCTCCCTTCAGCTGCCCTGCTGGGTGCTTCCCTGCTGCCCCGCAGGACCACCCCTTCTTTGCCGGCGTGCAGTGGCACTCGCTGCACTGCTCCCCCTCACCTTGTGTGCCCCGGGTGGACCATGAACTGGACACACAGAACTTTGAACACTTTGACGAGGACACCTCGAGCAGCCAGGTGAGGGGGTGCAGCAGGAGCAGGTAGCAGGAGCAGGATGGTAACTGTTACAGTTGGAGCTGGAGCAGGAATAACAGCAGGAACAAGACGGCGGCAAGTAGAGCAGCAGGAGGGGAGGCCGGCTGGGGAGGGCAGTAGAGGGGGACAGCTGGTGAAGGGGTCGTGGCCAATGGTGTACTGTGCATGTGTTGCCTTCTATGAGCAGCTGGGACAGCACAGAAACTCAGCAAGGGAAACATAACAATTGTAAGAAACTCAGCAAGGGAAATGAAGATTGGTCTGGTGGTTACCCCGCCTGACGTCTAGTCCAGCTCCATAGCCTCACACACCCTGCCCTGGACGGAAACCTGGTTGGTTAAGTCGGCAGCTGCACAGCCTGGCCCCGCAGCCACTTCTGCAATTCCGCTGCATGCTGGACCCCGCACGGCAGCAACACCCGCCCCTCCACTGCCCACCCTCCTGCTCTGCCCCTGCTCCTTGTGACAGAGCCAGTCTGGCCCAAAGCCACGCCAGGTCAAGGCCGACCCCAATTTCATCGGCTACACCTACAAGAACTGGGAGGCAGTTCAGCCCTCAGACGCAGGTGGGACCAGGCCCTGGGGCACTGGGCAGGAGCGGGGGCTGCAGGGAGGCAGGAGGGCAGCGGGAGGCAGCAGGAGGGCAGGGGGAGGCAGGGTTGCAGGGGTAGCATGTATGGGCAGGCTGAAGCTGACACGCTGGTAGAGGAGCCAATGGTCTGCTCAGCCCTCGCAAGCACCCAAGAAACCTTGTTGCCAGTGTGTTCCCGCCCTGCTAGGCAGCAGATGTCTTGCCTGTCTTGCCGCCCTGCCATGCTGCAGACGTGGGCCAGGTGGTGTTGAAGAAGAAGGCCGTGAGCCGGCCAAGCCTGCAGGCTGTGCAGAACAGCCTCCAGCAGCTTGGTGTCAGCGGACAGTGAGGCCGCACCGCCCTGATCCCACTGTCTGGCATGGATGTGTGTGGCCTCTTGTGGTTCATGTGGCTGTGTGTAGCCTCATGTGTGGCCAAGTTGCAATCCCAACTGTGCATTCCGATGGCTCCCTGGCTTCCACTTAGACTAGCTATCGGATTGGCAGGTGTGGCATGGCATGGCGTGGCACAGCGCCTTGGGGTCGTGGAACATAAAATGACCTCCGGGTCGCAGGCAGCCTAGTAAACCGTTTATGTTTTTGCATGCTCCTTGACGATGTTTGCTATTTGCATTCTTGTTACGAGTCTTCCTCCACAGGCCGTGTTTCTTTCTGATTATGGAATGGTATAATGTGTTGCAGATAAGTTCAAACAAGCCGCGACCTGGCTCATGGGGTTGTGCAGTTGGTTGCAGTAAGGTCTGCCTTTCACTTGCAAGTCTTGAAAGGAACTTTACTGAGACATCTTTTCGGTGGCGGCAGTCACGGTGGTACATGACACTGGACTGGTTGTATTGCTAAGTATTGCATGATGGTTACAGTTGACACATCAATAGGCACCAATCCACAGGGAAGGCAAGAGTGCTGCAAAATTGCACCAGTGTTGCGCAGAGGTACACAACCTTGTGTACAACTCACTCTAATACTGCTAGCAGTGCTGCAGCCCACTGTCCTCCATAGACCTATCGTGGCATGCATGGCTGGCTGACTAAGCCAGGGCCCCTGTCCATGGCTGCTCTGCTGTGTTGCTGCGAAGCTGGCTCGGTGGATTGCATCAAAACTGCAGTCCACTAGCACGGGCTGCCTCAGCCACGGCCTGCACGCAGTGTACAACATGTTCAGTAGCAATGACATGGAGACGTTGGAGAGTGCCCTTGCCAGCTTTACAAAGCATCAAGGTTAGGGCCCCATGGTAAGGTGTAACCTTAGGCTGTACAATGCTCTGCTTCAACCCACCTTGACACGGCCATGGTAGATGTTGCCACCCCTATCAAAGCAGACCTTGGTGATGTTCTTGGCTGCACACAGCTCAGCGATCTTCTTGCCAACCGCCTCTGCTGCAGCCTGCAGAGATGCACAGCAAAAGTCCTTGCCAAATGCTGTCTTCTGCAGTCTGTAAACATGAATGCTGCTGTGTCAGGTGTCAGGCCTCACAATGTTAGCCCCGTTGTTCTCCAGTGCCTCCTTCATGTCCTTGCCCAGTGTGCTGGCTGCTGCAAGCGTCTGGCTCTTTTCATCGTTAATGACCTGCGCTCATCGTTGACAGCTCCTACTTTACTGCTGCGGGAGGAACAATGCCGCGGCGGATGGTGCACACCTGGGCGTAAATGTGCTGGTTGGACTTGTACACTGCTAAGCGGGGCCGCTCCTCGGTGCCTGAGAGCTGCGATGTAGTGCAAAGGGTCAAGTTTGGTGCAAGGCATGCCTTTTGTCCAGTCGGCATTGCTGGATACCTTGCGCCTCAAGCGGCGGTGGCGCTCCTGGGTGGCCTCCTTCCGGCTCTGGGCTGCACTGCACTGAACGGCTGAGAAGGCCCGACCGACTGCACCAGAAAGCGGACGCATCAGGTCAGTGCTGGTTCCACCCGCACGTCGCCACCCGCTTCACCTCGGCATCTGACCTGGACGAGTCGCGAGCATGGAAGGCTGCGATGCAATGGCGCTGCGAGACGCAAGCATTCTTAGTTAGCACGGCCTGTGATGGGTTCTTCAACGATGGGTTCTTCAATCAAGTTTTAATCCCTACAGCCCTCATGCAACACCAAAATAAAGCATGAGTTGTAATCAAACACAGGCTGCGAGATCGCTGTTGTAGAGGCTACTGACAGTGTGCCTAATGCCCACTTCAGCTCAGCCTTCTGGTGTGTGTGCCTCCAGGCTACTACTAGCAAGAGCTCTACCCTACTCTATAGCTCTTACTCACACACATCCCCTTTGTGAGGGGTTTGGTATCTTGTTTTCTTGGGTTGTATTGCTGTAGCTGGCTATTGCCGCCACTTGCGCCGCCACTTACGCAACAGACCCTTGTCACGTACGTACACCCACTCCTGGCCTGGCCGGCCTGGCTTTGGCATGGCTGGGCGGCCATCCCAGTAGCACAGCTCAGTGGGGCGTGGGCCTGGGCCGACTGCACAGCGGCGGATGTTCAGCGCGGCTGACACGTCCCGGTCGTAGAACCTGCACATGGTGTGGGAGATGCATGAAGTCAAGTCATGTGCCATGTCATGTGTCACCTCATGTGGGATATATTGCAGCCATGTACATGTGCATTGTCTGGTCATTGCTTACCTGATGTTGTAGCTTGTTGAGCTCATCAAGCTCCTGACTTGGGAACGCTTCGCCTCGCTGTACACTGGCCGCAGCCACCTGCATGGGCACATGGGGCAATGCACATTTGTAAGATTCATTCCTTACATTCCCAATCTTGACCCTACCAAGCCGCCTTCACTCCACCACCTCCCAGCACTACCCTGACCCTCCCCCACTGACCCTCTCACCTGAAGGACTCTGGCGGCTGCCCAGGGAGGGCCTCAATGGGGTGGCTGTAGGCTGAGCTGACCCGGCTTGTGCGGAACTCATCCACCAGCACCACACGCCCTGCCCCGAATTGCTTCACTGCCTCTTTCCGCATCTGGCTGACTGGGACACCCCTGCAGCCAATGCTGCCGCTGCCGCTGAAGCTAGCTGCCCCATAGGCCAGGGCCAGGATGCGGTCCGGCCACCGCTTCTGTGCCTGCTTCTTGACCTGCATCCACACATGGTACAGCACACAGTGGCACACATGTGTAAGGTCGGGTATACCAGCAGCAACAGAGGCAGCAACAGGAGCAACAGCAGCTGGCCAGGTGAGCTGACTGTGGTTGGCTGCTGCCTAGCTCGTGGCTAGCTGCTACTGAGCCTTACCTTGGCCCAGAACGAAGCCACCACGCGCATCTTGCCACAGTACAGCCTGAACTTGGCGTTGGCCCAGCGCTTCTTTGAGACCTCGGCCCACATGGCGTCGTACGTCGCCAGGACTGTGTTGGCGAACCGCCGGTACGAGGCCAGCGAGCTGGGCTTGCTGCTGACCCGCGACAGGGCTGTGAGCTGCGGCTTCACCTTTGCCAGCCACGTCTTGGTCGCCTGGGCCTGCCGCGTAATGCCGCTGTCCCGGTAGTACTGACCGGCTGTAAGCTTCCAGTGCCGCACGGACACCACTGTGCCGGCAGCGCTGCGCTCCTCGTGCGCTACAATGGCCATATTGGTTTTGCCAGGGTCCACGCCAAGCCACTCCGCGTGAAGATGGGCCAGTGGGTTGACTGCGTCCACGCCCCTGCCCATCCGCGGCAGCTCTGCGGGTGGAGCTGCAGGCTTGGGCCGCAGGAACATCACGCTGATGGCGACTCCATCGGTGTGCACGATTTGCGCGAAGTTGTGCTTGGGGCTAGCGAGCTTCTGGCGGCGAGGGTCAGGCAGCAATGCATCCCATCGGTTGGCCACCTGTAGCCACCATATGCACATATCAAGGCACTTCATTAGCTTGTGTGGGCTCACAAGGCAGGCACAAGGCAGCTGACTGCAGGCTCACAAGGCATGTGACAGCACACATGGCAGCTGACGGAGCATCAGAGGACTGGCTGGCACCTGACCTCAAGGAGCACTCACGTGGCTGTCTTTGGGCCCTGCAATGAAGTTGCCCGGCACCGCTGGGTCAGGTAGGGCACCGTTCCTGAACTTCTTCAAGGAGGTGACCCCCTCCTCTGTCAGCACCCCCAGCATGCCGGCGTCATGCATCATGCCGTATAGGCCCCTGGTGTCTATGAAGACATGCCGAGCCTGGCACTTGCTGGTGGGGGTGAGGGCATAGGGTGTGGGGGGGCGGGGGGGCCTTGGCAGCAGCCCTGGGTTGGTGAGCTCAGCCTGCTGCCAAGGCACCATATCCAGCTGCCAGGCTGCCATGGCTGCCTCCATCTCTCTGGTAGTGTGCACCGCATGGCGCAGCAGCCGGCCCCGGTTGACTGGATCCTCCACCCAGTCGTCATCCACCCTCTCCGTTACAGTGCTGCTGCGCGGTCAGGATGCATGGCTGGCTGCGAACTAAACTCCGGCTGCAGCCGCCAGAGACATGTTGCCGCTGTGGCTGACTACGTACTCGTAGATAGCTTCCGACTAGCGTGGCAGTGCTTTGTACTTACATCGTCAAGAAGATGGCATCAGTAAAAACAGTTCTCATCGCATTCCTACGTCACTGAACCAGTCATCCGATCCAGAGTCCCCAGAAGTCTTTCCTTCCAGTCCCGACACTAAGCAGCGCTCAGCCTTAAGTAAGCCAAGAACAACTAACAACCGTCATGACAAAGTAAGACATGACAAACCCAGATCTCGCATGCAGGGTTGAAAAGATCTGCATGCGCATTTCAAAACATATGCATTCTGGATTCAAAGCAATACTGTAACACTCTCCCCCACTCCAAAAAGCTACGTCCCGGAGCTTGCATCGTCTGGGTGAGACAGTCATTCGAACACAAAGCAGGCAGGCAGTTAAAAGCAAACATGCACATGCTACATGCAAACAAGCAGTCATGCACCACGCTACATGCACACCAGGTGCAAGAGAGCACGAGCTAAGTGTCTCGATGTTGTCTTGTTCTCCACTCTAGAGCTGGCTTCAGCTCGCGGTGATGACATGTCCGGACGTGAAATCAGTAGCCGAGTGATGCATAAGAAAGCAAGAGAAGGTGGTAGCAAGAGAAGTTGGTAGATGTTGTGATTGATAGAGGTGGTGGTAAACGTGAACAGTTGGGTGAACCGAACTGTTGTGCACATGGTGGACACCATTGTGCAATGCATATGGTTTTTTCGACGTGAACCGGCCTTCTTGCCAGCCAGTGCAGCCGCTCGGTGGCGCTGGTACTGTACATCTGCGTGTGGAGAGTTACTCCTTCGTGTGTGTGTGTTCGGGTTTTCTTTCCCCTGCGTTGTGTTGTATTTGTTCGGGATCTCATTGCCCAGGACGTTTGACGCGCCCCTTGCTGTGTGTGTTCGGGTTTTCTTTCCCCTGCGTTGTGTTGTATTTGTTCGGGATCTCATTGCCCAGGACGTTTGACGCGCCCCTTGCTGTGTGTGTTCGGGTTTTCTTTCCCCTGCGTTGTGTTGTATTTGTTCGGGATCTCATTGCCCAGGACGTAAGACGCGCCCCTTGCTGTGTGTGTTCGGGTTTTCTTTCCCCTGCGTTGTGTTGTATTTGTTCGGAGTCTCATTGCCCAAGACGTTAGACGCGCCCTCTGCGTGTGTTTTCGTTGGCGGTCGTCGCGCCCTCCTCTGTGTGTGTGATTGCTTGTTCTTGTCTTCTCGTTATCTCGTTGTGCAACTGCGGATTGTGCTATGGTTGTTGCTATGCAGAGGAAGCCTGTGCACCCAATGTGTGTGGCCGTCCAGGCAGGTGCGTCTGCCCTGCTGTGTGCCATTGTGTGCTTCCCTAGGTGTTGCCTGGGTTGTGAGAGTGTGCACTAGCTGTGTCGCTAGCGGCTTGAGAGTCGTGGCTGGCTGCTGAGCTGGTCTAGCTCTGCTTGTCATGCCAATGATGTGCTGACCTGCTGTTGCAGGTTGTCCTTGGTGTGGATTGTGGGTAGCGGGAGTATGTGTCTTGTGTATGCGCACAGCCCAGCGGCTGGTGTCAGTGGGTCAGCTGGTTAATGGGTTAGCTAGTGTCAGCATTATGTAAGCAGAGGGATGTGCTCACAGCTCAACAGCTGGTGGTGATGTGTGCTATTAGGGTGGGTTGGGGGGTGAGGCTCATGGCAGTGATATGGCATGATGGTAGATTGAGTCAGTGGTAATGATTTGTAACTGTGTTGATGGCTTTGTAGCTGGAGGCACCGTGCTTGGTGCTTTGGCCCAACTGTGTGCCCTATTAGAAGCTGAGACACAGCCAATGAAACATGGCTGGCTTTACAATGTCAACGTCTCGTTGAGGGTGGTGGTGGGGTTGACGGTGGTGTGCTGCATGTCAACTCGGCAAGAAGCGTAAGCTAAGCTGCCGGGCTGGTCCCGCGAGGTACTGAGGTCCCGCGAGGTACGGAAGTCCAGAGTTCACTGCAAAGAGCAGGTAGCACTGCATACAGCAGGTATAGCACTGCTTGCGCAGGTAATCACCGCTCGCGGGTAGTCACTGCTTTCGCAGGTGGGCACCGCTTTCGCGGGTAGGCATTCGAAACACTGCAGGTACAAACACTGCAGGTCAGCGGTTAGAGCAGCTGGACAAGCTTACGTTGCGATGGTGTTAATGGGTCAGCTTGAGCCTTCGGCGTTCTTGCACCGGAGGTACTGCCCAAAAGTACCTCGACAGCTCGATTACTGCGTTGCGTGAGGCAAGAGCACAGGCCGATGATCGATGCGAGGAAACCAAATGTTACAGTGCTGCTGCGCGGTCAGGATGCATGGCTGGCTGCGAACTAAACTCCGGCTGCAGCCGCCAGAGACATGTTGCCGCTGTGGCTGACTACGTACTCGTAGATAGCTTCCGACTAGCGTGGCAGTGCTTTGTACTTACATCGTCAAGAAGATGGCATCAGTAAAAACAGTTCTCATCGCATTCCTACGTCACTGAACCAGTCATCCGATCCAGAGTCCCCAGAAGTCTTTCCTTCCAGTCCCGACACTAAGCAGCGCTCAGCCTTAAGTAAGCCAAGAACAACTAACAACCGTCATGACAAAGTAAGACATGACAAACCCAGATCTCGCATGCAGGGTTGAAAAGATCTGCATGCGCATTTCAAAACATATGCATTCTGGATTCAAAGCAATACTGTAACACTCTCCCCCTCCTCAAGCCCCAGCAGGCCCCGTTGCAAAGCCACCTCAGCCTGCATGGCTGGAGTCGGCACCACCCCACCCTCCCCCACCAGCCAGCTGACGTCCAGGCCGCACACCATTCGGCGCACATAGGTACACTCCCGCTTTGACCAGGCTGGCAGGTGCCCACCACCCTCGACCCCCCAGAATCCAAATCTGCGCCGGTGTTCCTCAGTGCCCACCAAGACCTTTGCCCCAGCCAGGGACACAGACTTCTTGAGCCTGCCAGCGAAGAGCAGCGTGAGGATGTTGTTGAAAGCTGTCTCCAGCTGCTTGCCGACGTGGTCCACCATGTTGGTGTCAGACAGGTGGCGGGGGATTGCTGCGAGGCGGGCGCGGAGGTCAGGGTGTGCGGCCAGCACGGCAGCCACTGCCGCGTTTGGCTGAGTGTTTGCGCCGTTTCCAGGCAGGCCGCGGCATAGCTGCAGGTACAGGTTCCTGCAGCTCAGGTCCGGGATGGCTGCCTGGGAGACTGGGATGTCTGTGTACACGGGCTGGTCGTGCAGGCCCAGCGGGTCGGCTACGCGAATGGTAAACAAGCCGCGCACGAGTAAGCCGAACAGCAGGCTGGCGAGCACCCCACGCTCGCTGATGGCCTCCACTCGTGGCTGCACAGCGTCGGCCAGGAAGGCATCCCAAAGCGCTTGCGGGAGGTGGTCGGTGAGGTGGGCTAACTTGGCCTTTCTTGCGTGGTATGTGTTGTCCCTATCGCGGGCAGCGCGGGCCTCTCCGGAGGTCTTTCTATTTCGCTGCGCCTCGGTGAGGTCCGGCTGTAGTGCCTCGTCGCGGTCCTCAATGTCACTGTCCGGGTCCTCCGGCACTAGTCTAGGCACGGTTCGTCTTTTTTTCTTAGCCATAGAAAACAGCAACGTGAAGCCATCACAAATACTAGGAATTATCGGTTTTGTTTGTTTGCATTATTGGATTAGTGTATATTGAGACATGTTTAGGGTGCGTCAATCTATATTAGATCTATATTAGACGACCTAATATAATACGGGTCTAATACGCACCTAATATTAGACGGCAAGAGCAGGTTCCCACCGGGGTTCAAATCGCGGGGATCTCAGTAGGTTGTTCATTTGCGCCAAGCTGTGTGTTTCGCCTGTGAGGCTTGCTCAACCCTTGTTGACATTGCACGTGCATCTGAAGGCCATGCTGGGCGATGGATGGGTGGGTGGCAGTGATTATTTTCGTAGGTCAGGCCCAATGCTGACCAGTTGCGCTCTGCCGCAGCTGTCGTATTGTTACTATCGGGCTGTGAGGTCCCAGAGATCGCGGCGTACGCTGATGTCCGCTGTGACAGTCTTCATAAAGTTGTTAAAGTAGTTGTAGTGGCGTTTTCACGCGTTTAAAAACGTTAGCAGCCCTATCCTTAAAACGTTTAATACGCGGCCCCTCCCCTATTAACAGCCACAAACCAAACGTGTGGTTGTTAGTAGGGGAGGGGACTTGTTTGTGGCTGTTAGTAGCGGAGGGGACTTGTAAACAGGGCAACCACCGTCGCGATCACAGTCTTCGTCATCGAAGTCAGATGCAGGCGAGATATGCTCGGACATCGAACAAAGACAGCAGGGAATAGATGCGCGGCGGTCAGCATCACACATGTCACACCAGATGTGAGAGACAGAGCCAGCGCGGCTCCGCCGCGCTGGCTAAAGCTTGAACGCTTTGAAAACGCCACTACACTAGATAGCGACAAAACCGCTGCGTGCTAAAGGTTTAAACACGCTCGGCCTCGCACCGGCGCTAAACAGCTCTCGACCTCAGCCAGCGGCCGCGTCGCTACGCTCCGCGGCCGCTGGCTTCGGTCTCGAGCTGTTTAGCGCCGGTGCTCGGCCTCGCGTGTTTAAACCCTTTAGCACTGGCGGTTTTGTCGTTATCTACTACATAGTTGTCCTCATCAATGCGCCACTTGCCAACGAGTGCCGTATGTAGTGTGCATCGCAGCGGATGCTGCCTCTCAGTTTGAGTCAAATTTTTTACGCTGGCGCCCTCATTGTTCTCTGCACGCGGGCATCGCTTGCAGAATGCTTTGGCGATGCCCTCCACGAACTCAAAGTCCCAAGTTGCGGTGAACTTGCGAGCCTGGACTTTCAACATCACCACAGACGTGTCAGTATTCTTGCCATTGTACTTCTGTTATCTGATTGCGGCCATCGCCGCTTGGCTGCCAATGTAGCTGCCGGCCTGCCTGCCGGCTGGAAGTGACAATGTGACGCGCTTGCAATTGCGACCAGTGCGCTAGGGTCGCACGGCTGCACTCACAGCGCCCAGGATCAAACATCGTCATCTAATACGCATATTAGATCTAATACCGGCCGGATTAGATCTAAGTAGTAGATAATGGAAGCGCCGGTAGTTTTAGGCGCCCTAAAAACGCGAGGCCGAGGCGCTGGAGCGTAACAGCTCGAGACCGAAGCCAGCAGCCGCGGAGCGTAGCGACGCGGCTGCTGGCTGAGGTCGAGAGCTGTTACGCTCCAGCGCCGAGGCCGAGTGTTTTTAGGGCGCCTAAAACGCCCCGGGCGCTTCCACTATCTAATTTAGTTCCGTTCTTGTGCGTTCTTAAAGCTCAATGCGCGGCGAAGCCGCGCTTAGCAAATATCACTTTTCAATGTGTGATAGTGGTTGTTCATCGGGAAGTGGTGCTTCAATCTATTGCGCTATGTCTCAACACTCGTTCCTTGGGCCTACGCCAGCTGAGGACTACGATGAAGAGGAAGCAGACTTGGTGGACGGCGACTGTGATGATGTGCCCCTTACGCTTGGTGTTTTCAACCTTATGCCCGACGTGAATGCCCCTGTTCCAGGTTTGCTTCCGTGTGTACGGCCCTTTTGTACGGTCTTGATTCCTCTCTGGGTCTGAAACCACCAATCGTTGCCCTGCAGGTGATCCTTCTCTCCCTGCAGGTGACCCTACTGATGGAAGACTGCTATCTGCGCGTGTTCGTTCTCCTGTCTTGCCGAGTATGTCTCGCATTGCTTCTTTGTACGCACTGCTTGTGTTTGTTCGCTGCCCACTGCTCTATATTGTTTGGATTGTAGGCTTTGGCAAGACCGTCGCCCGCTTCCCTTTGAAGGCTGGACCTGACATTCGCGGGGCTGCTCTGCCTACAGGTATGTATCGCGACTCACCAACATGTTGGGTGTTGTTATATCACCTTTGTTGTTCTGATGTCTCAAAGATAATGAGCAAGCTGGCCCAAGTGCTCCTAGAGGCGCTTCCCTATTTGCATCCAATGGTATGTATCCTTGTATTTGATGGTATGGTTTCTGCCTTGTTGGACGGTTGTTGGTGCTTATGTTGTTGTTTGCAGATGTGTCTCGCTATCAAATGATGGCGATGGATCCCTCTATTGCTAAGGCTCAGCTTCACAGCACGGTCTGCCCAAAGACTGATGCCACAGAAAAGTCCTTGTTGAAGAGCACATTTGCCTTCTTCTTGGAGGCTCACTTGAAGGGTGTTGAACTCTGTCGTGCACCCTCCCATTCCATCTCACACCCCATCCTTGGGAGTGTGTGTTGGGGAGGGTGTGGCGTCAGGCAGCTGCAGCACACCACCACCTCCTAATCCACTCATGCACGGCTTTGTCAAGTGGCCTTCAAGTGGCGTGCCATTGGCTGAGCAGATGGCCACGATGGCACAGCAGATGGCGGCCTTCCAAGTGCAAATGCAGCTCACAAGCCTGCAAATGCAGGTCCAGGTTATGCAGCAGAACATGCTGTCCAAGAAGGAGTGAGAGTTATGCTTGGTCATGAGTCATGTTGGGTGTTTGGTGCTGTTCATGCTTGGTGCTTTGATGGAGTGACAGTCATGCTTGGTGCTTGATGTTTAGATGCCAATGGTTGGTGGTGTTTTCATGGGCCTTATGCTCCAACATGAGTGAATTTGCGCTTTTGAGGACATGCGATCACTTTTTTAGATAATTGGCGTCCGCGTTTTTAAGAGCATAATAGACGTTTTAATGAACTTAATAGGCTTCCGGCAAGGGAACTAAGTCTCTTAAACAGCAGGCTATTATCTATTATAACGCATGAAAACGGAACTAATATAATCTAATACCTAATATTAGGCGGGGGGAGCCGCGCCCTAGACATGTTGTCCTGAAGTTAGGATTGTACTATCCTGTTTGACAGCACACATGACAGCATTGGGGTTCTTCAATCAATGCGAGCCAGATGAGGGCACACCACTTATCCATGCACGTAAGGAAATGGCACGTCGTCCCGTGTTGACTGCGTTAAGATGACGCTGCAATACGTGTAAAACAAGTGGTGGGCGCACCAGTATGGTAAGTGGCCAGCTGGGTTCTGTGCTGATGAATTACAATCACCCCCAAAATCACCCCCTCCTCTCCTGTAACGGGGAGAAGCCACAGGAATCCGGGAGAGCGGTGACACGCACTTGCGTCTTACACGGAATGTCCATAAACAACTGTTCTGTGCTTAAAACAGGGTAGCTCACACCGTCTCACATATCTAGAAGGTTCCATGCAGAAAACAGATGATATCTAAACCGTGCATGACATGTAAAAAGACCACCGCTGCCGGGCTGCATGGATAAGCATGCATGCAAACCGTTGCATTCACCCCCTCCCTGAAATGTTGCGCCCCGAAACATTTAACCGTCGTGACCTCCGTACACTGTTCCGCCTGCACTCATGACATAGCCATGCTCCTTTAGGAACACTGCGTAAAGGTGGAGTGAGGCAGGTGATGTGATAACCTTGGTCACACTTGTCGCAAAGTAACATGGGAGGGTGGCTAGCGCGGCTTGCGCAAATCTGGCATGCAGGATCGTCGTCTACCGGCTTGTCTGGAGGTACGTGGTGGCGAGCCGTGTATTCTCTGATCATCGCAGCCACGTCCTCTTGTTCTGCCAGTGCTGGGCCCCATTCCCACGAGTTGAAGGAGTCGTCGTAGCCCTTCCACTTCACAAGGTATTGAAAAGCATGCTGGGAGTCGTTCCAGCGTCGGCCCAAGATGGTTTCAATGGTGAAGTACTCCTCACCGTCCTCCAATTGGGGTAGTGGTTGCAGGTCAACATGGCGGTCGGGAAAGGAGCTGGTGGTAAGGTACGGCCGCAGCTTGGAGATGTGGAAGGTGGGTGTGATCCTCATCGTGGTGGGTAGGTGCAGCTTGTAAGCCACAGGTGATATCTTGGTCAGAACCTTGAAGGGGCCAACATAGCGGGGTTGTAGCTTGGCGCTGTTACTAGGCGTCTTGAGGTTAAGGGTGGCAGTAGAGAGGAGCACCTTATCACCCACATTGAACTCAAGATGACGGCGGTGCTTATCCGCCTGTTGCTTTTGCTTGTCAACCGCACGCTGCAGGGCTGCCTTGGCTATGTCGATGTTGGAGCGCATGGTGGTGACAAAGGCATCAGCAGCGGGGCTGGGAACAAGAGTGGAGGGGGGCTGCAACAAAGCCTCAGGTGTGCGGGGGTGATGGCCGTAATTGAGGTAGAAAGGGGAGAAGCCTGTGCCAACATGGGTGGAGCTATTGTATGCAAACTCCACAGCGGCTAGATGTTGGTCCCAATCTGTCTTGTGGTGGTTGAGGTATGGTCGTAGCATATCCTCCACTGTCCGGTTGGCGCGCTCTGATTGCCCGTCTGTTTGGGGATGGTAGGCAGAGGACATGAGTAGGCGAGTGCCGGTGAGGTGAAAGAGGGATGTCCAGAAGTCCGAAGTAAACTTTGGATCTCTGTCAGAGACAATTGCCTCAGGTAGCCCATGGTGCTTGAAAACATGGTCGAAGAAAAGCTTGGCGATGTCAGGGGCGGTGGCAGTGGCAGTGGTAGGGATGAGGTGTAACATCTTGCTTAACTTGTCCACAACTGTAACGACCATGTCGTAGCCGTGAGAAGTAGGAGGAAGGGGGCCGATGAAATCCATACTGACATGTTGCCAGTTGCGGTTGGGAATGGGGAGAGGTTGAAGCAGCCCAGGAGGAACTTGGTTGGTGGCCTTGTTCCGTTGGCACTGGTCGCAGGTCCTCACATATTCGCGCACTGTCTGCTCCATTTGGGGCCAATAGAAGTGTCGCTGCAAGCGTTCCAGGGTTTTGGCACGGCCTAGATGAGCCGAGGTGACTGCATCATGCGCCTCATGGAGCAACTGGGAGCGGAGAGGTGAGGCTGGGACGTAGAGGCGGGGGGGCTCAGAAGCTGTATATAAGCGCCCATCTATGACTCGTAGGTGCCAAGAGGAGGGGCCAGAGGGGTTGTGGTTATGAGAGAAAGCTGCTTGATAGGCGGCGTCTTGTGGGGCATGGTGGTCATAGGTAGCGAAGAAGGCAGAGTCCGGGGTGGCAACGGAGAGGGCTGATAACTGGTAGTCAGGCCGTCGGGAGAGCGCATCTGGCACAATGTGTGTCTTGCCAGCCTTGTGCACCAGAGTAAAGGAGTAAGGGGCCAGCAGTTGGGTCCATCGAAGTTGTCGAGCGCTGAGATGCGGTTGGGTCATGATGTGAGTGATCGGGCAGTTGTCCGTCTCAATGGTGAAAGGCCGACCCAGAAGGTAGTGACGCCAAAGAGTAAGGGCATGCACCACAGCGAGTAGCTCGCGATCGTGGGTAGGGTAGTTGATCTCCGCGGGCTGAAGCTTGCGTGACTCATATGCCACAACGTACTCGGCGCCATTGTCGTCCCGTTGTGATAGCACTGCTCCAATGGCATACAACGACGCATCCGTCTTCACGGTAAAAGGCCGGGAGAAGTCTGGGGGGCGCACCACGGGGTTGCTGGCTAGAGCAGCTTTGACACGCTCAAAAGCCTCTTGTTGTTCTGGGCCCCATGACCATGGTGTCTCGGCCTTGAGGAGGTTGGTGAGGGGAAGGATGAGGTGGGCATGGTGGTGGATGAGGCGACGATAGTAATTGGCACTGCCGAGGAAGGAGCGGAGGTCGTTGAGATTGCGGGGTACCGGCCATTGAACCATGGCACTAATCTTAGCTGGGTCAGGGTGAATGCCCGCAGCCGAGATGATGTGACCCAGGAAGTCCATAGAGGGAAGGAAGAAGGCGCACTTGGAGAGGTTGGCATATAGCTGGTGTTGGCGAAGGAGGCCTAGAACGGTGCGGAGGTGCTCCAGGTGCTCAGCCTCAGACCGGGAGTAAATGAGAATGTCGTCCAGGTAGACTAGTACAAACTGATCCAAGTGTGGGCGGAAAATGTCATTCATGAGGCGTTGAAAGGTGGCGGGAGCGTTGCACAGGCCAAATGGCATGACGGTGTATTCATAGTGGCCGTAGCGGGTACGGAATGCTGTCTTGTGGATGTCAGCCTCGGCCACTCGGATCTGATGGTACCCAGACTTGAGGTCAATCTTGGAAAAGACTCTAGCACCAGCCAGCTGGTCCAGGAGGTCGTCAATGCGGGGAAGGGGATAGCGGTTCTTGATGGTCAGCTGGTTTAGGGCCCGGTAGTCTACGCACAAGCGCAGGCTCCCGTCTTTCTTGCGCACAAAGAGGACTGCAGAGCCAAATGGTGACGTGGATGGCCTGATGTAGCCCTTGGCTAGGAGTTCGTCCAGCTGCCGCTTGAGCTCGTCTAGCTCCTCTTGAGACATGCGATAGACAGGGCGGTTAGGAGGGGTGCCAGACTCCAGCTGGATCACATGATCAACAGAGCGATGTGGTAGATCATGTACGGATGGAAGCTCCTTGGGAAAGACCTCGATGTGCTCAGATAGTAGGGCGGTAGCGCTTGGGGGAAGAGAAGGGGGCCACTGTGGTTGATCAGGTGGCGGGGAGGTTGAGGTTGAAGTGTGGGAGGAGGGCACAGCTGGAGAGGGTGAAAGGGGAGGACTTGAGTCCGTGAGAACTGCCACGAATACGGCGTCCTTGCGGGCGGCTTTGCGGAAGCGCGCAGGTGACAACAGCTGGGAGGCTGAGGGGTTGGGGGCAGGAGAAGGTGGAGCAGCTAGGGTGTGTACGGCCCCGGCATGGCGGAGAGTGATGCGCTCAAGAGGCCAGTCGATATCAGGATTCTTTGCTGTGAGCCATGGCTTGCCCAACACCACATCGTAGTCGGCATTGCTGATATCAGCCATAACGAAGGGCACCCGATCATGGTAGGTAGAGAGGTGTACCGTGCAGTGGGAAAGCTCGTAGGTGGGAAGGTAGGAAGGGGAGGGCCCAGGAAGGAGCAGACGGCCAGGAGCAGCCTTGCCCGCCATGCGCAGGCCGGCTTGCTGCAAGAAGCGGCTGCTGACAATGTTGCCTGTGGCACCACTGTCTAGCAGGAAACGAGCAC
The DNA here is from genome assembly GCA_030144725.1 of Haematococcus lacustris. Classification (NCBI taxonomy): domain Eukaryota; kingdom Viridiplantae; phylum Chlorophyta; class Chlorophyceae; order Chlamydomonadales; family Haematococcaceae; genus Haematococcus; species Haematococcus lacustris. Next base: position 10,104,459 of record JASKMD010000007.1, read on the forward strand.
GGTGTCCAGAGAAGGTACCATGGAGGATGAAAGGCTTGGAGTCCACGGAGAGCGACGACATGACTAGGGGCTCTGGCAGGCTAGGCGACGAGGAGTGACGCGGAGTACCACTGCACACAGGTGCGGATGGGCATGGGGAGGACTCTACATCCAGAGTAGGCTGTCCCGGAGACTTGGAGCTGCCCAGGGGCTGAGCTGACTGCTTAGGAAGGGGGCTGCATGGAGGGCAGTTAGCACCGCGGGCCTGGCAGGGCGCAGTAAGGCAGAAGAGCGGGGCACGGAAACGTGGAGAGGGAAGAGAGGGTTGTGGTGTAGGAGGAAGAGGGAGTGTGGGTAGCCAGTAGGGGGCACGGAGAAGAGGCCGAGGAGGAGGGGGAAAAGGCCGAGGAGGAGGAGCCCGAGGAAGAGGAGCGGGGAGTTGAGGTAGGTGGTAGGGAACACGAGGAGCCAGTTCAAAGCGAGGAATTAAGGAAGAGGGTGGCAGAAGGGATGGTGGGCTCAGCGGCGGGCTGCCTCCCGCACGCCCCCAACGTCTTTTGGGCGTGGTGGCTTGTTGGGACAGTCCTTCATTAGGTGGCCAGGCTTGCGGCAATAGAAGCAAGCTCCCAAGTCACGCAGTTGTTGGCGCTCAGCCGCTGATAAACGGGGGCCCTTGCTGACCTGCAGGGCATCAAGCTCCATGGCAGCCACTGGTTCAGGTTCGGGGAGCTTGAGCAGGCGTGGGCGGCTGCCAAAGGTGATAGCATCAACGCGGTCAGCCATGGCGGCAGCCTCCTCAAAGGAGGTAGGCTCCCTCAGCTCCAGCTCCCGCCTCACAGCCGGCTTGAGACCCCTAAGGAAACGATCCAGTTTCTCAGCAGGAGACAAGTCAGAGATGAGGAGGCAAAGATTGCTGAACTCCATGATGTATTGCCGGGCTGATGTGATCTGATGGCAGGCTGCCAGCTGATCCCTTGCATGCCGCTGCTGGTTCACAGGAGTAAACTGGCGCGTGAAACTGGCTTTGAAACTGTCCCAAGAGCTGAGGGCATGGCTGGACAGCAGGCTGCGGTACCAGGTGAGGGCAGCGCCGTCGAGGTAGGAAGCAACAGCCAACAGCCGTTGTTGGGCAGGCATGGCGAAAAGGTCGAAATGGTTGTCGATGCGCCACAGCCATTGACCCGCATCCGCGTTGGGGGTCCCACAGAAGGACGGTGGTGGAGGGGGCCGAAAAGGCAGCGGAACGGAGGTGGCTGCGGGAGGGGCGGGAGGGGCGGATTGTCCAGAAGGTTCTAGAGGTGTAGAAGCGGGGGTAGCAACGGGCTGCGTTGTGACGAAGTGCTCGAATTGCTGCCGCAGGCTGCCGGTCAGAAGAGTGAGCTCGCCGACTTGGCGCATGAGCTCGGAGACTTGATACGCAATGGGCGATAGTTCCTCCATCAAGTCTCTAGTCTCCGTAGTAAAGGCGGTTTGTTCCCGATTGAGGGCACCAAAATGTAACGGGGAGAAGCCACAGGAATCCGGGAGAGCGGTGACACGCACTTGCGTCTTACACGGAATGTCCATAAACAACTGTTCTGTGCTTAAAACAGGGTAGCTCACACCGTCTCACATATCTAGAAGGTTCCATGCAGAAAACAGATGATATCTAAACCGTGCATGACATGTAAAAAGACCACCGCTGCCGGGCTGCATGGATAAGCATGCATGCAAACCGTTGCATCTCCGTTCACGGGACCAGAAGCCATCCAGCTGCTTTGCCACCCTTCCATTCGACTGGCATAGGTACTTATGCAACGCGCCCCACTGCTGATTGCACAGCGCGCTCAATAATGGCAACCATGACTGTCCATGCCTAGAAGCATGCAACGTTCACAGCGACCTATGAACCTGACACGTATGGCTCATTGCAAAACCGACGGTCCACCACTGCCGCTGACACCATGGCCAGTAGTTCATCCCAAAGTAAGCATGAAAGCACTCCCAAAGCTCATGCTACATGAGCATGTTAGCTTGCTGAATGCAACAGCCAGGGTCAAGCCAGACAGTGCAAGGACCACCCCGTGCGGCCGGACCATGTCCCTCTCCCACACAAGGAGAGGATCCAGCAGCAAGTATGCCACCACGACGCTGAGCTCGCTGTGGGCTGTGGTGGGACCTAGCTTTGCATCAGGCAACCACTGTAGCATGGGCCAAACCTCTACCTCCTGTAAATGGCTGGCCCATAGGACTTCTTGTCGCATGAACCCAGCGATTTCCCTGAACACCGTTACTTAATGCTGTTATCCCTGCAGGTGCGAGAGCTTGGCCTTGCGCACACCGTGCTGCCCAGGCCTCAGTGACACTGGACAGGGCGTGACGCACCTGCGACCGCGCCACCTCAAGCTGCTGTTCCTGGACAACCCGCACTAGTGACACATCTGCAGCACCACCTGCAGCTATGACACTAGCACTACTTGCTGGCTTGCTGCTTGGCCATTTCCGCCATCTGCTGCTGTGCAGCCGCTTCCATTTGACTGAAGAACTCCGAGAAGCGCATGCCCACGCGCCCTGTCACGTTCATGTACTTTTCGCAGCACTTGGCAACACACTGTGATCACAGAGCATGCCACCATTATGAGATGAAGGGCGGCATGTCCAGAGCCATGGGTAACAAGCTGCAGTGCAGCCTTACCTGCTCCTCCTTTGAGCTCATGGCTTTGCTACGCATGTCCTCCACACATTCTCTGAAACATCTCTCCACTAGGTTGTTGTACATCTTCAAGCTAAGTGCATGAGATGTTTCTCAGCTGGCTGATATCCGAGGGCAGTTTGCAAGAGAGCCAGTGATGACGACCCCGTACCTGTCCCTAACTTGCATGTGCTCCAGTGCAGCGGTGAGAGCTTGTCTCGCCTCATCGGGTAACTCGGAGACTGCTGCTTCAATCGGAAAGTTCATGGCGGCTGAGTAGCGCGTTAGCTATCGAAAGCCTGTACTGTGTTAGCCACCCGATGAGCCACTAAATAATCCTCGCCGCCATGTCAGCCATGTTGTATTTGTTCACGTGCGGCGTAAACGTCTTTGTGCTAACATAGGGCTGGGAGCTGTAGGACTACTACCGTGGATAGGTGTATTTGTCTTAATCTGTGTGGGTTGCAAAGATGTCGCCCACACAACAATGTAACACCGCAGTCAAACTACTGTAAGCACCACTTTAGCACGGCAGCTAGCACGACACATAGGCCCACGCTGTCAGAGTTTGATTTCATGCTTGCGAGACTCCCATGGTGCTGGCCCATACGAAGCTGATTTAGCATTACTGATCAATAGCTTGCACCCAAATGGAAGCAATCAGAGCCGCGGTAACATCGACGCTAGAGGCTGTTAGTCGACACGCCGGGCCTGAGCCCGGTCGTGTGCTGATCCTCTTTGCCCTAGCAGCATTGGCCGTGTACACCGCTGTATGCTTCATCGCGAATGTTGTGGGCACGCTCAGCATACCCAGCTTGTCGGTCACCACGGTCGCGAGTAAGACACACAGCCCACACACTGAGACGATGTGCCGCATAACATACGACGGATGATGCCACTCCATAGGCGAAGCCGAGGACACTATCACTGCGCCCCGCTATGACCCTGGCAAGCCTGCGGACAAGGATGTCGTGCCATGTTACGATCCCGGCACAATGCAGTTGCTGGGGCACGTCCCCGCCATGTCAGCCGCTGAGGTAGGCGCCTGGCTTGCACATGTACATGGCGGTGCGTAGAATCAAGTTCAAACTCCTTTGTTGTATCCAGGTTCGAGCGGTCATAGCGAACGCCAAGTCCGCAGCACAGGTAGCACCCCCACACATGCATTGTCGTGCTGGGTCATGTCTAGGGGCTGGCAGGCTTTCCTCCCCAGCACCGAGTCGCTGCCACCATGTCTTTGCACCCTCCTGGAGCCTCCCCACCCTTTCCCATGTTACAGACTTGGCGAAGCTCCAGCTTCAGCCAGCGGCGCCGCTTGCTGAGGATCCTGCTGAAGTTCATTATCGACCACCAGGACACCATCTGCAGGTGGGCTGGGCGCAGCTGGCCATGCATCACTGCCCCAGCCAGCGGCGACCCACACCAAGGAGGCGCGTTGCTTGGGCTGCTACACCTGTTCTAACAAAACAGGTCCATTCACCAGCTATAAACTCTTGTGCAGGGCATGCAAATGCATGAGTTGCAGGAGCAGGTGGTGTGGGGCGCTGACTCAGTCCTTTGCACAGCCAGAGGTGATGGTGGCTGGCCTGCCTGCCTGCCTGCCTGCTGACGCTCATCAGGGTATCCGCTCGGGACTCTGGTAAGGCCAAGCTGGACGCCATCCTGGGGGAGGTGGTGGTGACATGTGAGAAAATCCACTGGCTGTGCCGTGAGGGGGAGCGCTGGCTGCGGCCTGAGCAGCGCTCTGCGGGGCGCATGAGCTTCTACAAGGCGCCGCGTGTGGAGTATCACCCTGTGGGCGTGGTGGGTCGCTGGGGACGTTGAGGGCAGCAGGGGGGTGGGAGGCAGCAGGGGTCAGGGGGCAGCAGGGGTCAGGGGACAGCAAGGGGGTGAGGGCAGCAGGGGGGGCAAGGCAGGAGTGGTGGGGGGTGGGTAACAGGTCGAGGGGAGCAGCAGAGGGAGTAGGAGCACGGAGGGTGACATGTGCACACGAACATCTACATCCCCAGCCCCCTGCTGCTGGCCGCATGGAGTGTAGGTGGGCGCCATCGTGCCCTGGAACTACCCCTTCCACAACGTGCTCAACCCGCTGACTGCAGCCGTCTTCGCCGGCAATGCGCTGGTCATCAAGGTGCAGCAGGGGCGGGCAGGCAGCCAGGCAGGCAGTAGCGGACCTCCGACTGCAGAGTCAGCCAGACCCTGGCCTGGGCCTCCCCACCCCCCACCCTCCCTGCTCCTTGCACTACTCTGTACAGCCTGCAGCGCCAACCCTCCGTCACACAGCTCCCTCTCCTACCCTTCTCCCCTTTCCACCTGTCGCCCAACTCTGCCTACCCTGACCTGATCCTGACCTATCCCCTGACCCACCCCTGCCCTGACCCCACCCCCCTGCCCTGACCCACCCCTGCCCTGACCCCACCCCCCTGCCCTGGGTGTGGCAGGTGTCAGAGTATGCCTCCTGGTCCACCGGCTACTACGGGCGCGCCATCCAGGCAGCCCTGGCCGCAGCAGGCGCCCCGCAGCACCTGGTGCAGTTCGTGACTGGCTATGGGGAGGCTGGCCAGGCCTTGGTCACAGGAGGTGGGCCGCTGCCAGCCTGGCCTGAGGCTGACCCTGTCACAGCTGTCACTGCTGCTGCTGCCACTGGGGCGGCTGCTGCTGCTACTGCTGCCGACGATGACGATGCTGCCGGTGCTGCTGCTGCTGCTCCTGCTGACGCTGCCTGTGCTCCCACCAACCCTGATGCTGAAGGTGAAGGTGATGATGAAACCCCTGACTAGTGCCTGGCTGCCTAGCTGCCTGGGCAGTGCAGGGGGTGGGGCAGGGCTTATAAAGTGCTTATGAAGATGTGTGCATGAAAAAATGTGTGCATGTGTGAGACGATGTGTGACAGCGGTGGTGGGGTGTGGGGGGCAGGTGTGGACAAGCTGATCTTTGTGGGCTCCACCGCTGTGGGCCGCAAGGTCATGGCGGCGGCGGCAGAGACCCTGACCCCGGTGGTGCTGGAGCTGGGTGGCAAGGACGCCTTCATCGTGTGCCAGGATGCTGACATCAGCCAGGTGAGGGCTGGGGGAAGAGGGGAGGGCGGGTGGGGAGGGTGCGGCAGGTGCAAAGGTGAAGGGGGAGTACAGCAGAACGCAGGCATGACGGCGAGGGGGGTGGGAGCAGAGGACGGGCAGGGCTCAGGGGGGTGGGGCGGTGGCAGTAGGGCTGGGTTAGCGGGGTTGAGTGTCAAACCTGCGTCAGGGGGAGGGAGTCAGGGGGGCCGGGCCGGCACAGGGGCAGGGCAAGGGGCGGGGCGGGGCGGGCAGGGGAGCAAGGAGGCAAGCACAGGCTTTGGATGATGCGCCCCTGTCCTTCCAAATCCCTTTGCCTGGTTACACAGCTGAAGTGCCTCAGTGAAGGTAGTCGCCCCGTGTACTGCCTCTCCCTCTACCCAGGCTCTACCCTCTACCCTCGTCACCAGTGACCACATCCCACCCATGACTGCAACATTCCCTAAAGGCCTTCCCGCCCCTGCCTCGGGCTCATGCCCACCCTCTTGCCCACCCCCTTGTTGTCCCCATGCCCAAGCTGTCGCAGGTGGTGCAAGTAGCATGCAAGGCGGCCTTCCTGAACTGCGGGCAGAACTGCGCGGGGGGCGAGCGCTTCTTCGTGCACAAGCAGGTCAGCCCTCCCAGCGCTGCCAACCCTGACGACCCCATACTCCCCGCCCTGCCATCAACCCCATATGCCCCTACGCCCCTGCACCCTACACACCTGCCCTGACCTCCATCCCCCTGCCAGCCCTGCTCCCAGCTGTGCAGCCTAGTCCACTAGCCCCCTCCACACCTCCTTACCCAGACCACTGGGCCCAACCCCCATGGGCACCACCCCACCTAGTCCTCAACCCCACTGGCCCCCGCCCCCGCCCAGCCCTGCCTGCCCGCCTCTATGCTGGTAGTGAAGACCCTGTGCCATGCGGTGCCAGGCCCACAGCTGCACCCCTACACCCTACACGCCTGCCCCTACACCTCCCTCCCCCTGCCGGCCCTCCCACGAACCCACCTCACCTACCTCTACCCCGCCCCCTTTCACCTGGCATGCAGGTCCATGAGGATTACTGTCGCCAGGTGGTGGAGGTGGTGCGCCGCATGCGGCAAGGCCCAGCCCTGGGGCCCCAGGTGGTGGACTGCGGCGCCATGTGCATGCCTGGTGCGCCCTGCCTGCCTGCCCGGCCCGCCTGCCTGCCCGACCCGCTTGCCCGCCCGCCCGCCCCTGCTTGTCCAGCTGCCCACTGTTGTGTTCGTGTGCACCTGAGACTGCGGCCCTGGTGCTCTGCCTGCCTGCCTGCCCACCCACCCACCCACCCACCCGCCCGCCCGCCCGCCCGCCTGGCCACTGTTGTGCCAGTCTCACTTCAAGACTGCGGCCCTGGTGCTCTGGCTGCAGGCTTAGCTGAGAAGGTGCAGGGCCTGGTGGATGACGCAGTGGCCCGGGGGGCGATGCTGCTGGCGGGGGGCAAGCTGCCTGAGGGCATGGCTGGCCAGTTCTACCCGCCCACTGTGCTGTCAGGGGTCAAGCCGGGCATGCGCATCTGGGAGGAGGAGGTGTTTGGGCCAGTGAGTGGTGTGCAGCAGGACAGCGTCATCACACCTGCAACCCCCACCCCACCCCAAGCCTCACTCCCCTCCTCCCTCCCTCCTAACCCCACGCCCCACACCCACCTCTAGCCCTAACCCCAAACCCCTTACAACCTCCTCCTCCCCCTCAAGCCTAAGCCCAAGCCCAAGCCCAATCTCCTCCCTCCACACCTCTACCCTCCCTCATTTTCACCATCTCCACCCTCCTCCCCCTCCGCCCCTTTCAACTTCCTCCCCCTCCACCCTCCCCCTTCACCCTCCTCTCCGTCCCCTCCTTTTCCTTCCCCTCACCCTCACTGTCCCTGCCGCCCACCCCTTCTGCCATGTGCTGGTGGTGGTGATGCTGCTGTGGTAGCTGCACTCACCGCCACGGCTGCTGTGCCTGGTCCAGGTGATGTCCATCATCTCTTGGGCTGAGGATGACGAGGTGGTAGCGCTGGCAAACAACTGCGCCTTTGGCCTGGGCTCCAACGTCTTCTCAGGCTCCCAGGCCAGAGCCAGGTGCGCTGCAGCCAGCAGGGGCAGGGGCGCAGGGGCGCAGGGGCTACAGGGGTCAGGGTCAGCCAGAGGCAGGAGGGGCAGGGGCAGCTTGGCAGTGGAAGTTCCGTCCTGGGGCCAGGGTCAGCAGCAGCAGCAGCAGCAGCAGCAGCAGCAGCAGCAGCATGCCTACTGCATTGGCCTCAGCAGCTGGCACCTTGGCCAGCATTGTGTGCCTAGACATGACGTCATACGTGTGTGACGTCATACGTAACAGGCAGGTAGGCTGTGAAGGTGCAGGTGGGGGAGGAGGGCTGGTAGGGGTGGGGGCTAGAGAGGGGTGCTGGGTGCAGGCCACTCCATTGGCGAGGGCAAGCAGCAGGTGCTGGACAAAGGAGGGGGAGGGGTGGGGCAGGTCTGCTGGTGACGGTGGGTGTGGTGGGGTAGGGGGGGTGACCGTGCCATTTGCCTGACCTGGGCATGTGGTGTTGTTGCCAGCCTTGCTCATGGCCTGTGGTGTGTCAGGGTGTGTGTGCTGACCCCGGTGCCCCTGTGCTGCTCTCAAGGTCACTGTGTGCGCGGATGGAGGCGGGGATGACCAGCATCAACGACTTTGCCACCACCTACATGTGCCAGTCCTTGCCCTTTGGCGGTGTTAAGCACTCTGGCTTTGACAGGTTTGCAGGTACAGGGGCAGGGAGGGGAAGGGGGAGGGGGATGCGGAGGGGAAGGGGACGGAGGGTGGGTACAGGGGAGGGGAGGGCAGGCAGGTGCCACCTCAGGTACAGCACACGGGAGTGTGCACACCGGTATGCATGTCGCCCCACTGCAGCGCCATGTGCGGTTCAGTGGCAGCATGGCAGCGTGTGGTCCCTTATGCAGCATGGCTGCCACCATGGCACGGTCACAACATCCAACATAGCAGGCATAGGAGGGTGAGACCATGACATTACAGTATTGCTTGGTTGCATGGTGTATGGGGCGCATGCAGGCATTGAGGGCCTGCGCGGGCTGTGTGTTCCTAAAGCAGTGTCTGAGGACCGCTTACCGTGGCTCATGAAGAGTAGCCTGCCGCCCCCTTGGCAGTACCCCGTGCAGGTAAGGCAGGCAGAGTCCTTGCCCATGTAGAGCCTCGTCGCAGTACTTGCGCTTCAAGACACCCTGTAATGTCAATCCATGCAGGATATTGCCTTTGACTTTGGCACGGCGTTGGTCACCATGTTTTACGGGCCAGGTCTGTTGTACCAGATCAAGGTGCGCGCAATTGAATTGAACAGCGGCTAGCGTGCTGTCTGGCGGAGGGCTCGCAAGTGCATTGCTTGTCTTTCCTGTGCGCAGGGGTTGTTGCGCCTGGCAGCTTGCTTCCTGGCACCTGGTCTCCTGAAGAAAGCAAAAAAGGACTGAGCGACTTGCTAGGAGAACAGGCCGAACATCTTGTGATCCTCTTTTTCCCAGCCTCATGTTGGCGGCCCACCATGTTCATTTTTGAAACTCCAAAGCTGCAACGCATCGCCCAACTCGCCATCGGGCCTGTAACACTGTGCTGGGGCGTAACGCGTGAGGGCACTATCGTAGCCCACCCATTGCCCGTTTGCACTCGCTGCCCACCGCTGGACCCAGGAGGGCGGGCTGCCATAACTTTAAGCGTCTCTAAAAGCCAGACCAAAGGGTTCAACTGGGCTCAACGCAGCACAACGCAGCTGGCTCCGGTGTACACGCACGGATGGTGCAACAGGAGCAGCTCAGTCTCGACTTTATAGCGGTACGGCGCGTCCGAGGCTGTGTGCGGTGTTCAAATGGCTCAGCCTGGATAGGCGCTCCTTCTCACGCCGAATTAGCAGGACTGTGGTGATGGGTTGCTTGCGTCGCTAGAATGCAGCATGGGCAGTCCGCTGGGAGTTGCTTGTACACCTGGGCATTGCATTCCCTGCCATCGTGTGCACGCTCGCAGGAGCTGCTGAGAGATGAGACAGTGGACAATACAGAAATTGCCAGCAGGCTAGATGTGTTGGGGGAGAAGCTGCATCAGTTGTCTGAAGAAGCCCTTGAAGACATGTTCGACGTTAATGATGAGGAGAAGATGAATGACTATGTAGCGGCATGGCACGAGCGAGTAGCTCTGGTGCGGCCACTGCTGCACTGAGGTGGCCCAGCCTGGCTTGTGCTGCCTCCAGCACAACCTATGCCCAGCCATGTCTGTGTGGCAGCTCCTCAGCCCAGCGCAGCTGTGCTGCCCTGCAGTTGTCCAGCGGGGAGGCAGCGGAGGACCCTGATCTGCAGGGCCGTGTGCTGTCAGGCATGCTCCGCCTGTTTCCAGTCTCAGTCCTGCAGTGAGTGGCAGAGCCCTCATCTTCCTCACAGCTACCTCTTCCGCTGCCACTTCCCTAAGCCTGGCCTGCCTGGATCCAGAGTTCACCAGCTGCACACCTGCGTCCCACTAGCTTCAGCCAGCACACTCCCAGCCACCTAGCTCATCACACTCACATGGCATTCGCCTGCTGCAACACATGCACTCGCACGCATCCTGGCTGGGCCGTCTGTTTGGGACACAGACACACATAAGTCTGAAACGTGGTCTGACTTGGCATGAGTGGCCTGGCTGCAGCCTTTGTTGTCATGGCAGCCTGCCTGGGTGGGTGCTGCCAGGGTAGGACAGTGACGCCTGCACCCCTGCACCCACCCAGCTGCGCACCACTGTGGCCCTGCCCAGTACAACCCCATGGCTGGAGGCTGGCTAGCAGTGACATGGGGAGGGGTGTCTGGGGAGGGGCGTGAGGGCGACAGGTGAGAGTCGGGCAGTGGACGGAGGGCCGCGGGCGCCACCTGGGTTGAGTAGGCTGGTGGCTGGCTTCCAGTGAGCAGGTGGAGGGGTGTAGAACGGGTAGGGGTGGTGCACCTGCAGCCAGCTGCGACCCTGCGTGTGTTAGAAGGGGTGGCAGCCCTAAGTGGGTGGCCAGGGTGCACCGGGCCTGGTACGGGGCAGGTGGCGCTGGCAGGCCCCTGGGTTGACCACCACCTGCCCTCAGCAGCCAGCTCACCTGGTGCAGGTGTGACCCCAGTGTGAGGGGTACCCTGGGCGTGCCAACAGGCCAGGACACAACAAGGTGTCCCTCAGCGCTTGGCACCTAGTTCAGGAGTAGGCAGACCAGTGCAGGCTGCCTGCCAGCTGCACACCACCGACACTGGGGCCCTCTGGCAGCATACTGGTCGACACGCCAATCAAGTGTCAACACTCTTATGCTGATCACTGGAACTGGTCTCATACACTGCTTGCCAATGGGAGAGTTGGTGTAGGCTGTATGAGATGTGTGCTGGGCTGGCTGTGTGCTGGTCAGAGGTGAGGTGTGGGTACCCGCTGACTGCTGTACACCAGGCACTGGCCGGTCTGCCCCTGACCCCATGTGGGCGGGCGCCAGCACACTCTGCACGCTTGTGCTGGCTGTGTGCTGGTCAGTCGTCACCGTCCTTGCTGTGCTAGGCTCCTCCAGGCACTGGGCCTGGGCTGCTGCTGGTGCAGGGGTGCTCTGGCCACCGCCCTGTTCAATTCGGAGTACCTGGGCGTCATCACGCAAGTCATGGACGGCCTCTTTGACAGCATGGAGTACTTGCAGGTAAAGCAGGAGGGGAGTATAAAAGCCTCGCTTGCCTCCCTCCCCTGCCTGCCATCCTGCTTGCCTCCCCTGCCTGCCTGCCTGCCTGCCTGCCTGCCTGCCTGCCTGCCTGCCAGGATGTTTGCCTCCCCTGCCTGCCTGCCAGGATGTTTGACTAGGTCTCGGTCGTACCAAGCTACAGCAAGTCTAGGCCATAAAGGGCTGACCACTTCAGGCCAGATTAGGGTATGTTTGGCCAGGCTTTCCCTTAGTCCAGGCTGAGCCAGGCCCTGCTGCTGGTCAGCCTAGGAGCAGGGCTGTGAGGTCAGGTCCGTGGCCCCGCTTGCTGCTTGTGGCTCGCAGGGCAGTGTGGACAACCAGAAGCTGCTGAGCAGACTGTTCCACTGCACCTCGGACCTTTGTGACGCTGAGCTGCCGCCAGGTGGGCTCTAGCAAGCACACCGGCAGCGACAATGCCAGCAATCAAATCACTACCAGCTCCAGCACCAGTCACAGTAGCAACAGCAGCAATGGTTGCACAGGTGTAGGTGGTTTTGGTGAGGGGCAGCAGCATTGTGGTGAGGGTGGAAGGGTGGGGTTAGGGTCAGGGTTAGCCTACCTAAGCCTAACCCTAACCCTAACCTTAACCGAAGGGTGGGGTGGGCCCGTGCCCAGCAGCTGGCAGGCAGCAGGTGATGAGGTAGGTGTGGACCCATGCCCGGCATTACAGGAGGCAGGCAGGCAGCCAGCCAGGCAATCAGCCAGGCAATCAGCCAGTCATCAGTGCGGGCAGTAGCACGTGAGCGGCAGGCCTGGTTTGGCATTAGGGCAGGCGCAGCGCAGCAGGTGATGTGGCAGGCATGGTGCAGGCCCCCATTCCACTGCGTTCATCATTTTCCTCTCCCTTCTAAAGCGCCATGTTGCAGCTACCACTTCCACTGCAATTATGGCTATGGGGCCATGATGGCTGCTGCAGCTGTATACACTGGCTTATTTATACTTCGCCTCTTTCTTTTCATGTGCCACGTTGCACAGCTGCCACGCACATGTTGACAAAAGCAGAGCGGCCTTGCCTGTCAGTCAGTAGTGCATCATGTCTGTTTTGTCCAGCTCATACAAACGAATGAGACAGTCGCTGCTGCAGCAGTATCACTACCCACCTCCCCTTGCCCCCCCATCATATAGTAGTATCGCTACCCTGCTCCCCCTGCTGACACCCCTGCCTCAGCCGTGCTTGCATGGCCATCTGGTGTGACCAGATCCAGCCAAGGGGGGCAAGGGCCCAGGGGCCAAAGAGCTGTGTGCGGAGGCATTGCTGGAGCCGCTGCTGACCTATGTGCCTCAGACCAAGTGAGCAGTGGCCTCAAACCTCACCCTCACCCTCGCCCTTCATCCTCCTCAATCGCCATTTCCCTCAACCCTCACCCTTACCCTCGACCGTGCTCAGCCCTCCTCAACCTCAACTCTCCACATCCCTCTCACCTGAACACAGCTCAACCGTCACACTCCGACACCCTCCCACACCCTCAGCTTCCTCAACCCTCCAGGAGCCGGCAGCACCAGCTCTTGCGCCTACTTGTGGCCTACTACAGCCCCACCCCACAATGACACCCTACACCAGGACAGGCTGTTCAAGCCATCTTCATCACCTCACAGGCTGCTTTGGGCCAGTGCCCTACCGCAGCAATGGTGGCGCCAGCAGCACCAGCACCAGCGCCTGTCTGTGGCCTGTGCAGGGGCCTGAATGTGGGCGTACGCCGTTCTGGTGCTTCAGCGCTGCTGTCCCTTGTCAGCAGCAGCAAGGCCAACCAGACACGGCTGCTGCAGCATGACGCGCTGTGCCAGGGCCTGTTTGCAAACTTCATACCCAGCTGTGCCGACTACTTCACACAGGTGGGCTGAGGGGAGGGCAGCCAAGGCGTGGCCATCCTCCATGCCATCCTCCTCTCCCCTGATCAACACATTAACATTAACATTAACATTAACATTGTCATTAACATTAACATTAACATTAACATTAACATTAACATTAACATTAACATTAACATTAACATTAACATTAACATTAACATTAACATTAACATTAACATTAACATTAACATTAACATTAACATTAACATTAACATTAACATTAACATTAACATTAAAATTAACATTAACATACACACAGGACATCACATACATACAGGACACCTTTTTGTCTGGGGCCAGACAATAGTGGAGCGAGGGAGGGCAGCCAGGGCACGTCCCCATTGGTCAGGGAATCCTCCGTCCTCCGTCCTCCATGCCATCCTCATCTCCTGATGCGCACACCACCAGGGAAATAACACACAGGGCGAATAAGCTTCTTCCCAGGGCAAATTGTTTTCTCCCAGTTTGCCAATTCCTCTCAACTTCTTTCACCGCAACCAACTTTTGTCACCAAGGTCGGGCCTCCAGCCCTCAGTCAAACCTGAGCAGGCTTTGAACTGCCTGGAGGTGCGCCCAGAAAGCTGCTTACCAGTTGCCCACTTCACCCCCGCCCAGCCTGCCATGCACTGTCGCTCCCCAGCACCTGCCAGCCCCTAACCTCCTCCCTCAGCTTCTGCACCACATGCCAACCCCACCCCTGCTGCCTGACCCTGCTGCCTGGCCCTGCTGCCTGGGCTGCAGCTGGACCTCATGGAGGTGCTGTACCGCTGCCTGAGGGGCGCCAAGACCCCCCCGCCTGACAAGTTCCTGCCACAGCCCCAGGTGAGCCCAGGGCAGTGCTAGAGCTGCAGCCACTGCAGGACCCCCCCAGGACAGAGGGGTCACCAGGCAGTTGGATGGACAGGCCAGCTTCCCTTCCCTGCACCCTACCCTTCCGCTGACCTAGGGCATGACAGCACTACTGGGGTGGGGTGGGTAAGGTGGGGTGGGGTGGGCGAGGAGTAGGTGCAGGGAAGGGAAGCTGGCCTGTCCATCCAACAGCCTGGTGACCCCTCTGTCCTGGGGGGTCCTGCAGTGGCTGCAGCCTGGCGCCACAGCCTGGCGAGGAGAGCTGAGGTGGTAGGGGTTGAAGGTTTGGCCCAGCCAGGCCAGGCCTTCGTCATGCCTGTCACACCACCCACCTACCCTGGCAGTAGTTACATGAGGGCAGTGCAGTGTGCTGCAGTGTGCTGCAGTGTGTTGCTTGTGTGTGTGTAGTGCCTGCTGCCTGCCTGCCCGCTTGCCCAGCCTAGATGCTCTCCCACCCCGCCTTCCAGCCCTCCCTGACTGTCGCCCCCGCCCTGCTGCCAGGTGCGCACCCTGTTCCACTCAGCCCTGACCAAGACCAAGACCGTGGACCTGGCCAAGGAGCTGAGGGCCTGCCTGCTGGAGCTCAATAACACCGTGCCAAACCCCAGGTAAGCCCCTGGCAACCTGCCTGCTGCTGCAATGACCCCCCCGCTGCGTGATTTACCCTCTGCCACGGCTCTTGCCCCGGCCCCCCGCCTCCCCGTCTGCCCCGCTGCCATGCGCCGCTTACCCGCCCCAAGCCAGCTTGTGCCTGCTGCCCCCGCCCTCTTGCACGGTGCATAAGATAAAACCAAACAGCCTCCTGCTGCTGCCGCTGCTGCTGCTGCTGCTCACCGCACTCTGCCCCATGACGCCCTTGTGCAAAACAGCTGGCGCCATGCAGCCTCATTCACAGTCAACCCCGGCAACCCCAGCACCTCTTATGCCAGCCCTAGCCCTCCTCTTGCCCTCCCTTGCCCCGCTGCGTGGAGCATGACCTGGCGCAAATCAAGCAGCCTGGCACACATCTCAACCTCCCCCTGCTCCTCTGCACCAAGCTTCCTTGTGCCAAGTGCCCTTGCCTTTAACCCTCTTGCCTGATCCACAGCCTTCCTTGCCTGGTGCCCTGCTCTTGCCTTCCTGCCTGTTTGTCTCGCCCCACATCCCAGCACCTCTCCCTGCTGCTGCTGCTGCCACAACCCTAACCCTAACCCAACCCTAACCCTAACCCACAGCCCAGCACCTCCCCCTGCTGCTGCTGCTGCTGCCCACTGCTGCTGCTGTTACTGCTGCTACTGCTGCCCCTGCTGCTACTGCTGTGCAGCGTGCAATCCTTCAAGGCTCTGTCCATACAGTTCAGCGCACCTGAGGTGGTGCGGGCGCACGAGCCCTGGCTGGACGTGGGCAACCGCCAACTCACCATCAATGTCATCATCATAGACCAGGTCAGAGCTGGATTGCAGCGCACAGCCTGCCCGGCAGCTGCACCAACAGCAGCAAGCAGACAGCCAGCATGCTGCCTTGCTACCAACCAGCAGACTGCCATGCCACCTGCCATCTGTGCCGCCCACCTGCCTCAGCCTGACTGGAACAGCTCTACCTTGCTCAAGCTCGCCCCACTACCCTGTGCTGTCTGGCCCCGCCCTTGACCTTGACTGGTGGCCACACACTGGCCCACAGCGGTGTGATGAGCGAGGTGTGATGTGTGATGTGTGATGTGTGGTGCTTGGCTGCAGGAAACCTCCCCAGATGACCCCCCTAGCCCTGAACCCCTGGACTTTGACTTTGACAACATCAGGTCAGGCACTGCCTGGAAGCCCTGGCTGGACCCTGTTGACCCCCTGCCTGCCTGCCTGCCTGCACCTGACCCTGCCCTGGCCCATGCCTGGCCACCGCCTGCCCATCCCCCTAACAGACCCCCCCAGGGCTGAGCAGTGTGGCAGATGCAGCAGCAGACCACAGCCTGGCAACCCCTGCTCATGGGTCAAGTGCTGCTGCTGACACAGACAGTGAAGTCTGCCTTCCCAACCCGTCAGGCTCAGCAGTGCGCCCAAGCAGCGGCTGCTCATGGGTCTGTGGAGGTTGATGTCATGAGACATGAGTGGTGTCATTCGCAGGGAAGCCACCGTACAGGACGGTGAGGGCGCAGACGCCCAGGGAGTGTGCATCGTGACGCTGCAGCTGGACAAGCTGCCCTCGGTGCTGCAACAAGAGCACAGCCGACTAGAGTGAGCTGAGCAGCTTAGGGTAATCCAGGTTGCCTGATCTGGCACCACCCCTAGGCCTGTAAGCCTCTAGGACTTGTTGGAAACACAGGTTGGAAACCCAGCCTCCCCAGCCCCTGGCCTGCCCCACTGGACAGCCTGGTGACACCTGGTCCTGTGTGTGTCCTGACTGGCCTGGACGGCTGCTGGCTGCCTGGCTGCCTGGCTGCTGCAGCACGCTGTCCATGGTGCTGCGGGCTGAGAAGGCGGTGGCCGCCCCGCTGCTGCGGCGGCTCAAGGGCGGCAGCACACAGCTCAACGTGGCCAGCCAAGATGAGATCTTCTTTGAGCTCACGCAAGCGCCTCGCAAGGCCGCCAAGATGTCCAGGTGCCTACCTCCCCCTCTGCCTCTTTGCCTACCTCTCCCTCTTTGCAACCCTCCAACCCCATACCCAATCTGCTGCTGCTTGTCTCTGATCACATGAGTTGTGTAATCCACACTACCCCACCAATCGACTCATGCCGCCTGGTTCACCCTACCCCACCCTGCCCTGCCCCCTCCTCTGCTGCCTTTGCTGGATCCCCCGTGAGCTGTGATTCTCCAGCCGCTCCCTCTGCCGCCCCTGCGCTGATCCACTGACCACTGCTCCTGACCACTGCCCTCTTGCTACCCCTGACCACTGACCACTGACCACTGAGCACTGAACTCTCGCTGCTCCTGACCACTGACCACAACTGCAATGGCCCCTCGCGCTGCTGCTCCTACTCCCTCTCCCTCCACCCCTCCCACCTGGCCCACCGAACCACTGCTGCCCCGCCCCACACCTCACATGGCAGGGGTCAGCACGTGTACCACTCGCTGCCCCTCACCCGCTCCACCCCCCAGCCCTCCCTGAGCGTTGGGGCTCTGCCTCTAGCCCCCCCGCCCACCTCCCGCCCCACCGACCCGCCTGGTGCCCGCACAGCCCAGCCCACCCCTGCCCCTGCCCAGCGCACCCCAGCCACCTCAGCCCCTCCCACCAGCCCTGCCAACAAGCAGGCTCGGGCTGGGTCCACAGCAGCCAGCAGCGGGGAGGAGGCGGCTGATGGGGAGGCAGGGAGGGCGAGGGGGCCAGCAGGGGGCCCAGGCCGAGGCCAGCCCAGAGCAGCAGAGCCCAGCCCAGCCCCTGCTACTGGCCTGGGTACTGTGGCTCGGCCCAGTGATTTGCCTCCCACCTTGGTGCTGGCGGCAGGGGGAGAGACCCCTGCCCTCCCCGCCCCAACCGCAGCCACTGCTGCTGCGAGTAAGAACGGAGAGGGGTCAAAACAACCTGCCACGACAGCACATAAGGACGCGCTGGCCAAGGGCGGCAGGGGCAAGACTGCAGCCACCACACAGCCCGGCAGGAGACTGCAGGGGGAAGAGGAAGGCACAGGGGCAGCAGAGGAGGGTGGGGTGGGAGAGCAAGAGGAGGAGGGGGAGGGGGAGCAGGAGGCACCGGCTCCCACTCGTCCAGTTCCTGCAGCCCAGGATGGGGTGGCAGGTCGGGGCAAGGGTAAGGCTGCTGCGGCCCCAGTTGAAGACCAGGGGCCTAGACTGAGCCAAGGCCAGGGGTCAGGGCGGGTGACCCGCGGCCAGGCCAAGGCGGCTGCTGGCTCCGCCACCCAGGCTGCCCAGGCAGC
Organism: Haematococcus lacustris; assembly: GCA_030144725.1. NCBI lineage: Eukaryota > Viridiplantae > Chlorophyta > Chlorophyceae > Chlamydomonadales > Haematococcaceae > Haematococcus > Haematococcus lacustris. The sequence goes on from JASKMD010000007.1 coordinate 10,122,403, forward strand.
CCAGGCCCAGGTCTCCCAGGCAGCTGCTGTGGCAGCGGCAGGAGATGCCCATGTGGCTGCTGCTGCCGCATCCAAGGATGCCCATATGGCTGCTGCAGCGGCAGGGGTGGCTATTGCTGCAGCCCAAGCTGCGGCGGCGGCGGCCACTGCAGCAGCTGCATCTGCTGCAGTGGCCGATGAGGAAGCTGCGGTTGAGGAGGAGGCCCCTGTCGAGGTTGTGGCGAAAGAAGGGACCGTGGCTGCCGCCACACGAGGCAGTCCCGTGGGGTCAAAGCGGCGTGGAACGGAGGTGGCGGGCAAAGCTGCGGAGGATGCCACCGCCGCTGCTGCTGCTCCACCTGCGAAGCGGACGCGAGGAGGGACTGCGGCTTCGCAGAAGGCCGCTGCTGCGGTTAGTCAAGGGGCCGGCAAAGCGGGCAAAGGCAAGACGGCTGCCACAGCCAAGGCGGCTGCAGCCAAGGCTGACGCGGCAGTGAAGGCGGCCAAAGAGCGAGGCGAGCGCGAGGCTTCTGCCGCTGCAGCTCAGGCCGCTGTGCCCGGCTCTGACCCTGACTGGTTGAAGGAACCTGACGCGGAAGCTGAGCAGCGGTCCGCCGCAGTGCTGCCGCACACAGGGGTGGTGGTGCCGCCACCCTCGCCCCCGCGACCCCTCATCTCCCCGCTGGCAGCGGGCGGTCACAAAACGTTCCAATCGCGCCGCGCGACGGCGTCCGCAGGCACCCCCGCCCGCAGCAACGACGCAGGCGAAGCCGCGGGCGGCGCCTCCGCTGCCGACAGCAAGCCTCGGGGCACCGGACCAGCTCCTGCCAAGTCACTGTTTGACCTTCCGGAGGACGAGGAGGAGGAGGAGGAGCCCGAGCACCAAACCGGTCCAGGTGGCGGAAAGGCAGCTGCGGGTGGGGTGGGCAGCAAGGGAGCAGGCAGCCATGGACCCTCCACGGCCTCCCCAGCAGTGAAGGTTCGAGGCTCCGCCAAAGCCCCGCAGGCAGCCATGCTGCCCTCCCAGCCTGCAGCAGCGCGTCCCACCAGCCCTGGCCGCAAGGCAGCAGGCTCAGCTGCGGGGATCAAAGCCTCTACCCCAGGCCGCAGCAGGCTGGCCGCCCTGGGTGGGGCAGCCAAGGGCACCGGCACCAGCCCCCCAGGTGCCCGCCCTGTTGCCGGCGACAGCACCTTGCCACCCAAAGCCGGGAAGCCAGGAGCCACTGCTGCTGCTGCTGCTGCTGCTTCACCTGCTGCTGCTGCTGGTCCCCGGGCTGCTGCAGCCGCCCCCCCCGCTGCCACGAGCAGCAAGGCAGGGGCAGGGGCCAGGGGGTCTGTGCAGGAGGCTCGCAGTGAAACTGCCCCCTCTGCGCCCCCAGCACCACAACAGCACTCCGCACCGCCGCACAGGTCTGCCAGCAGGCCAGGCGGAAGTGACCTTGGTGCAGCAGCAGCAGCAGCAGCAGCAGTGCCTGCAGGGGCAACCAGTGTGCCTGTCGCCCCAGGCATGGTGGTGGTGGCTGCTGCTGCACCAGCACCCTCCGCCGCTTCTGAGAGCACGGCCGCCAACCAACACGGCAAGCCAGACCACGCTGCAGGAGAGAGGGGGGCACAAGGCTCCACGGCTGCTGCTGCTGCTGGTGAGCGCACCGCCGCCCCTGGTCGGCCCAAGTCCGCCGCCGCAGCTGCCCCTGTGCGCGCTGCCCCTGCACAGCCTATCGCCTCCCAGTTTGAGTTTGAGCCCGAGGCCGAGGAGCAAGACCGAGCAGACTCACCACCAGCCCGCCACAAGGCAGCAGCAGCAGGAGCTGGTGCAGCTGTGACTCCCCCTGTAGGCCAGGCTGTTCCTGGGTCAGTGGCCCCCCTAGGCCCCCCCAGTGCCGCCTTGCTCCCCCGCCCCACCGCCGCCGCCCTGGTCAGCCGCACTCCCCCCAGCAAAGGCCGTGTGGCAGCCGGGGCTGGCCGCCGACCCCCCGGGGGAGCAGCAGGGGCAGCGGGCAACAGCATCCTGTACAAGAGCTTGCCGGAGCCTGCAGGGGCTAGGTCCAGACAGGGCCAGGCAGGGCAGGCTGCGGGGCGGGGCGCTGGAGGGGAGGGCGGCTCCCTGGACGACATCGAGGACCCTGACCTCTCCCTGAAGGCTATGCTCCCACCTGGGGCTAAGAAGGGCGGCAGCAGCAGGCAGGGGGGCGGGCAGGCGGGTGGGAAGCATGGCAAGCAGGCTAAGGCAAAAGGGGGGGCGGCGGGCAAGGCCAAGGGGGGCAAGGGGGCTGAGGATGAGGTGGAGGATGAAGTGGAGGAGGAGGAGGGGGGTAGGGGGCAGGCTGGAAAGGCAGGGAAGGCGGCGGGGCAAGCCAAGGCAGCAGGTGCTGCCGAGCCTGCGGCGAAGAAGCCAAGGAGGGCGGCTTCAGCCAAGGTGAGCGGCCACGGCCTCCCTCCCTCTGCGTCATTAGTAACTCCAGGGCTGTGTGATGCTGTGTGATGCTGCTTGCTGCGCTTTCCCACCCCTCCCCACCCCTCCCCACAACACAACACAACACAGCACAGCACAACACAACACAACACAACACAACACAACACAACACAACACAACACAACATAACACAACACAACACAACACAACACAACACAACACAACACAACACAACACAACACAACACAACACAACACAACACAACACAACACAACACCTACCCCACCTACCCCACCTACCCCACCTACCGCCCTCTTCCCGCCTTCCCTCAGGCAGCGGAAGCCATCCGGGAGCAAGCGGCTGCGGAGGAGGGAGGCAAGGCGCCCCCTCCACTGCCCACCAGCCCCTCCGCCTCCCCCAACCATGCCCGCAAGACCGCAGCCAAACGCTCCGGAGCCACTGCCGCCGCCGCCGCTGCCACCCCCCCTGGCGCCGCCGCAACCCCCGTGGCCCCCGCCCCAGGCAAGCACGGCGCCCGAGGCGCTGCGGCCGGCACCGGAGCTGAGCTGGGCAGCATGGTGGAGGCCTCCCACCCAGGGCCCGACAGCCTGCCCATCCTGTCCGCTCCTGAGGCAGGGGAGGACCGCCGCTTCTCCACAGTCGCTGCCGCAGTGGCGCACAGCGCTGAGCAGCTGAGGCGCCAGTTCGCGGCCATAGACCAGGAGCTGATGGCGGAGGAGGAGGAGGGGGTGGGGGGAGACGGGGAGGTGGAGGAGCAGCAGCAGCAGCAGGAAGAGGAGGAGGGTGGGGTGGTAGGGGGCCTGGGGCGCCGCAAGCCGCATGCAGTAGATTCCATGGGCATGGGTCTGCATCTGGCACCCCTGGGGGGGGCGCCCTCAGGCCCCACGCCTGCCCTGCTGCTGGGGTCCTACACGGAGGGGCTGGAGTCAGGGCTGGGGGTGACGGGGGCCACAGGGGCAGGGCTGAGTGAAGGTCCAGGGGCGGCGGACCTGATGGCCTCCAGCCCAGTCAGCCCCCCACCCCCTTCAGGCCCTGCTGCCAGCACCCTCCTGGGCCACCTCCCCAGCCTTCACCTTGGCTGGCCACAGCCTGCTGCTGCTGCTGCTGCTACTGCTCCCCCTCCTGCCGCTGCCACTGCTGCTGCTGCTGCTCCTCCCCCCTTGGGGGCAGAGGGGGCGGAGGGTAGGCTGGCGGGAGGCAGGAAGCGGGACAGGGGGGAGGGGCGGCCGGAGGCGGCAGAGGGGGCAGCAGCGGCGCAGAAGGGGCAGAGCCGGCAGCAGGCTGTGGCAAAGGGTGTGGAGAAGGGCCGGGCTGGCAAGGCTGCTGCTACTGCCAAGGCTGGGCAGCAGGCAGTAGGGGGAGCCAAGGCAGGGGCAGGGGCAGGCCAGGGGGGGGCTACCAAGCAGCCCCCCCTCCAGGAGCTGGCCAGTGAGGGGGACCTGGAGGGGGTGGGGGGCTCCTCAGACCTGGAGGAGCTGGCGGGGAGGAAGCAGGGCAAGGGGGGGTGGGGTGCGGGGGAGGTGGGAGGAGGCCTGCCAGCACTGCAGCTGCAGCTGCCCAGCATGATCACAGGCAAAGGGGAGGCAGCTAGAGGGCAGGGGGCGGCGGGACGAGGACGTGGAAAACAGGCGGCCGCAGGTGTGTGGGTCCAGCTCCTGCCCAGGCCAAACCGTTTGCCAGATACTCACCTTGCTCATGTTATCATGTTGTCAGATTAGCACCAGCTCAACAGATGGAACTTCACCCCTACCCCTTCCCCCCCCTTGGCAAGTACCTGGCTGTTCTGCACTCCGGCTTAACAGAAGGATCTACAACAGATGGAGTTTCACCTATCTTACCCCTACCCCTTCCCCCTCCTTGACAGTACAGTGACTGTACAGCAACCCGTCGCCGTCATCTCCCTACCCGCTCACCCTCACCCTCACCCTCACCCTCACCCTCACCCTCACCCTCACCCTCACCCTCACCCTCACCCTCACCCTCACCCTCACCCTCACCCTCATCCTCACCCTCACCCTCACCCTCACCCTCACCCTCACCCTCACCCTCACCCTCACCCTCACCCTCACCCTCGCTCTCGCCCTCGCCCTCGCTCTCGCCCTCGCCCTCGCCCTCACCCACACACTCACCCACAAACTCACACTCACACTCACACTCGCTGACCCTAGACTGCCATGCTGCCCCCGCTGACCACAGAGCCGCTGACCTCTGGCTTCAGCCTGTATGGCGCCGGGGCAGCAGACGGCGATGCTGGGGAAGAGCAGGAAGACCAGCAGGCGACCCTGATGGCCCTGGTGCAGGCCCTAGGTGGGTGCGGGGCAGGGGGCCAGGCGGGGCGCCGCTAGCCAGTGCACCGCATCCAGCTGCAACACCTAGCAAAGCAGCAGCCACGCTTAACCCCTCCCTGCTCTCAGCCACAGACCTGCTATACTGCCTGATGCCGGCCAGGGTCAGGGCCAGGGCCAGGGTCAGGGCCAGGGTCAGGGCCAGGGTCAGGGCCAGGGTCAGGGCCTGTTGGAGGCAGGTGACCTGGTGCTGGGTCAGGGGGCTGGTCGCTGCCTGTGTGCATCAGTGCAGGCCAAGATGGGTCTGTTGTGCACACGCCCAACCATGCTGCTGCCCTTGCCGTCTTGGGGCTTCCTGCTTCCCTGTCAGCTTGCCAGCCATGTGGTGTGTGGTGTGGCTAGGGGATGACGAGGGCGAGGAGGACGAGGAGCAGGCCCAGGCGCTGCAGGCAATGTTTGCCACCATGATGGCCAAGAGGGCTAAGGCTGCGCGGGCCAGGCAGGCAGCCATCATCAAGGAGGTGCAGGCACAGCTGCAGCAGGTGTGAGGGGCAGGGGGGTCTGCAGTGGGGCAGGGGTGCCGGTGCAGCTGCAGCAGGTGGGGGGTGCAGGGGGTCTGCTGCTGGGCCGCGGCAGCGCCTGAGCTTAGGCACACAGTGTGACCCTGGGGGCTGCCATCACACATGTGAGAGGGGTGTGATGCAGATCTGAGGGCGATGTGCACATGGCTTCATCATCATCACACCATCATATAAGCCTGTCGGCATGGCTCCACCAAACGACATGGGTGCATGGGTGATGTGCGGCAGCCAGCCTGGTGGCAGCGGCTGGTCGGGGTTTGATGGGGTGGTGCTGCTGGCTGGCTGGCTGGCTGACTGGCTGGTCCTGCTCTTCCAGGAGCTGTGTGGTGTGGAGGAGGCGGTCGCGGCTGAGGCGCGGGAGCACGCTGCCCTGGTCAAGCGCACGCTGGGGTCGCTGGAGAGGCAGCTGCAGGACAAGTTCGAGGCCATTGACGCCATGCATGTGGGTAGTGGCAGGGCAGGTGACCCTGGGGTGTGTGTGAGGGCTGTGCATGGGGTAGCACTTGCGCTGGGCCTCAGTGGGTGGAGGGAGGGAGGGCAGAGGGGGTGGCAGGGCATGGGCGCTAAAGTCATGCGTGAGGGGCCTGGAGGGAAGGCGGATTATCATCAGGAGGATCAACCTATGATGGACATGTGGTGGAGGTAGAGAGGCTGCATTACAAGCTGACACTCTCATGCTGGTGTGTGTGTCTGGTGGAGGTACTGCACTGCTGGAGGTGACGTTACTAGACAGATTATCAGTCTGTGGTCCCTTCCCCTCCCCTTCCCCTCACAAACTGCCTGTCTGTGGCGGTGTCTATGCCTGGCTAATGCCTCAATGCCTGGTGGGCGCCTGGTGTTTGCAGACCCAGTTCACGCAGCAGCTTGCTACCGCCTGGGACCAATACTCCACAATGTACACCAACCTGGAGGGGGTGCGGCAGAAGCTGGCGGCGGTCGGCGCTCGCCAACGCGCTGCGGCGAAGAAGAAGCTTGCTGTGGCCGCCAGTAGCGCGCAGGTGGTGCTGGAGGCGGCGGTGAAGAAAGCCGAGGCTGCCGGGAAAGGCGCGAAGAAGATGCCGGGCTTGGCACAACTTCTCCAGCGCGCATTGGCTTGAGCATGGCGGTGGGCGGGACCGAGCAAGCACCGACTGGGCGAGTGGGACAGCGAAGAGCGGGCGTGGCTGGGTGACGCGTGACATACGCGGCAAATTGTAGCCTCGTACATGGACATGACGCGACCTCATTGCTGACACGGACGTAGACCGCACACGAAGTACCAAGGCATGGCCTTCATACGCACCTCCCAACGTGCACGAATCCGATCAATTGCATTCACACGCAAGAATCATTGCGGCCTGAACATGACCTGATGTACATACAGACTGGGCCAAGCTGCACTGTTGTTAAACGGGTACGGTCGCTGCCTATTGCTTTTGTTGGTGTGCTGGGGCACTATGCGTGCTGCCAGAGCTTTCATCGGCAGCAGCCGGCAGCAGGCTGAGCAGCGGTGGCACAAGGAGCATAGGCTGTAGCGAGCCCCTCCTCTGGCCCATGTCTCCATCAGGCGCCCAGAGTGTACATAATTCACGCGCATGCACATCAGGTCAAGTCAGGTGAAGATCCTGGACCTTTTTCTAAAACAACGCCAAGTTCAAAGATTATTTGAACCTTCTTATGAAGTTTGCCGGGATTGGGCAGCAGCTCAGCGACCGCCAACAGCACTACGTGCCTCGTCGAAGTACCCTGAGGACCTTTTTCTCAACGCGACATATTTGAAGATTATTTGAAGATTCGCTGACGTTTTGTTTTGCCGCCGTGCTGGTAGGTATTTGTAGAGGCGCTCGCTTGACCTTTCCTATATTGCAAAGACTCCGCAATGGCATGTTGGCATGTGGGCATGTATTGCAAAGACTCCGCAATGGCATGTGGGCATGTGGAATGACGGCCACGGCTGGATGGACGACGTCGACAGCGATGATGACATTGAGCAGGTCGTCGTTGCGCCCTCGCCACCCCGCAGTAAGTTCTTCTAGCAATAGCGTGCTCGCTCTCTTTCACGTCAACGCAATGCGTGTTGTGTAGGCGACTGCCCCGTGTGGGCTGCTTCCACAGGTTTTCGATGAAGCTACCGGTCAACGGAATCTTCCGAACCTCTCGCGACTGCCTCGGTCCATTCACGTTCTGACCCCGCAGTAAATTGTTTCAGCTTTCTCTTGTATTCTTGGCAAGCCCGCAGCCCTGAAGAGCGTGGTTTTTTCATAGTTTGAACGGTGTGAGGCGGTCTTATTGGGGTGTAATGCATTCTTTGGTGAACGCACTTTTCCAAAATATCAGGCGTTCCCAACTACCTGAAAACCATCCCCCTGTGATACGAAGCCCGTATCTCCGCAGCCACTCAGTCAAAAATATATGTAAACAGTGCTTTGAACAGAGGAGAGTCATATCTACGAAATGGCCGACGCAGCTAAAACCACCTCGCTCTCAGCGGTGCTCAGTGCCTGTCCAAAGATACACATTTGAATTCATGCGATTTCGCCACATGCGAGACGCGCCGCACTAGCACGCTTCGCCACGCTGTTGTGAGTGGCACCTGCAACACGCAGCAGCAGTCGGAACATGTTTTGCTTTTGGCATGTGGACGCGACGACGGCAGTCGTGACGACTGGATACCACTATGAGCTTTTGGAGCCGCTGCTGGCGCTAGTGCATTACCGGCTGCTCTACTACGCTTAAACACGGTGCTAGGTGCAGTACGTGGTGTTGCCTCACCTTGCTTTGCTGCCCTCGACTTGTTAGCTGCAGGTGCCCCACGCTTACGGGACGTGCTTGCCGCTGCCAGCTGTTGCTGCTGCTGAGGGGGTGCACCAGCAGGCTCAGCCAGCTCAGGGGTGGTGCCTGCAGGTGTCAGCTGCTGCTGAGGGGGCGCAGCTGCGGCAAGCTTCCCACGGATGTGGGTGCACACGTGGCTCAGTAGCTTGGGTACCCTCCAGCTCGTGTGTACCTCCTGCTTGTGAAACTGGAGGTATGACTGAAGCTGCTTTCCTGTCATCTTCATTGCCTCCTCAACAGTTGTGTGGCCATAATCATGCCCCCCCAAGGCAAGGGCATGGGCCGCTGCAAGCCGCTCTTGGCTCGCATGGTCACCCACATTAATCACAACCCTCCCGACCTTGTGCGCTGCATCTGTGATCTGGCGCTCTGCCTTTGCTGACCGCTGTGCTGCAGCTGTGGCATCCTCCTTACGCCGCACTTCAGCACGGAGCTGACCCATATGCTGTTGCAAATCATGAACATCCACAGTCTTCATGGCCTCCTTGCATGTGTGCAGGGACATCAACTGCAGCAGAGCTGGCAGCTCCATGTACCTGCCACCACCATGCTTCAACAGCTGCAACAAGGACTCCACTGGGGCATTGGAGATGGGGCAGGCAAGGTAGTACTGTTCGAGGTGAAGGCGCAATGCGGGGCTGCCAGGGTCGCCGTTCACAGCCATGGCACGAATGTCAGATGCATATTGACGCCAAGTGCCATAAGGGTCCTCTTGCTGCTGCTGCTGCTGCTGCTGCTGCTGCATCCGTTGCTGCTGCTGCTGCTGCTGCTGCTGCTGCTGCTGCCCATCCTCAGGCGGCGGCAGCCGTAGCTCGGCATGGTACACCACATCAATCGCCACTTCCATGCGCGTAGCTTGGTCTGAGCTGCCGAGAGCAGCGAAGAGGTGGGGCAAGGCCATTTGAGCCTGCACATGATGCTGGTAGTAAGTCCACATAGCACCACAGTGCTCCTCTGCACCGCTGCACCTCAGCCTGCAGATCACGGTTTGTCGCTTGTGCCGTACAAGCTGCAGCCTTGATGTTGTTAGGGCAATGCAGATAGCCAGCCCTTGGCGACTTGTTTAGTGCATGGAGATGAGCACTCTTTGCCTTGCTTAATTTCTTCTTCTTCATGGTTTGGGATCAAGAGGTGGCTGAGCGGGGCTACGGGCTTGGCTCGGTGGTCAGGGTGATGGGGGGTGATGGATACGGAGATGGGTGAAGGAGAGGTAGGGGGGAGATGGGTGAAGGAGAGGTAGGGGAGAGGTAGGAGGCGGGGAGAAGGAGAGTTAGGGGGCAGGAGGCTGATGGCAGGCTGGGAGGAGGGGCTACTGGGAGCTGGGCGGGGTAGACGAGGTTGGGAGGTGGTGGGTTAGGATGTGTTGGTGGTGGCCACGTGGCGGAGTGGTAAGCCAAGCTCAGTCGGCTGCTCGTGCACCTGTAGCCATCAGCATGTGTACCTTGTAAGCGGTATAACTTGTCACATACAAACCCAATGATTGAGTTGCATAGTGTCATGGACGCGTTAGTGAGTATGCTACAAATGGTATGTGTGAGGGCAGGCTGTTTGTTTAATGGTGCAAAACATAAAGCGGATCATAGCTGGAGGGGGTGACTAGTCCCTACTGTGCCGCCCACCATTACAGCGATACAGCGCTGCCACACACAAACCGGGGTTCCTTCACATCCTCGCCATGCGGCCTGCACCATCAAGAAGCTCGCGCAGCCATGTTTGCCGGACTTCAGTGGTGTGCGCCACCGACATGTCGTGCATCGCTAACGGATAGCCAAGGACGTAGCTTACCAGTGTAGCTAACCACGGTCTGCGATTGGGACACATCCGGGGTCACATGTGGCTGCCCGCATCGAAAGACTCCGATGGCAATTCCAGTCGGACATTAAACGCGCAATATCGCATTGCAGCAGACGCAGCAAACGTTACATCAAATGATGGAGTAGATGGGCCGCAGTTGCATGAAGATTACCAACCCCATGTTGGGAACGCCTGACAAAATAACCCATTTCTCCTGGGTCCAGCCGCGGCCAGGTCGGGGCCTAGCCACGCGGAGCCCGGTCACGCACAGCACCAGGCAGGTGCGAGTAGCAGGTGTCGTCTGTTTTGGCTCCGTTGGCTAGTGCCTTGACCAGTTTTGGCGGAGTTGGCAAATGCGTTGACATCCGTAACATCCGTAACATCCGTAACAGTCACCTATCAGCACTTCCAAGGGAGGCCAACTGGGCATGCGTGGGTCTGCTCTCTATGGCGCAATGAAGAGGGCTGGGATGGAGGCTCAGCACCCAGGGATGTAGGCTGCTCAAATCACCAAGCTATTGGCATCAGCATGGGGGGATATCCAGGGTGTGTACAACATGTATGCTGCCATTGCCAACAAGCAAGAGGGCAGGAAGTGAGCGGGTTGTTTGCATGGTTTACATGGATTGGTTGACAACGATACAAGGAAGGGGCTTCTAGCTTATCATGAGCTTCATGGCAGGGGACAAAGATGCAGACACTTGTTCCTGTTGCATACAAACAATGGATACACATGAAGAGGAAACACATGTAAGGGGCTGTCTATGCTCAACAGCCATTGCCTAGCAGCCATACTGCTGCACTACCTAGCCCTACAGCTGCTATGTAGCACAGCTGCTCCTGCCTGGCACCACAGCTGCTCCTGCCCAACACTACAGCTGCTCCTGCCTGGCACCACAGTTGCTCCTACCCAGCCCCACAGCTGCTCCTGCCTGGCACCACAGCTGCTCCTGCCTAGCACCACAGCTGCTCCTGCCCAACACCACAGCGGCTCCTCTCTGTAGCACAGCGGCTCCTCTCTGTAGCACAGCGGCTCCTGCCTAGCATCATAGTTGCTCCTCTCTTTCGCACGGTTGCTCTGTAGCACAGCTGCTCCTTTTTGTAGCTCCTACCTGGCACTAAGGGACCGTGCCAAGTAGTCAGTCAGCGCTGCTGCACCTCAGCTTTTCGTCGACCTCACCAGCCGCTTGGCCCACGCCTCTAGCCCGCAGCGTGCGGTTCCCGTGGCTTTCTGCTTTCACTCTCCGCACATTTTTGCCAGGCCGAAACCGTGGGCCCGCGGTTGGCTCCTCGTCATCGCTATCATAGCATACCATAGCATCCCAGCCAGCCGCAAAACCCAGCACCGCATCCATTTGGCGTGGCTGAGGTCAATCAGCAACTAACGGTACGAGCGGGACGTGCGGGAACGACTGTGGCACCAGTCGACCGGGAGGAATCTTATTTAATTCAAATAAATACATTTCGCCGCGCCAGTGCGAAAAGGGTAATATTTGAAGATTATTTGAAGATTCGCTGACGTTTTGTTTTGCCGCCGTGCTGGTAGGTATTTGTAGAGGCGTTCGCTTGACCTTTCCTATATTGCAAAGACTCCGCAATGGCATGTTGGCATGTGGGCATGTATTGCAAAGACTCCGCAATGGCATGTGGGCATGTGGAATGACGGCCACGGCTGGATGGACGACGTCGACAGCGATGATGACATTGAGCAGGTCGTCGTTGCGCTAGGCGTTCTTCCGCTGTTGTTGGCTGCCATCTTGCCTCATGTGGCCGACCTCGCCACCCCGCAGTAAGTTCTTCTAGCAATAGCATGCTCGCTCTCTTTCACGTCAACGCAATGCGTGTTGTGTAGGCGACTGCCCCGTGTGGGCTGCTTCCACAGGTTTTCGATGAAGCCGATCTGAGGAGTTCAGACGTGCGACAACAGGTGCGCATTGCGTTGTGCTTGGCACTGGCCTTCGCAGTGAACGCACATGCAGCACATGTAGCAGGCTGCAGGTGTGCTGCAATGCGGGCTGCAACACGCAGCATGTGTGTTGCAGTGGATTAGCAGCAACAGTAGGATGCAGGTGTGGTGCAGTGGATGAGCAGCAGCAGCAATCTGCAGGTGTGCTGCAATGCGAGCTTCAACAGGCTGCAGGTGTGGTGCTGTGGATGAGCAACAGCAGCAGCAGCAGGCTGCAGGTGTGGTCCAGTGGATGAGCATCAGCAGCAGCAGCAGCAGCCTGCAGGTGTGATGCATTGCAGGCTGTAGCAGGCAGCAAATGTGTTGCAGTAATTGAGCCATGTTTTCAACATGTAAGATTGGTAAACCTTGCTCGTTGCAGCCCTCGCAGCGGTGTTCGGCATTACACAGGTATTACAACGCCAAGCTTCATTCACTTTAAACAGGTGTAGCTGAGTATCAAATCAAGCACGCTGCCTGGTGCCCTAGTCACCCAACACCGCGTAACCGGGATCCATGCCTAACTGCATGCAACACTAAGCCGTGCAGCCTGCTAACTAGGCCTTGTCCAGTCGGCTACGGCGAACCTGGCTGCTCGGAAACCCGATTGCTTTGAACAGGAGTCCAAGTGGGGCATGAACGCTGGATCTATGCACAAATGCCATCGAAGCTTGGGGCTGGTGGTGGGCAGAGTCTGGTCTGGGCAAAAGAAAGAGAAAAGAGATGCCCCGATCCAGTCTCGGTTGATCTGTATCTTACAGCCCCGCGGCCCTGTATCATACAGAGACGGAAGCTACAGAACCTGCATCTGTATCTCGGTATTGCTGTATGCCCAACCCTGGCTGTGTGGAGTGTTCCCATGCACATGGCACAATGGAAGCTTTGTCCAGCCCTGCGCAACATACTTGCACTATACAACTTCAATTAGGTTGCTTCTTATTATGTCAGCCAACATATGTCACTGCTGCTTCTATGCCAGGATCACATTGCACACACAGCCTTGCACCGCCTGATTTGCGCTGATATGGTCATAGTGATTGCTTGACCAGCCCCCTTGTCCCTCACTAGGGCCTCCATTTGAGCCGGACCACTAGCAATCACTAGCGGGAATACTATGGACCACTAGTGGCCCGACTCAAGTGGTGTTATTGGGCTGTGTGGAGTATACCCAGTGCACATGGACATGGTGTATGAGTGCCTACCACCTACATCATTGCCTGACCCCTGAGGGCTATTGTGTAGAGTTGGCATGACCTGCATGCACTGATCGTAAGCTGACAACAGCTCAAGAAGGGGGCACACTACTGCGCCACAGCAGGCTGCTGCTGCTGCTGCGGCGGCGGCGGCTCCTGGGACTTGGGAGGCTTGTCTTGCAGCCTCTTGTAGCCCAGGCCAGGGTACTCCTTGCCCTTGGCTGGCAGAGCTGCCTGGTTGGCCACCAGCACATCTCCAATGGGCGCCCTGTATCATACAGTCAGGCGTTCCCAACATGGGGTTGGTAATCTTCATGCAACTGCGGCCCATCTACTCCATCATTTGATGTAACGTTTGCTGCGTCTGCTGCAATGCGATATTGCGCGTTTAATGTTCGACTGGAATTGCCATCGGAGTCTTTCGATACGGGCAGCCACATGTGACCCCGGATGTGTCCCAATCGCAGACCGTGGTTAGCTACACTGGTAAGCTACGTCCTTGGCTATCCGTTAGCGATGCACGACATGTCGGTGGCGCACACCACTGAAGTCCGGCAAACATGGCTGCGCGAGCTTCTTGATGGTGCAGGCCGCATGGCGAGGATGTGAAGGAACCCCGGTTTGTGTGTGGCAGCGCTGTATCGCTGTAATGGTGGGCGGCACAGTAGGGACTAGTCACCCCCTCCAGCTATGATCCGCTTTATGTTTTGCACCATTGAACAAACAGCCTGACCTCACACATACCATTTGTAGCATACTCATTAATGCGTCCATGACACTATGCAACTCAATCATTGGGTTTGTATGTGACAAGTTATACCGCTTACAGGGTACACATGCTGATGGCTACAGGTGCACGAGGAGCCGACTGAGCTTGGCTTACCACTCCGCCACGTGGCCACCACCAACACATCCTAACCCACCACCTCCCAACCTCGTCTACCCCGCCCAGCTCCCAGTAGCCCCTCCTTGTTACGTGACCATGTAAGGCTAAGCTAATGCCGGTTGAGAGATCTGGATCTCCCCTGTGAGAAGTGTGATGTGGTGAGGTGATCTGAGGCCGGGTTCGATTCCCGGGCAGACTTCCTGACAACGCCCAGTCTGTCATGGAGAACTCTGTCACCGCCACTCATCACGCAACAGTTGGTTTCCGACCGATGGTGTCCGACTGGATCTATTTGCCACGTATCTGCCTGAGGATGAGCGGCAGAGGACGTTCTGGTTGGCGTGTAAGACGCGCTTGAGTTGGAGCTGGCTGTAGTGCCCCAGTTGTGGAATTGTCGCGAAGCGACGGCTGTGTGTGGGCTCTGAGCTGAGCGAAGAGGCTAGAGAGCCTGAAACCAGTGGCTAATGAGCCTTTGTGCGGTACAACCAGTCGGCGGAGGTTTATTCTGCGAGAGTGGCGATGGATGTGACAGTAGTCGCCGAGAGGCCGGTGATGGCTCAGTGCGAAGAAGATGCCTGACTCAGGAGCGTGCAAGCCGAAATGCCGAGGTGCAAGCCGAAGTGTTGCAACTGTTGTTTAGGCGGACTTGGCCTGGGAGAAGCTCTTGATCTTGTGCCTATGCTTGAGGCCAACTCTGGGTGTAAGAGAACGGCTATGGGGCTATGGATGCACCACCGGATGTTGCGGAGGTACAGCCTGGAAGGCTGCAGCTACCTTTTCTGTTTAAGGACGGCTAGGTAACAAGCCGTGCAGAGCCATGCTTGACACAGGTGCCAGTTGCACCATAATCAGCAAGGAGTGGCTGGAAAGACATGAAGGCAATGTTAACCCTGCTGCACTGCAAAGGAAGATCATGATGGAACCCCTGAGAGTGCTGACCGCAATTAATCAGCCTGTGGTGATTACTGAACGGCGTTGTGGCCTGCTGGAGGTGCAAAAAAGCAAGACAAATTGCAATGCAGTGGTCATGCCAGGAATGCTCAACGGTGTCGACCTGATCCTAGGAGTCGATTGGATGCACGAGCACGATGCAGTGCTTAAGGTGAAGCACGGGGTGTGCACGCTGTTTGAGGCACTCGGAGAGTCGGGGAAGCCTGTAAACCTGTTCGCACTGCAACCAAAGCATCTGCCTGGGTTTGCGGCTGTTGCTGCTATGAAAGAGCAGTGGGACAGCGCAGCCGAAATTAAGCTGGTCTGTCCGGGCCAGGCCGTGCGACAGCTGCGGAAAGGCTGCAGTAGCTGGCTGATGTTAGTGAAACCTGGCGATGCTGGCGACCAATTGGGCTGGCACCAGGGCAGCTTGGCAGCTGCAGTGGCTGGATGCAGTGAGCAGAACACGAAGGCTGAGCAGGACCCCTGGCTAGTGCCACAAGCAGTGCTATGGGTTGCTATCTGAGTATGCTGATGTGTTTGGGGACATGCCACCGGGGTTGCCCCCTAACAGGCCAGTGGGGCACACAATCAGGACACCACCCGGGGCTGAAGCTCCCTACAAACGTATGCACAAGCTCAGCCCTAGAGAGGAGGCTGAGGTGAAGAAGCAGGTGGCTGAGCTGCTGGCCAAAGGGTTGATTGAGCCAAGCAGCAGCCCATACGGGGCACCAACCCTGTTTGTGCAAAAGAAAGATGGGAGCCTGAGAATGTGTATTGATTACCGTGCTCTCAACAAGTTAACAGTGAGGGACAGGTACCCCCTTCCCAGGATTGATGACCTATTTGACAAGCTGGCTGGCAAGAGGGTGTTTAGCTCCCTTGACCTGCAGTCTGGGTACCACCAGATCAGGATCACAGAGGAGGATGTGCCTAAGACTGCCTTCTTGACGCCAATGGGCCAGTTCCAGTTCAAGGTGCTCTGTTTTGGGCTGACCAACGCCCCTGCTACGTTCCAACGGATGATGAATAACGTGTTCAAGCCTTTGATCAATGAGTGTGTGTTGGTGTACATTGATGACATTCTGGTGATGAGCAACACCCCTGAGGAGCATGTGCAGCACCTGAGGCAAGTCCTGCAGCTCATGCGAGAAAACAAGTTCTACGCCAAACTGGCAAAGTGGGAGTTCAACAAGACGCAGCTGGCGTTCTTGGGCCACATCGTGGGCAGCAAAGGCATTGCTGTCGACCCTGCGAAAGTGCAAGTCGTGAAAGAATGGCCGACGCCGCGCAACTTAAAAGACCTGCAGGCTTTCCTGGGGCTGGCTAACTACTTCAGGCGGTTCATATCAAACTTCAGCTCTCTGGCTGCGCCGTTGACGAACTTGACCAGCAAGCAAGTGGCTGCTGCGTATGACTGGGAACACTTTGGGGGGGCTGAGCTGGAAGCTTTTAATGCCCTGAAAGAGGCGCTCTGCTCTGCTCCTGTGCTGGCTCTGCCTGACTTCAGCAAGCCTTTTGTAGTGTGCACCGATGCGTCGCTGGTAGGCACCGGAGGGGTGCTGATGCAAGATGGCAGACCAATTGCTTACACAAGTAAAAAGATGTCCCCAGCTGAGACGCGCTATGCCACTGGGGAGCAAGAGTTGCTGGGTATCATCAGAGCAGTCAGAGAGTGGAGGTGTTATTTGGATGGAGCGGTTGATGTTACAATCCTGACTGATCACAATCCCCTCATCTACCTGCAAACACAGCCCAACTTGTCGAGGCGGCAGGTCAGATGGATGGAAGAGCTATCACGCTACAAGTATGAGATCAAATACATACCCGGTGCAACTAATGTGGCTGACCCTATCAGCCGTAACCCCGCTCTGGGCAATGAGGTGGCGCTAACAAGCTCATCATCACCACAAAATGCTGACTCTGAAGACGCCATGACTATGATCATGACGCTAAGCTCCCGGGCTGAAAGGCTAGTCTACGCCATAACTACACGCCGCACTGCTGCCCGGCTGCGAGAAAATGCTGAGCTGGGGCAGGTGGCTGCCCGGGAGGCTGCCCAAAGAGCAAACCAGCTGGTCCCACCAGAAGATTTGGCTGCTGCCCATACGCCTGGCCAGGCAAGAATGACAAGTGCACAACAAAAGAAGGCGCAGCCAGGTGGGGGGGAATCCCTGCGGCAGCAACAACAAACAACAGAGTCACAAAACAAATCAAACAAACAAGGTGATGACGAGCAATCCACAACCGAGTCGGGTCCCTTAACCCTAATGCAGGCAATCAAACAAGCCTATGCGGCTGATACACGCTTTGCTGATGAGGCCTTCACATCGCAGCTGTACCAGCATGAGGGGCTGTGGCTGACTGAGTGGGGCAGAGTGGTGGTTCCTGATGACGCTGCGCTACGGAAGAAAGTGATATACACCATGCATGACACCAGGTCTGCTGGTCACTTGGGTATGACGAAGACCCTTGAGCAGGTGACGCGCTGGTTTACATGGCCCGGTGTGTCCGAGGATGTGAAGAGCTATGTGCGCAGCTGCCACTCGTGCCAAGTGAACAAGTCAAGTGCCAAGAAGCCTGCTGGCCTGCTGCAGCTGCTGCCCATACCTGAGAGACCGTGGGACAGCGTGTCAATGGACCTCATAGTGAAGCTGCCTGCAAGTGGGCCCAACAAATATGACTCAATATTAGTGTTTGTGGACAGATTAACAAAGATGGTACATCTGGTGAAGACCTGGGAGAGCATGACTGCCACACAGTATGCAAAGCTGTTCCTTGAGCATGTGTTCCGGCTGCATGGGATGCCAAGGAGTGTGGTCAGTGACAGAGGGCCCCAGTTCCACAACAAATTCTGGGCTGAGGTTACCAAGCTGCTCCAGGTCCAGGTGAACCTATCCAGCGCCTACCACCCTGAAACAGATGGCCAAACAGAGCGAGTTAACCGGGTAATTGAGGAAATGCTGAGGCACTTCATCAGGCCTGACCAGCGGGACTGGGCGGAGTACTTACCCCTGGTGGAGTTCGCCATCAATAATGCCTGGCAGGAGTCAGTCCGCAGTACGCCCTTCTACCTGAACTATGGCTATCACCCGCGGCTGGCTGAGCTGCTCGACCTGCCGCAGAAGGTGCCGCAGGCGCATGACTTTGTTAAGGGCATGAAGAAGGCGGTTGAACAGGCGAGGCAGTGCCTAGCGCGGGCGCAGAAGCGCATGAAGTCATATCAGGATAACAAACGGCGTGAAGTACTTTACCTGCCTGGTGACATGGTGCTGCTGAGCACACAGAACATGAGGGGTAAGGCTAACCAGCCTGGAGTCCGTAAGCTAAAGCCCCGCTATGTGGGCCCCTTCAGTGTGCAGTACATGGTGGGCAAGGCAGCTGTGAAGCTGTGGCTGCCAGATGAGTGGTCTCGACTCCACAACGTGTTTCATGTGTCCTTGGTGAAGCCCTATCGCACAGATGCTTCAGGGGCAGTGCCTGGGCTGGCTGGACCACCTCCTGTGCAGTGGCTAGATGGAGAGCCCCAATACACAGTGGAGAAGGTGGTGGGCCACAGGCTGGAGCCCAACAAAGGCAAGCGCAAGGGCAAGTGCAAGAAGAGAAGGCTTGAGTTCCTGGTCAAGTGGCAAGGGCATGGTGACGAGCATAACACGTGGGAGTTGAGCACTCAGGTGGTGGGCTGCCAAGAGCTGTTGGCCAGGTACCTGACAGAGCACAACCTGAGAGCCGAGGCTGAGGAGGCGGCTGATGGCGAGGCTGAAGCTAAGGATGATGTTGAGGCTGAGACCCAGGCCTGATGGTAGAGGCATGGTTGGAACTCAGACACCTAGCGCTAGTGTGGGCGCGAGTGATGGCACAATGTGCCTGAGCGGGGCAACACCACAGTGGTCAGCTGAGGACAGCTGAGCCAGGTGGGGGGGAATGTTACGTGACCATGTAAGGCTAAGCTAATGCCGGTTGAGAGATCTGGATCTCCCCTGTGAGAAGTGTGATGTGGTGAGGTGATCTGAGGCCGGGTTCGATTCCCGGGCAGACTTCCTGACAACGCCCAGTCTGTCATGGAGAACTCTGTCACCGCCACTCATCACGCAACACTCCTCCCAGCCTGCCATCAGCCTCCTTCCCCCTAACTCTCCTTCTCCCCGCCTCCTACCTCTCCCCTACCTCTCCTTCACCCATCTCCCCCCTACCTCTCCTTCACCCATCTCCGTATCCATCACCCCCCATCACCCTGACCACCGAGCCAAGCCCGTAGCCCCGCTCAGCCACCTCTTGATCCCAAACCATGAAGAAGAAGAAATTAAGCAAGGCAAAGAGTGCTCATCTCCATGCACTAAACAAGTCGCCAAGGGCTGGCTATCTGCATTGCCCTAACAACATCAAGGCTGCAGCTTCTACGGCACAAGCGACAAACCGTGACCTGCAGGCTGAGGTGCAGCGGCTGCAGGATGTGGAGCAGTCCCTTATGGGCACCGTGGATGGGTTGCAGGGCGACCTAGACGACCTGCAGGCAGCACACCAACGCCTGCAAGATGAGCATACGGCTTTGCAGCAGGTGGCATCCAAAACAACAGCTACCAATCACTCCCTACGGGCTGCTCGACGCAGCCTCAAGTGTCAGGTGCATAACTACCGGCACAAACGCCGCCCCCACCACTCCCCACTCACCTTCAAGCAGAAGCAGCAGCTGCTGGTTTTGGAGCAGCACCCCGTCTCAGTGGAGGTGTTGAGGCGGTGTGCAGAGGCTGGCTACGGAAGGCTGGATAGCCATGGCCGGCCCATGGGCAGCATGGCAGAGCAGCTCAGCCCAGCCGGCCTTGCACTCTCACCAACAGACATCTTCATTCCAACTCAAGAGGGCCCTGTGGGGAGGCCAGCAGCCAGGACTGCACCCTACAATGCTCACCACTGCTTGAGCACCGTCAGGTTGCATCTAGAGACCGGTGTCAGCCGCCGTGCCCTCTCCAAGTGCCGGCGATTCTTTGTCTCTGAGCAGTGCGTCCTCCCCAACCCACACCGGCCAGGCAACATATCCACAGTTGGGCGTCAATTCCAGATCGTGTCAACCTACATGCGGAGCAAGACCCTTGGTAAGTTGCAAAGGGGAAGGCAGGGTGGCGTGGGGGGGAAGGGGCTGGGAGAGAGTGGAAGGGGGTGGAAGGGGGTGGTAGGGGGTGGGAGGGGGGGGCTGGAGGGGGGCTGAGGGGGGCCTGAGGCTGGGAATAACCGCATGTCTTTGCTCTCCTACCTGCTTTCAGACCAACTATTGCGCGCAAAGGCAATTCACCTGCAATTTGATGGGTGCACATGCGATCGCCATGGCAAGGTGCTCGTATTGCGAGTGACAGCAGCAGCCACCCCGCAGCACCTGTCAGAAGTCTGGGAGCAGAGGCCCGGTGGTGGGGCTGGGGCTGGGGCTAGGGCTGGGGCAGCAGCTGGGGCTGGGGCTGGGGCTGGGGCTGGGGCTGGGGCTGGGATGACAGGATGCAGGATGCAGGATGCAGGATGCAGGATGCAGGATGCAGCAGCAGCAGCAGCAGCAGCAGCAGCAGCAGCAGCAAGAGGACCCTTATGGCACTTGGCGTCAATATGCATCTGACATTCGTGCCATGGCTGTGAACGGCGACCCTGGCAGCCCCGCATTGCGCCTTCACCTCGAACAGTACTACCTTGCCTGCCCCATCTCCAATGCCCCAGTGGAGTCCTTGTTGCAGCTGTTGAAGCATGGTGGTGGCAGGTACATGGAGCTGCCAGCTCTGCTGCAGTTGATGTCCCTGCACACATGCAAGGAGGCCATGAAGACTGTGGATGTTCATGATTTGCAACAGCATATGGGTCAGCTCCGTGCTGAAGTGCGGCATAAGGAGGATGCCACAGCTGCAGCACAGCGGTCAGCAAAGGCAGAGCGCCAGATCACAGATGCAGCGCACAAGGTCGGGAGGGTTGTGATTAATGTGGGTGACCATGCGTGCCAACAGCGGCTTGCAGCGGCCCATGCCCTTGCCTTGGGGGGGCATGATTTTAGCCACACAACTGTTGAGGAGGCAAAGAAGATGACAGGAAAGCAGCTTCAGTCATACCTCCAGTTTCACAAGCAGGAGGTACACACGAGCTGGAGGGTACCCAAGCTACTGAGCCACGTGTGCACCCACATCCGTGGGAAGCTTGCCGCAGCTGCGCCCCCTCAGCAGCAGCTGACACCTGCAGGCACCACCCCTGAGCTGGCTGAGCCTGCTGGTGCACCCCCTCAGCAGCAGCAACAGCTGGCAGCGGCAAGCACGTCCCGTAAGCGTGGGGCACCTGCAGCTAACAAGTCGAGGGCAGCAAAGCAAGGTGAGACAACACCACGTACTGCACCTAGCACCGTGTTTAAGCGTAGTAGAGCAGCCGGTAATGCACTAGCGCCAGCAGCAGCTCCAAAAGCTAATAGTGGTATCCAGTCGTCACGACTGCCGTCGTCGCGTCCACATGCCAAAAGCAAAACATGTTCCGACTGCTGCTGCGTGTTGCAGGTGCCACTCACAACAGCGTGGCGAAGCGTGCTAGTGCGGCGCGTCTCGCATGTGGCGAAATCGCATGAATTCAAATGTGTATCTTTGGACAGGCACTGAGCACCGCTGAGAGCGAGATAGTTTTTGCTGCGTCGGCCATTTCGTAGATATGAGTCTCCTCTGTTCAAAGCACTGTTTACATATATTTTTGACTGAGTGGCTGCGGAGATACGGGCTTCGTATCACAGGGGGGTGGTTTTCAGGTAGTTGGGAACGCCTGACATACAGAGACGGAAGCTACAGAACCTGCATCTGTATCTCGGTATTGCTGTATGCCCAACCCTGGCTGTGTGGAGTGTTCCCATGCACATGGCACAATGGAAGCTTTGTCCAGCCCTGCGCAACATACTTGCACTATACAACTTCAATTAGGTTGCTTCTTATTATGTCAGCCAACATATGTCACTGCTGCTTCTATGCCAGGATCACATTGCACACACAGCCTTGCACCGCCTGATTTGCGCTGATATGGTCATAGTGATTGCTTGACCAGCCCCCTTGTCCCTCACTAGGGCCTCCATTTGAGCCGGACCACTAGCAATCACTAGCGGGAATACTATGGACCACTAGTGGCCCGACTCAAGTGGTGTTATTGGGCTGTGTGAAGTATACCCAGTGCACATGGACATGGTGTATGAGTGCCTACCACCTACATCATTGCCTGACCCCTAACGGCTATTGTGTAGAATTGGCATGACCTGCATGCACTAATTGTAAGCTGATGACAGCTCCAGAAGGGGGCACACTACTGCGCCACAGCAGGCTGCTGCTGCTGCTGCGGCGGCGGCGGCTCCTGGGACTTGGGAGGCTTGTCTTGCAGCCTCTTGTAGCCCAGGCCAGGGTACTCCTTGCCCTTGGCTGGCAGAGCTGCCTGGTTGGCCACCAGCACATCTCCAATGGGCGCCACCTGCTCTCCCCAATGCGCTGCATGTTCAGCGCTGCATTGCAGTCCCTATCTAGCTACCTGCCTGGCTGTGGGGCTTGCTTGGCTTTGGCAGCCTTGCCCTTGCCCTTGCCTTCGCCCTTGGTGGGCTGGGTGGACTCAGCTGCCTGCTCAGCCTTGGTGCGCTTGCTGCGCTCGGCTGGTGGGGGAGTGCTGGGTCCAGGCTCTGAGGCTGCTACCGGTGTGCAGATACCAGCTCAGCGTCAGTCATCATAGGAACTTCAACGATCAGGGTAAGCAGCTGCCCACCCACCTCACGAAGCTCAGCAGCCATCCAAGTGAACCTGCCTGTGACAAGCAGCTGTTGGCAAAGTTCATCGAAAGGGTTGCTTGTGTCCTGCATTGCCTTTGAGTGTCGTCCACACAGAGCTATGGCGCTCACATGCCGTGCACATCACCCGCTCATCGAATTGCTTCTCCTCCCCGCTCAAGTAGGCCACACCCACTCACATCACTAAGAGGGTTATATATCCCACATCCTCACCATGCCCCCTTATCCATCAGCCATTTAACCTCAACATGCAATGCTTGCCAGGGCTAGGGTGGGGGCTAGCATGAGGGCTGGCATACGAGCTGGGGCTGGGGTTGGCACTCGGCCTCCCTTTTTGTTCCAGGGCTTGAAAGTCATGTGTTGGTAGTCACACACGTTCTGTGCCTGCCGTTTGTCTTCATCCAGCGTGCACTGCAAGGGGAGTTCACCGCATCAGCTTCAACCATCAATGTGATGACACCCATAGCCACCCCTGCCTTTGCTACTGCTTGCGTCAGCAGGTGCTGCCGCCAAGTGACCGCAGCAGTGCGCACTGTATGGCATGCTCAGGGCTCAGTGCATGATGCTGCAAGGTTGCCAAGACGCTGAGGTCTCCAGCGCAAGAGCTGTGGCATCCGATGTCATGAGGAGGGTGAGAGGGCATGACATGAGTTGCGCAAGCACACCACCCTGTGGCACAACGCATGCCTGCAGGCAGCTGGTGCCATCATCCCTGCACCTACCAGGCACATGGGCAGCGTGGAGTGCCACTTGAGCTTCTCCTGCACTTGGTCTTTGTCCACGAAGCCGCCCTTGGCCTTGATGTGATCAATGAAGCTGCAGGCAGACACGCACC